>CM053417.1:2511062-2606782 GCA_028644305.1 Xerus rutilus
AAAGAAACTGTGGCACATATACACAATGGAATATTATACAGCAATAAAAGAGAATAAAATTATGGCATTTGCAGGCAAATGGATGGAATTGGAAAGCATTATGCTAAGTGAAGTTAGCCAATCCCAAAAAACCAAATGCTGAATGTTCTCTCTGATTAGTGGATGCTGATACATAAGGGGGATGGGAATGGGGAACATAGGAGAAATGGAGGAACTCTGGATGTGGCATGGGGGTGGTGGGGGGAGGGAAAGGGGAATGGGTACAGTAAAGATGGTTGAGATCATCATCACTACCCTAGGTGCATGTATGAAGACACAAATGGTGTGACTTTATCTGGTTTGCAACCAGAGAAATGGAAAAACAGAGCTCTATATATGTACTATGACTTGAAATGCAACTAAATAAACTAATTAAAAAAAACAGTAAGAGACCCAAGAAATGAAATAAAATACAACTATAATGATAGATAACATTTTTGCTACTCTGCTTTTACTCTCTATAATCATGTTTACAGTCAGGTTTCTTTTTTTTTTTTTTTTTTTTTTGGTACTGGGGATTGAACTCAGGGGCACTCGACCACTGAGCCACATCCCCAGCCCTATTTTGTGTTTTATGTAGAGACAGGGTCTCACTGAGTTGCTTAGCGCCTCGCCATTGCTGAGGCTGGCTTTGAACTCACAATTCTCCTGTCTCAGCCTCCCTAAGTGCTGGGATTACAAGCGTGAGCCACCGCGCCTGGCTGCAGTCAGGTTTCTTGAGGCTGATATTACAATCAGTAAACAGAGAACATGTGTTCAGTAGGCCTGATATGCTTATGGAAGTCCTAATGGGAAGCAAATAAAGGTAGATACTGCTTTAAAATTGCTGACAATTATTTTCATACGTTACTCATCTCACTTCCAAGAAGCAAACTGAGGCCTATTTTGTGACCAAAGCACCTCAGAATTTCTTGTTAATTATTTCAAAGGAAGGCATATGGGATACTATGAATGTGAAAGTGATTTTAAAAACTATTAAATGTTGGGTACATGTGAGGTATGATGATTATTAACTAGCTCAGAGTTTAGGCTATAGTTGGTCCCAAATGAGAGTTGAGGATAGGATGAAAGTAGGTCTGGATGAGTGAAACTTGGACACATTCAAGGCTTAGTTACAATCTGTATTAGTGAAGTCTCCTCAGAGAACCAGAACCTACAGGGGATAGATAGATAAAAGGGGACATATTATGGGGATTGGTTCACATAATTATGGAGGACAAGAAATCCCAAGATATGCTGTCTGTAACCTGAAGAAGCAGGAAAGCCAGTGAAATAATTAAATCTGAGGTCAAAGGCCTGACAACTAGAGTGGGGATGGGGTGTCACTGGTGAAAGTCTCTGAGATTGAAAGACTAATAACTAAGTATTCTGATGTCCAAGGGCAGGAAAAGACAAATCTTCCAATTCCAGAGTTGAGAGAAAATGTGACCTTCTTCCACCTTTTTTTCCTATCCCTACTCTCATCAGATGAGATGTTTCCAATTCACATTGGTGAAAGTCGATCTTCTTTACTCAGGCTACTAATTCAAATACTAACTTCTTTCAGAATATTATCCCAGACACATTCAGAAATAGTGATTTGTCAGCTGTCTGAGTGCCTCTTAACTCAAGTTTTCACATAAAGTTAAAGCATCACAAGTCACATCCTTGTAAACTTGGCACCACCTGCATCTCCTTAAACCATATTTAATCTCCAAATAAAGACTACAGCAAGGTCACAATTCTGCTTAGAGTAATGAAAGTTATCTTCATATCACCCAAACTATACTAATCCATTCCACAGAAGAGTTATATCCTATAATTTAATAAGTATAATATAAAATTAACAATACTTAAATACTGATATAAAGTTAATACCTTTTATGTTACATGATAATATAAGAGGAAAGTGACAAAGATACTTGCTTAATAGATGTATACACAGAAATTCATAACAGAATTGGGAGGAAATGCTCATGGTCCTTGCTTTTGTAGCTGGACATGTGCTATATGTGGAGTAGTAGTCTAATTATTTTTTGTTTTGTTTCTCTTTCCTCTATTTTTCTTTTGTTGCCTTTCTATAGGTTATTTGAATGGTTTAGGACTACATCAAGATTTATTTTTAGTGTTTTTGCACATATAACTTTGCACATTTATCCCAGTAGTTGTTCTAGGTATTGCTTATAGACATGGCATATTTAGGTCACAGCATTGGTCTCCATGTTGTCAATACTCCTGATTTTCTATGTTTAGTGAAAAATCAGATCTAACAACATAGGATCTGGATTGCACCATAACTACAATCCACTGCAGCTGAGTCATGACTATTGCTTTTTAGATTGGGGATATGGTTTTCAGTTCACCATAACTTCCATTGTGTTACTGACTCCCAAACTGAAGTCAGTGTCATTTGATATCTATCATGTTTCATGTAGTTTAGGTAGGCTCTATGTATCACATCTCTGGGTATAATCAGTTTGCAACTTATATTGAATGGCTTACAGCATAACTTACTCCCCAAAAGATTTAAGAGGTTGATTATGGAGGGTTTCTAACATCACTCTTGCTGTAAGAAATATATTCTTGCTTTATTGTTAAATGTCTTAGAATTTTTATTCATACTCACTTTATCTAATTATTTAACTCCCATTTACTTTTTAATCTAGGATATTTTGTCCATAGGGTTCCACTGAAGGAGAGCATATTATCTAGTGAATAACATATGGCTACAAATGAATACTTTTATTTTGTCTCCAACTTTATCAAGGTGTTATTGATAACTAAAACTTAAATGTATATACTTAAGGTGTATAGCAGGGTATTTTGATATACATATACACTGGGAAATGACTACCACAATCAAGCTAATTAACACACCCATCACCTAACATATGTGCTATTGTTCTGTTGTGTGAGAACACTTAGTATCTACTTTCTTGGCAAATTTCAAACATACAAAACAATATTAGTAACAATAGTTACTGTGCTGTACATTAGATATCTAGAACTTATTCATGCTGTATATCTGAAAGATTTTATCCTTTACCCAATTTCTCCCTACTTAATCAGCAGTGTGCTGAGAACTCTCTTTTGAACTTCTAGGCTTATGAAAAATGTCAAATGCCTAGCAAGATAAAGAACCTGGCAAGCATGATTCTACTCTTAGCTTTTATGAGTTCAAAGTTATTAAGATTCCACATATAGGTGAGATCATGTAGCATTTGTCTTTCTGTGCCTGGCTTCTTTCACTCAATATAATGTTCTCCAGGTTGATCCCTGTTGTTGCACATGATACAATGTCTTTCACCCATCTTTCAAATGTTTTCTTATGTTCACACAAATATTCAGTCTGCTTTTATTGCAGTGAGATACTGTCTCAAAATAAAAAATAAAAAGGCTGAAACTGTGGCTCAGTGGTAGAGCACCCCTGGGTGTAATCTCTTCTACCAAAAAACAAAACAAAACAGTATTCTTCAGTGCACTATAAACATATAGTGTCTAAGATATATTTAACAATATATCTTAGACTTCTTTCTGTGTAAATATATATAAGTCTTAGTCTTTAATGACTTCATATTATTTCATAATATGAATTTAACATAATTTTTCCACTGATATATGTTTTATAATATTACTATGAGTTTTTCATTCATAATATCATAGATCTTTGCAAATATACAAATATATCTGAAAGATGGATTCCTTAAAGTGAAAGTACTATGTAAATTAATATACATTAAAAATTTTGACAGATAATGTTGAATTGCTGTCCAAAATGCTTTTCTGGTTTACATTCCTAACAACAGCAACGTTCATAAGGGTAGGGTTAGGTATAGAGTGTGTGCTCACTTTGCTCTATCTATATCATTACCATTTTTGGATATTCTCAATGTTTTTAATTTTTACCAATTGAATGTATTTTAGTTTTTCATTTTTTGTTTACTAATAAGGTTCAGTTTATTTTAATAAGTGTATTGTATGTTTGGATTCCTTCTATAAAATTTGCCATTATTCATTTCCATTTCAGTGATGAAGTGCTCCTAGTCTGTTTAATAATTTGTGATGTTTTGCTATACGTAATTTTACCTCTTTACATAAATATGTCAGTTATATACTTTTCATTATGTATTTAAGCCATCTGGAATTTATTTTGTGGTCTGGGATAAGGTAGAAAGGTAACTTTAACTTTATCCAAATAGTCAATTTTATCTCTTTTATTAATTAGCTAATGTTTTCTCAACTAATTTAAAGTGCTATCTTCTTCATACATTAAATTTCCATGTGGATATGTTCAAATACAGATTTTTCTATTTGCCATTATTAGTATAGTGACAGCTAAACTTAGTAGAGACCAGACTCTTGAGTAAGACTACTTGCTTCACTGTTTCAGTACACAGACTTGGCAAATATTTCCTTTTAATTTTATTCTCATAATTTTTGAAGAAGTTAGCTATATACATGCCCTGTATGATAAATTCTATAAATAATATACTTGAATCAATTATTGGAAATTTTGCACATTATTTTGAAGGGAACTGATATGTTTACAGCATTGAGTCTTGCCCTTTGGAATAAAATATGCTTCCCTCTGCATAATTTTCCTTTTGGTTCTTTTTCTGTTGAAATTTTAATTATTTTGTTTATATAAGACTTAGGCATTTCTTGTTGGAATTATTCCTAGATAATGTGTAATTTCTATTCTTGTTATGAATCAAATTCTTTTTAGATAACATTTTTAACTGATTGCTGCAAGATAGAAAAATAGCTGAAACTTGTGATTTACTTCATTTTTAATCATCTTGCTAAGTTTGTTGTTAGGTCAAATAGTTTTTCAGTTTATTCTCCTCTATTTTCTCTGTAGACAATCATGTCATCTGTAAATAAAGACAGCTTTGTCAACCTTTTCAATAGGTGTTCCTCAGAACAATGTCAAATAATTATTGCAAAAGCAGATCTCTTTTTCTAGACTAATACCTATTGTTTTGAATTTTATTGTCACTTGTAATTTGAGTGGGCTAGCAATTAATTGGTGTAGGCATACTTTTATGTTTGTGTGTTGTTTTGGTTTGATATGTCTCTAAGAAAAAATATGCACCACACACACACACACAAACACACATGCACACACATACCATGTGTATATAAAATATGTTAATCAAATTTGACATAATTTTATTCAGGTATTTTATTTATTAATGTAATTATTCTCAATTTTCTTATTGCTGCCATCTTAATTTATATTTTATTGAAACAAATGAATTTCAAATCTGAGGTAAAACTCACATAACATAAGCTAAACCATTTTAAAGTGTACAATTTAGTGACATTTAGTACATTTGAATTGTTATGCAATCTTCACACCAATAGGAAACATTGTACCCATACAGTATGTGCCCTTTGGTGTCTGATTTCTTTCAATTAGCATAACGTTTTGGAGGTTAATCAACATTATTGCATGTATCAGTATTGCATTCCTTTTTATGGCTCAATAGTATTTCATTGTATGAATATCCATTCATAAGTTGATACAGTTTAGGTTGTGTCCATCTTTTGACTATTATAAACAGTGCTACTATGAGCATTCATGTTTAAGTATATGTTTGACTACTTCTTTTCAATTTTTGAAGGTATATACCTAGTAGTAGGATTTTGGGGTCACATTATAATTCAATGCTTAACTCCTTGGGGAACTGCTAAAATGTTTTCTACATTAACTGAATTATTTTTCATCCCCACAAGTTATGGATGGGGGGTTTCTAATTTCTTCACACTCCTGTCAACACTTGTTATTGTCTGACATTTTGATTATGTCCATCTTACAGGGTGTAAACTGGTATTTCACTATAGTTTTTATTTGCATTTCTCTAATGACTAATGACATTCTGCATACTTTCAGGTTCTTGTTGGTCATTTGGATACTTTCTTTGAGCAGATATCTATCCAAACACTGCCCAGTTTTTAATTGGGTTATTTTTCATTTTTTTTGTTTACTTGCAATTTTAAAAATATGGTAATGTATAAAGGGTAATAACCCTTGTTAGATATATGCTTTTCAAACTTTGGTTCCATTCTGTGGATTGTCTTCACGTTATTGATGGTGTTTTTGAAACACAAAAGTTTTTAATTTTGATGAAGCTTAATTTATCAATTTTTTCTTGCTCAGTTTTCTCTGGAAATTCTTATTGGTTCCTCTTAGTTATACATAGTATTAGGATTCATTTGGACATAATTATAAAATCATGAAATATAATTTTTTCTAATTCAGTTCCCAATATGTCTGCCTTGCATTCTTAGACTAAATCCCACTTCATCATGTAGCTGATTTTATTTTCTAGTGGTTCATTCAGAGTTTTTGCCCTTTTATTCATAAAAGATATTAATCTATTTTTCTTTGGATGTGTTTATTGGGCTTTGGTATTACAGTAATGCTGGTCTCCATGAAATGGTTAGGAAATATAATTTTCTTTTTTATGTTTTTTGAAGAGTTATAAAAGGATTGGAGTTAATTATTCTTTAAAATATTCATTATAATTCAATAGTGAAGCTATCTTATACTGTTACTTTTTAAGGATGTTTTTGATTAATTATTCAATCTCTTACTAGGTTTGTTTTGGTTGGATTTAGTAGTTGTATATTTCTTAGAATTTACCCACTACATCTAGGTTATTTAATTAGTTGTCATACAATTGATCATACCATACTCTGCTTATTTTTATTTCTGTAAGGTTTTCAGTAAAGCCTCTGTTTTCACTTCTGATTTTAGTAATTTGAGTGTTCTCTCTTTTTTCTTAATCTAGCTAAGTGTCAATTTTTTGATAGTTTTGAAGAACCATTTTTGGCATCAGTTTCTCCCTATTACTTCTATTCTCTATTTAGCTTACCTATTCTATAATATTTATCTCCTTGTTATGCTAACTTCAAATTAAACTTGTTATTCTATTTTTAGTTCCTTAAGACATAAATGTTGGTTATTGACTGGGGTTATCTTTTTAAGTGTATGCATTTAAAAGTATAAATTTCCTTTTGATTGCTGCTTTTGCTGCATCCCATAAATTTTTATAGCTTTAATTTTTTACTTTCTTTTCTCTCAAAGCATTTTCTGATTTCACTTGTAATATCTTCTTTGATCCATTGGTCCTTTGTGTGTTAATTTCCAAATATTTATAATCTTTTCCTATTTTTCCTTCTTTACTATTTACTATTTTTATTTCACTGTAGTCAGAGAAAATATATTTTATATTTTCGATCAAAATGTATTTGTTGGGTTTCTTTCTTTGTTGTTAAGTTTTTTTATTTCTTATGTGAAAAAACTGCAACTGCTAGAATAAAACATAGGGTCAACACTCCAACATATTGGCACAGTCACCAACTTCCTTAACAAGACTCTTAAAGCTCAAAGAATAAAACCAAGAATCAATAAATGAGATGACATCAAATTTAAATGATTCTGCACAGCAAAGGAAACAATTAAGAGAGTGAAGAGAAAGACTACAGAATTGGAGAAGATCTTTGCCAGCTACTATTCCAACAGGGGATTAATAACCAGAATAATATAAAGAATTGAAAAAACTTAACACCAAAAAATCAAATAACTCAAGAAATAAATGGGCAAAAGAATTAAACAGACATTTCTGAAAAGAAGAATTACAAATGGTCAACAAATATATGAAGAAATGTTCAACATCCCTCACAGTCAGGGAAATGGAAATCAAAACAACATTGAGATATTATCTTACTCTCATCAGAATGGCAATTATCAAGAATACAAGTAATAATACATGATGTTGAGGTCTGCAAATACATTGTTGGTGGGAATGCAAATTAGTACAACCACTCTGGAAGGTAGTTTGAAGATTCTTCAAAAGACTAAGAATGGGCCGGGCGTGGTGGCACACGCCTGTAACCCTAGCACTTTGGGAGGCTGAGACAAGAGAATTGCGAGTTCAAAGCCAGCCTCAGCAACCACGAGGTGCTAAGCAACTCAGTGAGACCCTGTCTTTACATAAAACACAAAATAGGGCTGGGGATGTGGCTCAGTGGTCGAGTGCCCCTGAGTTCAATCCCTGGTAACAACAACAAAAAAAGACTAGGAATGGAACCACAATATGACCCAGCGATCCTATACCTTGGTACTTATCCCAAAGAACTAAAATCAGCATACTACAGTGATACAGGTATATCAATATTACAGCAGTGCAAATCACAATAGCCAAGTTATGAAACCAGCCCAGGTGTCCATTAACAGATGAATGGATAAAAAAGTGGTATATATACAGAATAGAGTTTTACTCAGCCATAAATAAGAATGAAATTATGGTATTTGCTGGTAAATGGATGGATCTGGAAAATATCATGCTAAGCAAAATAAGCCAGACTCAGAAAGCCAAAGATTGAGTGTTTTCTCTCATATGTGAAAGCTAGAGCAAAATAATGGGGAAAGGAAGGACACCATGCACATTGATGAAAATCTTCAATTTTAGGATTGAAATGAAAGGGAGATCAGTGGAGTGTATGAGGGGTGTTGAGGAGGAGTGCGAAGGGATGAGAAAATGGAGGAATTAGCAGCTGAATGAGGTCAAACAAGTTATACTGTGTGCACGTGTGAATGTGCCATGGCAAATTCCACCCTTACATGTAATTTTAAATCACAAATTTATAAAAAGAATAAATAGATGGGCAAAGACCAGTGGAGTAGAGGAGGGGGAATGGGGAAAGAACCATTGGGAGGGGGAGGGAGGAGATACTGGGTACTGAAATGGAGCAAATTATATTCCATGCATGTATGATTATGTCAAAATGATCCCTATTATTATGTATAGCTATTATGCAACAATAAACTCATAAAATGTATTACAATTTATCTGTGGCCTATCATATCTTTTATCCTGGAAAATGTTCCATGTACAATTGAGAAAAAACATGTATATTCTGCTATTGTTGGGCAGAGTGTTCTCTTTATGACTATTAAGTTAAATCACTTGATAGCATTCAATTCCATTATTTCATTACTGATACTCTTCTTTGTTTTTCTATTATTGAAAGTAAAATACTATTTTAATCATCTTTTGCACTGCTATGGCAAAAATTCCTGACAAGAACAGTTTTGGAGGAGGAAAAGTTTATTTTGGGGCTCACAGTTTCAGAGGTCCATGTCCATAGGCAGCCAGTTCCATTCCTCAGGGTCTGAGGTGAGGTAGAAAATCATGGCCGAAGGGTGGGGCAGAGGAAAGCAGCTGGGAACAAGACACCAGAAAAGCAGAAAGAGAAAGAGCTCCTGTTCACCAGGTGCAAAATATAAACCCCAAAGTCACACCCCCAGCCACACCCTGCCTGCCTTCAGTTACTGCTCAATTTATCCCTATCAGGAGATTAAAGCATTGATTAGGATAAGGCGCTCATATCCTAATCATTTCTCCTCTGAACCTTCTTGCATTGTCCCACACATGAGCTTTTGGGGGACATCTCACATCAAAGCCATAACAGGTACTGAGTATCCAACTACATTTATAGGACTATTTTTCTTTTCAGTTTTGTCAGCTTTAGCTTCATATATTTTGAGGTTTGTTATAAATTTGTGTGTATTTACAACTTTTATCTATTACTGTTAGATTGCTTTACCAATATGTAAAATCCTAATTTGTCTATGGAAAATTTATGTCTTCAAATCTTTATAAAGTTTTATACTAATATAGGTGTCCTAACCTTATATTGCTTACTATTTGCTGGGAATATCTTTTTCATCCTCTCTTTTAATGTATTCTGTCTTTGCATATAAAGAGAGTCTCTTGTAGATTACATATAGTTTGAATCTGCTTTTTAAAACTTATTATGCCAATCTTAAATTGAGGATTTTAATTAATGTACATTTAAAGTCATAACTGATAAAAGGACTTGTTTCTGCCACTTTACTCTTGGTTTTCAGTATGTCTTACCTACCTCCCCCAAGTTCTTCATTATTGACATTGTTTGTGATTAATTCGATCTTTTTATGTGCCATTTTGTTTCCTTCTTCATTTCCTGGGTGTTACAACTAACATCTTAACTTTTTAATTAAATTTGAATTAATACCAAATCAGTTTCAATGGTACACAAAAAGTCTGCTCCTTTGCATCTCTGCCTTCCACACCATATTATTTTGATCACATGGAGCATTCACAGTTCATGGTATCTGCAGTAACTGGGTGGAAGACTTACAAGATGGTCACAGAGAAGTATAGGATCTGTCACCACCCTGCTGATAAATTTAAGCAGTAGGGAGTGTGGACTGTGGAGGGCAGAGTGGTCAGTGGCCCTATACTCTGTGATGAGAAGTGAGATTGGTCACATGTGGTTAAGCAAAATTTTGAGAGGAATGAGACTAAGGCTGGTGAATCACTTGGTTCCCCTGCCCCATGACCTTCTAGTGAAGAACTCAATGATCAATTTTCTTTCTCCACACTGTAAGGAATATGCCATGTGTTGGACATTGGCCATGTCCCTGGGTGTACAGACTGTGGGCCTCTGGAGCAAATGGGCCCATTTTTATAGATTTATAATTATTGTTTTAAGGATTTGTATTTTAAGTAATCCAAGGAAAAAGAGGAGTTTAAAAACAAAATAAATAATATTGGTTTTTATATTTACCTGTGTGCATAGCACTATGTTGCTTTTTATTTCTCATATAGATGTTTTTCTGTAAAATAATTTGTTACAATTATTTATGCATATTAATTGTATGTATTAATGGATTTCACTGTGACATTTCCATACATGTTTATATTGTACTTCAATCATACTTACTCTACAAACTACCCTCTCTTACCCTGCCCTCTTTCCCCAATTGCCTCAATCCCCTTATCATTCCCTAGTAGTATCTGTACTACTATCAGACCTTTTCTGAGCATATGTCTAGCACTGGGTATATGTGTAGACATCTGGAGTCCCACTTACATTTTTTAGTTTTACAAGTCCTTGTACCCATCCCTAATTTCCCAATTTCCTCCTTCTCATGACTTTCAGTTTTCTCTTGCTAGTACCGATTCTTTACTCCTGATTTCTTCATACTTTTGCCATTAATTACTTTTGGTTTATGCCTCCTAAGAAGCCTACCCATCCCTAGGAGGTCTGCAAGTCAGATAAACAAAGGCAAGTCCTTGTGCAGGTCCTTTGGAATACTTCCAGACTGGTTGGAACACAACCACAACTAGTCATCATTCCCTTCATAACTAAGAGCTTGTACTAGGAATGCAGGCTGCCATTTTCATGACCACTGCTGATCTGGGGTGTACATGACTGTAGATGAGAAATTTCAAATGACAAAGCATTCTGTTACTACAGTGCTAGAGATTGTTCATTAAACATTTTCCTAATTATCATAAGTTCTGACTAGTTTCCACAGTCCTGAAAAGTTGAATCTGACATTTCTCCCCCAATTTCTGTTTCTTTCATGGGTGAAGAGGTCTGTGGGATTGTCTATTCTGCCACTCTCTGTGACAACTCTGTTGTTGATATATTTATTAGGGTTTCTTTATTCCCTTTTTATATCTAGTCATTGGTAATTTTTGCTTTCTATTTTTATGTTACTTAAAATTTTTCTTTTCATCAATTTTATAAAAAGTGAACACCTGTGTTTATGAAGTGAACACCTGTGCAAAGATGATTCAGCTTAAGAAATAGAACATTACCAGCACAGCAAGGACAACTGTGCATCCCTTGGAAAACATTGCCTCCTAATTCAGTTTTAGAAGAAACAGATACCCTAATTTTTGTGATTAGAGTGTCTTAGTTTCATTATAGTTTTATAACCCATATGTGTATCATTATACATTGTTGTGTAGGTTTGCCTGTTTTTAAACATCATATAAATATACTCACAGTGTATATGTTTTATTTGGTTTTCCTTCTATGACTCAGTATGACTTTGGTGAGTTTTTTTTTGTGTTTGAAAAAGATACAGTTCAAATAGCTTACCCATTTAAAAATTGAAGTCTTTGCCTTTTTGTTATTGAAGTGTGGATACCTTATATAGTCTTTCTATAAGTCCTTTGTCAGATATATATTTGTAAATAGTTTTTCTAAGTCTGTGCTATGCCTTTTCATTTATTTCTAACAGCATTTTTAGAAGAGTAAACCTTTTAATTTTAATGGAGTAAAATTCATCACTTGTTGTTGTATATTGTGGTTCTTTTGTTCCATTTTTAAAATTTTCCTGTTCCGAAGGCCCTCAAGTTTTCTTGTAAGTTCTGTTCTAGAATATTGTAGTTTTCTTTTTTAAATTTAGATTCCTTGCATTTTCATCCATATGAACTTAAAACCTGCTTGTAGACTTCCACAAAGAGCCTCCTAAAATTTTCATTGGCATTACACCAAATCTGCAGATTAATATTAATGATAATAAAACTTTAGTTTGTGAATATAACATATCTCCATTTATTTAGGTATTCTTTGATTACTCCCAATAATGATTTATAAAATTGTGTCTTTCATATCACTCACATCTTTTGTAAATTTTTCCTTAAAATGTAATGTTTCATTTAAACTATTTTGAGTTTATTTCACTTTTGGATGCTATTCTAAACTTTAAAATCTTTTATTTCACTGATCTTCTATTAGTATCTGAGTATTCATACCTAGCATATAAAATGCAAATATTTTAATTTTCATTTCTTAATTTCCAGAGATGTTGAACTTTTTTTTCATATTTTTTGATCATTTGTATTTCTTCTGTGAAGTGTTTGTTCAGTTCCTTTGCCCATTTATTGATTGGGTTATTTGTTTTTCTGGTGTTAAATTTTTTGAGTTCTTTGTATATCTTGGAGATTAATGCTTTATCTGAGGTACAGGTGGTAAAGATTTTCTCCCATTCTGTAGGATCTGTGTTCATGTTATTGTTTCCTTTGCTGTAAAGAGGGTTTTTAGTTTGATACTACCCCATTTATTGATTCTTGATTTTTCTTATGCTTTAAGAGTCTTATTGAGGAAGTCAGTTCCTAAGCTGACCTGATGGAGAGCTGGGCCCATTTTTTCTTCTAGTAAGCACAATATATCTGGTCTAATGCCTAGGTCCTTGATCTACTTTGAGTTGAGTTTTGTGCTGAGTGAGAGATAGAGGTTCAATTTCATTCTATTACATATAGGAAGAAATATGAATGGTCAAAAATATGAAAAAAATGTGCAACATTTTTAACAATTAGAGAAATGCAAATCAAAAATACACTAAGATTTCATCTTACTCCAGTCAGAATGGCAATTATCAAGAATACACAACAATAAATGTTGGCAAGGATGTGGAGAGAAATGTACTATCATACATTGTTGGTGGGACTGCAAATTGGTGCAACCACTATGGAAAGTAGTATGGAGATTCATTAAAAAACTTAGAATGGAACTATCATTTGACCCAGTTATCCCACTCCTCAGTCTATATCCAAAGGACATAAAAACAGCATACTACATTGACACAGCCACATCCATGTTTATAGTAGCACAACTCACAATAGCCAAGCTATAGAAACAACCTAGATGTCCTTCAATAGATTAATGGATAAAGAAAATGTGGCATATATATACAATGGAATATTACTCAGCCATAAATAAGAATGAAATAATGGCATTTGCTGGTAAATGGATGGATCTGGAGAATATCATGCTAAGTGAGATAAACCAATTCCAAAAAAACCAAAAGTTGAATATTCTCTCTTATTTGTGGAGGCTAACCCAAAATGAGGTTGGGGAAGTGAATAATAGAAATCTATTGGATTAGACAAAGGGAAACAAAGGGAAGAGAGGGTAGAAGGGAATAGAAAAGACAGAATTAATTGGACATAACTTTTCTAACCTTGTATTTGAATACACAACCAGGGTCACTCCATATCATGTACAACCTCAAGAGTGGGATCCTAAATAGAATAAGTTATATTCTATGTACATATAATTTGCCAAAATATATTCATGTATAATTAAAAGGAACAACAAAAAATGCAATAATTTTTGTTTACTGATCTTATATACTTTCTAAATCTTTCAAAATGCACATATTAATTATAGTAGCTTATTTGTGGATTATCAAAATTTTTCTATACAAACTATGCTGTCTCCTGTGAATATATAAAATTTTATTACTTCCTTTCAGAGTTCTGTACTTGTTTCCCTGTATTTTCCTTATTCTACTGAATAGTACCTACTCTACAATGTTGAATGGAAGTGCATCTTCAAATAAAATGTAATTATGTAATAATCTTACAACAGTATACTTCCATTTCTCTCCTCAACTTTGTGATATTTTTATTGTACATTTTACTCCTACATATATTATTAGCCCCACACTATGTTGTTATTGTTTTTGATTTATGCAATTATCTTTCCTCTCTGTTGCTTTTAACTTTATTTGGCAAAGTAGCACTGCATAAGCTGTTTAATAACTAGGACACAGCTTACACAGCAGGTTAAATTCATATACATTATCAGCAGCAAATTAGAAGCAGAAAAAAGGAGTCCTGAATTACAAGTTCCCTATAAATTTTTAAAAGAGAACGGAAAAACATTTAGGTCTAATCTGAATAGCTAAGTGTTTTCAAGGCTATCTTCTGCCATATTCTTGAGTTTTAGTGGTTATAAATGCCTACTTTTAAGATGATAAAGCATCTGGTTGTGTCTACAATATGTTATAACATGCCATATCAGAGAGCTTTCAGAAAGAAACCTCATCCTTATTTTCTTAATACCACCTAACACACATTCAAATAACAAAAATCTTAAGTTGTAAAGGATGGTATGATCTGATATCCTAAAGCAATCTGATAAATTAGCATCAGAACAGAGTTAAGTCTCCATGAAAAGAAAAAGATTACTCCTCAATATCAGAAATTACAGGCTAAGCTTTCCGTTTTTCGGAACTCTTTAATATTTTAAGATATGGACATGTTAAAGAAATAATGCAAATTTATGTTATGCATCCTTCCTCTATCAATTTGGTTCAGTGCTACTTTAAAGAGTTAGAAACCATACAAAACCAAAATTTCATGATAAAAATAATTGTGCAATGAAGTTCAAAAGAAGTTAGGATTCTGTTGATTTTCAAAAGGCTTTGAGGCCTGAGGTGAATAATTTCATATGTTAATCAAGCAGATATTGCTTTTACAATTCATCCTTGTTGGTTGATTTCATAAGGCAGATTTATTAACTATAAAAGAAAAAAAATCTTTTTAAGAGATTAAAGCCTAAGATAAAAAGTATTTTATATTTACCTACATATTTAACATTTCTAGTGCTTTTTATTCTTTCATGGAGATCTAAATTTACATCTGTTATTTTCTTCCTGCTTGAAGAACTTCCTTTAACATTTTCTATAATGCTGGTATGCTAATGATGAATTCCCTAAATTGTTTTTTGTGTGATAAAGTTCATATTTAACTTTTGATTTTGAAAGATATTTTCTTTGAGTATAGAATTCTCAGTTGACAGTTGCTTTTTATGTCCAATGTCTTAAAAAAATGCGTCTCCACTGTGTTTTAGCTTGCATTGTTTCTGAGAGAAGTCTAATTTCATTTTTATTCTTGTTCTTTGGTATGCTCTATGTATCTCCAATTACACACTGTGCTTACTTTTTTTTTAATACTTTTTTACTTGTAGATGGGCACAATATCTTTGTTTTTGTTTTATTTGTATGTGGTGCTGAGGATCGAACCCAGTACCTCACGCATGCAAGGCAAGCACTCTACCACTGAGCCACAATCCCAGCCCCCACACTGTGGTTACTTTAATTTTTCTCTTTATTACTGCTTTTTTCAATTAGATTATTGATTAATTGCTACAGTGTTGATCTTGGTTGTTCCCCAATGGAATATGTGTTAAAGGCTTGGTTTTCAGCTTGGTGCCACTGGGAAGTGGTGGAAGCTTTAAGATGCACGGTCTTGAAGGGGATATTGGGTCCCTGGGCCTCTCCTATCCCTCTCTTTGCTTCCCAGCTGCTAAGAGGTGAGCAGCTTCTGCTGCTACTCACTGTGACAATGATGTAGTGCATCCCACAGGCCCAAAAGCAATAGGGCCAATAAATTATAGACTGAAACCTCTAAAACTGTAAGCCCAAATCAACCTTTCCTCTTTTCAGTTTGTTATCTCAGGAATTTGCTGTATTAACAGAATTCTGACTAAAATATTAATGGCGTGTTATTCTGCATGTTTCTTTTGCTTGGAATTCATTTAGTTTGAGTTTGTGACTTTATAGTTCCAAAATTTTTTGTAAATTATCCCCATTCTTATCATTATTATTTGCAGTACCTTTGATTGAAGCCAGGGGGATTCTACCACTGAGCTAAGTCCTTTTTATTTTATCATTTCCCTTATTAAATAGGATTGAGAATAACTTCTAATAGATAATTTCAAGATACTTTACTTTTATGCTATTCCAAATAGTATTGTTATTCCAGTTCTAATTGTTTATGCTTGATACATGGGAATACAAGGAATATTCCACATTTTTTAATTATACTAATAATTTGTAGACTTTTTATACTTTATATATTCATACTTATACTGTCTGAAAATGATAATTTTATTTCTTCCTTCTTTTTTATTTGTTAGTACTTCTAGTACAATGCTGATGGGTAGAGATAGTTGTTATCCATGGCTTATTCCTAATCCAAGAGGGAAAACCACTAGGATTATGTAATTATGATGTTTGTTGTAGATTTTTTTCTAGCAATTCTTTTTTTTTTTTTTTTTGGCACTGGGGATTGAACTCAGGGTCACTCGACCACTGAGCCACATACCAGCCCTATTTTGAGTTTTTTTTTTTTGGTACTGGAGATTGAACTCAGGGGCACTCGACCACTGAGCCACATCCCCAGCCCTATTTTGTGTTTTATGTAGAGACAGGGTCTCACTGAGTTGCTTAGTGCCTCTCCATTGCTGAGGCTGGCTTTGAACTCGCGATTCTCCTGTCTCAGCCTCCCTAAGTGCTGGGATTACAGGCTTGCGCCACCACACCTGGCTCTACTTGATTTTGTTATGTGATAAATTACATTGATTTAAAATTTTAAACCATATTTGCATTTCTGAAATAAACCCAACTTATTCATGATGTTTTATTTTTTCTTTGTACTTAAATTTATTTATATTGCTAATATTTTCTTTAGTAATTTTTTTAAATATTTATTTATTTTTTTAGTTGTAAGTGGACAGAATATCTTTATTTTATTTTTATGTGGTGCTGAGGATCGAACCCAGTGTCTCACTCATGCTAGGCGAGCACGCTACCACTGCGCCATAACCCCAGCCTCATTTCTTTAGTAATTTTACATTAATGAAAATGAATGAGAACTGCCTTTCTTTCTTTTTTTCTTTTTTCTGTGCTGGGGATTGAATGCCAGACCTCATACATGCTAGAGAAGCATTCTACCACGAAGCTAAATCTGCAATGCTAATTGTCTATTCTCCAGTATTTTAAAACAAGTTTTGGCATTAAAGTTAGTTGGACTTATAATGTGATTTAAGTATTCTCTTGCTTTCTATTTGTGGGAAGAAATTGTATATTGTTGGCCTTATTTTTCCTTTTCATGTTTTGTCGAATTGACTAAATAATTCTGGGCCTGAGGCTTTATTTATGGAAAGGTGTTTAATTAGAGAATAATTAGAGAGTAATCTATTGGTTTTGTCTTGGTTGTTATATGATTTTCTTTTCTTAGAGATTTATGGGAGAATATCCTACCTAGTTAGGTCATCCAAATCACTGATTTATTTTTTAGCCAACATTTTCCTCATTTTGAATTTGTTTAGTTTTTATAAGTTCTTTTTAGTTATACATAACATTAGAATTCATTTTGCCATAATCATAAATTCATAGGATATAATTTGCTCCAATTCAGTTCCCAGTACTTCCCCTTACCCTACCTTCCTCCCTCTCCTTTCCTTTCCTTTCCTTCTACTCTACTGGTCTTTGTGCTATTTACTTATAGTTTTTTTTTATATTAGTGTTTTGAGGATATACATAATGATTCAGAATTTATTTTGAACTTTAAAAATTCTAAGGACAAGTTTATAATTGATGTGATGTCCGTTTGAAGCATTTTCATAGTCATGTGTTTTTATTTTATTTCATTAATGTGCTGTTGACTTTCTCTGCTATTACTAAATGAAGTTGTTTTAAAGTCCTTTAAAAAAATTACCTCTTTGGGAAAAAGGTTTGATTTGTTCATCTTGTCTCTTCTCTTTCATTACCATGGTCTTCTTCAAATATCTACTGATTTATTCTTGCCTATTCATTTTCACCAAAAAATGTCTTGGCTTATCATTATTATCTAATATGAGTTGCCTTAACAGTTATGAGGATACATTGTCTAAATAAATCTCTTCACTAAATGGAGGTTTGGGTAATTTTTCCTGTGTACAAGTTGGTCAATGTGCTCACAGGCTTCCCCTAAAAATGCTAAAGTATAAAACTGCCAGGCAAGTTAAAGATTGGCAAAGAAAGGAAATCCTCACCCTGGGGCTGAATGTTTTAGTGTATTTAAATCTTATACTGAGCTGAATTCTCCCTACTTCCCTTCATATTTTCTCATACTCATTTCTATTAGTTAATCATTTCATTGACAAATACAAATTATATATTCTTACATATATATGTGATATGATGCTTTGAAATATGTATACATTTTAGAGTAGCTAATCATACTAATTAATATGTGTATTAACTTAAGTATTTTGTGATAAAACATTTGAAATCTATTTTCTTAGCAATTTTCTAATATGAACTATACATTTTTATTCACTATAATCACCATGTTGTACAATAGATCTCTTGAACTGATTCCTTTTAACTGAAGTTTTTTATCATTTGATTGATATCTTCTCATTTTTTGGAGATCTAAAAACATTATGTTAGCCCCAACTAGTCTCAACACATATAATACATACTTAGCATGTAACAAACTCCATGATTAAACATTAACTAATGTTTGAGCCAAAATTCTTCATTCAGGTGCTCCTTTTTCTCCTTCTCTTCTTTCTTTATTTTTCAGTGATGTAAGTGGAACCTAAGACCTCAGGCATGCCAGGCAAGCCTTTTATCTCTGAACTATGCAGGTACTCTGTGTTATCTTTCTGCCACTGAGAAGATTCAACTTAAAAGAGGAAAGGTTTATTTTGTTTCGTGGTTTAAGAGGTTATAATTCATGGTCACTTGGCTGCATTGTTTCTGGGTCTGTGGTGAAGCAAGTATGTGCCAGAGGAAAGCTTCTCATTTTGATACAGCCAGGAAGGAAAGAGAGAGACAGACAATGTGAAAAAGTGAACAAGTGTTAGGAAGGGAACCAGGTCCTGATATTCTCTTCTAGGACATGCCTGTACTGACTGAACTGCTTATTCTTACTAGACCTCATTTCCTAGTTTCTGCCACCATCTGAGGACCAAGCCTTCAACACACAAGCCTCCAACATACAAGCCTTTGGGGGATATTCCAGATTCAAACTATAACATACTCTTTTGTTTTTTAGATTTTAGTTTTTTAAAATATATTTTAAGTTTTAGGATGAATGAGTCAATGTTAAAAAATTATCTTGTGCAAGAAATGAAGCAAAATTGAAATAAAGAAAATAATTTGCATAATGGTAAAAAATAACCCCTATTACTTCCAAGAAAAAAATAAGAAAAGAGTTTCATTAGAAATAGGGCTTATTAGAGTTTTTTATTTTTAATTATTCAAATTTCATTTTTTTAAATTTATTTATTCTACTTAGGTATACATGATAGCAGAATACATTTTTATTCATTGTACATAAGTGGAGCACAACTTTTCATTTCTCTAGTTGTACATGATGTAGAGTCACACCATATGTTCAGTCATACATGTGTCTAGGGTAATGATGACCATCTCATGCCACCATCTTTCCTGCCACCATTTGACCCAGCTATCCCACTCCTTCATCTATCCATACCCAAAGGACTTAAAAACAGCATACTACAGTGACACAGCCACATCAATATTTATAGCAGCACAATTCACAATAGCTAAACTGTGGAACCAACCTATGTGCCCTTCAGTAGATGAGTGGATAAAGAAACTGTGGTATATACACAATGGAATATTACTCAGCATTTAAAGAGAATAAAATCATGGCATTTGCAGGTAAATGGATGGAGTTAGAGAATACCATGCTAAGCGAAGTAAGCCAATCCCCCAAAATCAAAGGCTGAATGTTCTCTCTGATAAGTGGATGCTGATCCATAATGCTGAAGGGGGCATGGGAAGAATGGATGAACTTTGATCAAAGGGGAGGGGAGGGTGGGGATAGGACATGGGGGCAGGAAAGATGGTGGAATGAGATGGACAACGATGCCCTAGGTTCATGTATGACTGCATCTATGGTGTAAGTCTACATCATGTACAACCAGACAAATGAAAATTGTGCTCCATTTGTGTACAATGAATCAAAATTCATTGTGCTGTCATATATACCTAATTAGAATAAATAAATAAATAAATAAAAGGAAAAATAAAAAAAATCTCAGTGCCTCACAGGTGTGAGGCAAGTGCTCTATCATTGAGCCACAACTCCAGCTCCTGACTTTTTCTTCTTTTAATGAATGAACTTAATATAATGAACTTTCCTCTTAGTACTGCCTTCATAGATTTTGATATATTGTATCAGAGTTCTCATTTACCTCTAAGAATTTTTTTTTCATCTCTTCCCTGATGTCTTCTGTTATCCATGTGTCATTGAATAGTATATTATTTAGTCTCCAGGTGTTGGAGTAATTTCTATTTTTTAATCTGTCATTGATTTCTAATTTTATTCCCTTATGGTCAGATAGAATGCTTGGTAGTATCTCTATTTTTAAAAAATTTTCTAAGACTTGCTTTGTGGCATAAAATATGATCTATTTTGGAGAAATATCCATGTGCTTCTGAGAAAAAAGTGTATTTGCTCGTTGATGGATGGAATATTCTGTATATGTCTGTTAAGTCTAAATTATTGATTATTTTATTGAGTTTGATGGTTTCTTTGTCTAGTTTTTGTTTGGAAGATCTATCCAGTGGTGCGAGAGGTGTGTTAAAGTCACCCAGTATTATTGTGTTGTGGTCTATTTGATTCTCAAAATTGAGAAGTATTTGTTTGATATACATAGATGCCCCATTGTTTGGGGCATAGATATTTATGATTATGTCTTGTTGATGTATGATTCCCTTAAGCAGTATGAAGTGTCCTTCTTTATCCCTTTTCACTAGCTTTGGTTTGAAGTCCACTTTTTCTGATATGAGGATGGAAACCCCTGCTTATTTACGTGGTCCATGTGAGCGATACATTTTTTCACACTCTTTCACCTTCAGTCTGTGGATGTCTTTTCCTGTGAGATGAGTCTCTTGAAGGCAGCATATTGTTGGGTCTTTTTGTAAAATCTAATCTGTCAGTCTATGTCTTTTAATTATGAGTTGTTTTTTTTGGGAGGGGTACCAGGGATTTAACTCAGGGGCACTCGACCACTGAGCCACATCCCCAGCCCTATTTGTGTTTTATGTAGAGACAGGGTCTCACTGAGTTGCTTAGCACCTCGCCATTGCTGAGGCTGGCTTTGAACTCGCGATTCTCCTGTCTCAGCCTCCCTAAGTGCTGGGATTACAGGCTTGAGCCACCATGCCCGGCTTAATTGATGAGTTTTGGCCATTCACATCCAGTGTTATTATTAAAATATGATTTGTAATCCTGGTCATTTTAGTTTATTTTTGGTTTTTACCTTGACTTGGTTTCTCCTTTGATTGGCCTTTCCTTTAGTGTAGTTCCTCTCTTTACAGATTTTCATTGTTGGTAATCATTTTCTCCTGATGGAATATTTTGCCAAGAATGCTGTGTAGTGCAGGCTTTCTTGCTGTAAATTCTTTTAACTTTTGTTTATCATGGAAAGTTTTTATTTTGTCATCAAATCTGAAGCTCAGTTTTGCTGAATATAAGATTCTTAGTTGGCATCCATTTTATTTCAGAGCTTGGTATATGTTTTTCCATGATCTCCTGGCTTTGAAGGTCTGGGTTGAAAATCTGCTGAAATCTGATTTGGTCTTCTCCTATATGTAATCTGATTCCTCCTCTTGTGGAGCTTGAAATTCTATCCTTATTGTGTATCCTAGGTATTTTCATTATAATGAGCCTTGGTGTAGATCTGTTGTAATAATTTTGTACATTTGGTGTCCTGTAAAACTCTTGTATTTGACTTTCTAATTCATTCTTCGTGTTTGGGAAATTTTCTGTTATTTCATTGAAGAGATTGTGCATTCCTTTGGTTTGAAACTCTGTGCTTTCTTCTATCCCAATAAATCTTATATTTAGTCTTTTGGTGCTATCCCATAATTCTTATATGTTCTGTTCATGGTTTCTCACCATCTTCACTGTGTGGTCAACTTTATTTTTAATATTGTATATTTTGTCTTCATTATCTGAGATTCTGTCTTCCAAGTGATCAAATCTGTTGGTGATGCTTTCTATCAAGTTTTTAATTTGGTTTATTGTTTCCTTCATTTCAAGAATTTGTTATTATTTTTTTCACAATCTCTATCTCTTTCTTGAAGTAATCTTTTGCTACCTGTATTTGTTCCCTTATCTCCTTGTCGGACTGATCAATTTTTGCCTGTACTTGCTCACTTAAGTCATACTTTAATTTGGAAATCATTTAATTATGTACATTCTGAATTCTTTCTGTGATATTTCATCAAATGTGCTGTCAATGGATTCTGTTATTGTAGTATCTTGGTTTATTTGTGGCATTTTCTTCCCTTGTGTTTTCATGTTGATTATGTGTTTTCCTCACTTGCAGTGTGGATCTGAGGTATTGCAGTTTCTACCCTATAATCTTCTAGTGATTCTATGGATTACCATACCTCACCTTGGTGTTCACTTCCAGTCCTCAGCCAGATGTCCCCAGATGGATGCTACTGGAACTAAAGAAAGTTACGGCAGTAGTGGAGGTAACTCAAGATAGCAGTGGGGGTGGCCCAAGATGGATGCAACCACTTTCACAGATGGAGCTGAAAGGGTGGGACTTACAATGGCTTTGGGATGTTTGGAGATGTAGCACTGTGTCATGCTGAGCTGTAGCTGGCAGTTGCCTCCAGGCTCTGTCTGTTGTCCCAAGGTGGAAGCTACTACATAGGGAGGGCTATGGCAATGGCTGCAGTGTCCCAAGATGGATGTGGGAAGGGAGTGGGACTGCCCACTCTGCACAGGGGTAGTCGTGGGCCTGGGCTCTCACAGAAGCCTGAGGGGGTGGTCCTAGGCCTGTCCTTGGCCTGGGCTCCCATGAGAGGTCCAGATGGTGGGTCTTGACCTTGGCCTGGGCCTGGGCTCCCATGGTCAGCAGGGACTCTGGTGCAGAATGGTGGAGACAGTCCTGGGCCTGACCTAGGCCTGGGCTCCCACAGGGGTCCTTGGAGGTGGTCCTGGTCATTGGCCTCAGCTCCCACTGGTTGTCAGGGGTTCTGGCACAGAACGAGAGTGGAGGTGATTCTGGGTCTCACTTAGGCCCAGGCTCCTGCAAGGGTCCCAGGAGGCTGTCTTGGGCCTGGGTCTGGGTTTCTGTGTGGGTTGGTTGATCTGTGGGTGGCAGTCTTGGCCCTGACCTTGACTAGGCTCCCGCGGATCTAACATACTCTTAATACACATTTTGGTTTGGAGGTTGGGAGGTATAGATGATTGTTTGATCTGTTCTGCAATATTTTATCACCAAGACAATTACCCCGCATCCTGCTTATTTTTCTTGCTTTGGATTACCTGGAGCTTTGAGTTTCATCTTTTGGAACACCATTGTAAAGCATGTTTTTTCTGTTAACACTTGCTCTCTCTCCTTTCTATTTCATATTGCAGAATCTGTGCTCTTATTTCACCATCAATATTATAACTGTTGTTTACCTTGCAGAAAATTTTCAGTGTTTTTGGTCTGATGATGGTTCCTCCTTATGCATTTTTGCTTGTAATATATTATTTTCTTCATTTTTTCTAATAATTCAGTAGAGTTTTGGACATTCAAGGATTTTGATCTCATTTCAGTCTCAGAATTGAGATCTACATTATCTTTCTAATTATAGCTTGCTTTGCCTCCCTTCTCCTTTGGACCTGTACATAAATTTATGTCATCTATAGTCCAAGTGGAATAGGTCAGATGCTTCCAGTTATATCATGTCAAAACAAGATGGTTCTTTAAAGTCTATCCATTGTAACTTTCTCATTATACATATACAGGGTAAACAGTTAAGTGAATTATTCCAGTTCACACGGTTATTTAGGGACAGTACCAAGAGTACATCTTAATTCATTTGTATTTTAAACTCTAACGTTATGTTTCTCATCATAAAAATACAATGACAAGCCAGGTGCAGTGGTGCACACCTGTAATCCCAGCTACTCAAGAGTCTAAGACAGGATGATTCCAAGTTCTAACCCAGCTTTAGCAACTTAGTGAGGCCATGAGCAACTCAGGAAGACCCTGTCTCTAATAAAATGTAAAAAAGGGCTGAGGATGTGACTCACTGGTTAAGTGCCCCTGAGTTCAATCCCTGGTATCAGAAAAACAAAAACAAAAAAGCAATGACAAAATGAACAGCTTTTAAATCTTCTAATAATGGGACTCATCTACCTTTTACTACTTTATCACTTACATTTGTTTACTCAACAAGCTGGATTTTATATTACTTAGCAAACATGTCTTTGTATATAATTTTCCCTTCTTTTATGAGTATCTTTTGCCCCCCATAAATTGTTTAATTCTTATCCATGATTCACAGACATCTTTCTCATAAAGCCTTCTCAACCTTTCCTAGTTATCAGTGATAGTGCTTACATTTATGTTCCTGTCATATTTTTCATATATATTTCATGATTGTTGTCAGGACCTGTGAGCTGTAACATACATTAGAGAGTTTTAGAATAATAGTCCCTTTGGAAATGACAGTAAGCCTCTTTCATCAGCAACCTTGTGGCAAGGGGTAGGAAGAAGTAAATAAGAGAAATACTATAGAGAAATATTACTTTCAGAGCTTTACACTATTTCAGGTACTGTTTGGGCACAAGAAGATGGTGGAACATATTCATGGAATTTTGAGAGACTAGAGAGCATTGGAGGGATTTTGACAGAGTGGGAGAAATTTGGTCCTAATTTGTTGGTGTTATTTTCTTTCAAATCAAATATCTTTCTACTGTGCCTGACTATGCAGTGGTGAATTTTTAGCATTCCAAGCAGGGGTTCAGCCAAATAAAAGGTGATAAATCTCCCAGTACAGAAGTCATGCCTTTCATGTTAAATGAGTACTTCTTATACTTGTGTTATTTTCCCTGCTAGAATCTAAGCACAGACGGAGCTGATACATCAGGAAATAGGTTGCATTTGTCTGGGTGTTCCATTCCTGGCCTCTGATTTGCACTTTTAAGCCTGTGGCCTGGCAGAAATCTTGGTTCATGGATGTGCTTTTGACTAATTTAGTGCATATTTGAAGTTTTATTTTGTGTTTAATACTTTTAGAGACATGGCCACACCAGGGGCAAGGTTGATTTCTAAACATTTTCTTAAACTCTAACTTAATAAGCATATTATACTTTCTGTCAGACCCCAGGTCAGGCCCTTTACTTCAGGCCCATAAAATGATAAAGGCTCAGATGTCAAATGAGGCATTGCTAGATATCAATGACCTTTTCTCAAAGCTGTGGATGAATTAGCTATTGTGAAGTTTTCATTTTACTTAGTGAGGGTTGTTATAAAAATTAAACAAGAAGACATAGTTTGATATTTTAATTTCCTGTGATGAAGATAAAAAAACTTTTTAATGTTTTTAGCTAAGTTCCATTTCCATTCATTCTCTGCTTTCATAGAAGACTGATACAAACAGGTCACCTCTATTCAGCTTTTCAATACATCCTCCATTCTTAGTTTTCACTGGGAAAATTAAAAGTATCAGAACGCAACCTCCTGCTCTTACCACATTGTCTACCTACCTCTCATTATCTGTACTCATATTATCTGCCTTGCCTCCTATTTTTCTATGCTGTGTGAACTACTAATTCATACTAATCCATCCACTTCTATCTTGGATCCTACTCAAAGGAAAGACTCCAACAAAACTCACTTTTTTCCTCCTGCTTCAACAACCTTTTGTTTTCTATAGAATAATTTCCATCTGTTGAAAAATATGCTAGAATACCTGCTATATTAAAAATACTCAAAACAACTTCTTTGACC
The DNA here is from genome assembly GCA_028644305.1 of Xerus rutilus. Lineage (NCBI taxonomy): Eukaryota > Metazoa > Chordata > Mammalia > Rodentia > Sciuridae > Xerus > Xerus rutilus. The sequence continues at coordinate 2,537,271 of CM053417.1, forward strand.
TCCTGTGCCCCTTCTGCTTCCTTACATATGTTTCTGCTTAATTTTATAGCAAAATGTCTTGAAGAGTTTTCTATGTTCACTGTTTCCCTTTTCTCCTCCTATTCTCTCATGAATCTATTGCAGTTAGTGTTCAATTTCATCACTCCAGTGAAACTTTTCATTAAATTTGCCAAGAATCTCCACTTTATTTAGTCCAATGGTTGAATATTATTTCTCATCATATCTGATATTTTAGCAGCACATAAAACTCTTTCCTTCTTGAAACTTTTCATTCCTTTTCCTCTGTCAACCATTCTCTCTTAATTATCCTCTACTTAACTGGCCATTCACATCTTCTTTCACTTATTTCCTTACTGCCTCCAAAATGTTGTGCCTAAGGTCTCTAAATCATTCTGCTCTTTCCCTAGGTGATCTCCTCAAGGACTTTTAATATGATATATTTTGTGACAACTCTTATGCCTCTATCCTTCTTTTCAAAATATGCATTCATTGATATTTCATACTTTTATCTCATTTTTTCAATTCATTAGTTAAAAGCTGTTTCTAATTTCTCTTCATTTTCATTCCTTCTTTTTTCCTTTGCATTCTCGCATACTGTTCTTTATTATCTACTTCATATTTTTGTTTTATTTTTATTTTCCCCCTTCTTTTCTTTTTCTATAAAGCATAATATTAACCTGGTTTGTTACCCAAATTTATAGCCCATTGTATATCATCACACCACTTTTCATCTCTTTGAAAGAGTTAATGGAGTTGTAGAGAACACTTTCAAAAAGTTTCAACTACAGTGAGTATATGCTTTGTGTTCAAGCTATAGCTGTTACTGATGGCTATTATTTTTTTTGGATTGGTGCTGGGGACTAAACATGTCACTTCAAATATGTTCAGGGGGTGATTTGAACCTAAGATAAACCATGGCCTGGGGCACATCATAAAGAGAAAACAACTCACAAAAAAATACTAGTGGAGATATCCATCCCAAGAGAAGAGCAAATTTCAACAGAGAAGCACAGATAACATGAGAAAAAGGCAATAAGATGCCTCAAAAAATTCAAAATTCCCCAAATGAATGTGTAAATGAACTAGAACATTATTTATTTTATTTTTTAAAAAATAACAATGCATTTCAGTTCACAGTACACATATGGAGCACAATTTTTCATTTCTCTGATTGTACACAAAGTAGAATCACACCATTCGTGTCTTCATACATGTACCTAGGGTAGTGATGTCCATCTCATTCCACCATCTTTCCTACCCTTATGCCTCCTCCCTTCCTCTCCCTCCCCTTTGCCTTATCCAAAATTCCTCTATTTTTCCCATGCTCCCTACAACCACTCCCAGCATCCACTAATCAGACAAAACATTCAGCCTTTGGTTTTCTGAGTTGGCTTACTTCACTTAGCATGATATTCTCCAATTCCATCCATTTACCTGCAAATGCTATGACTTTATTCTCTTTTATTGCTGAGTAATATTCCATTGTGTATATATACCACAGTTTCTTTACCCATTCATCTATCGAAGGGCATCTAGGTTGGTTCCACAGTTTAGCTATTGTGAATTGAGCTGCTATAGACATTGAAGTGGCTGCGTCACTGTAGTATGCTGTTTTTAAGTCCTTTGGGTATAGACTGAGGAGTGGGATGGCTGGGTCAAATGGTGGTTCCATTCCAACTTTTCTAAGGAATCTGCATACTGCTTTCCACATTGGTTACACCAATTTGCTGTCCCACTAGCAATGTATGAGCGTGCCTTTTCCCCCCACATCCTCGCCAACACTTATTGTTGCTTTTATTCTTGATAACTGCCATTCTGACTGGCATGAGGTGAAATCTTAGAGTAATTTTGATTGGCATTTCTCTAATGGCTGGAGATGTTGAACATTTCTTCATATGTTTGTTGATTGACTGTATATCTTCTTCTGAGAAGTGTCTATTCAGCTCCTTTTGCCCATTTATTAATTGGGTTATTTTTTTTGGTGTTAAGTTTTCTTTATTTTTAATTTTTTTGTAGTTGTAGATGGACAACATGCCTTTATTTTGTTTTTTATAATGTGGTGCTGAAGATCGAACCCAGTGCCTCATGCATGCTAAGCAAGCGCTCTGCCACTGAGCTACAGCCCCAGCCCCTGGTGTTTTTTGAGTTCTTTATATATCTTGGAGATCAGTACTCTATCTGATGTGCATGAGGCAAAAATTTGCTCCCAAAGTGTAAGTTCTCTGTTCACCTCATTGATTGTTTCTTTTGCTGAGAAGCAGCTTTTTAGTTTCAATGCATTGCATTTATTGATTCTTACTTTTATTACTTGTCCTTTAGGAGTATTGTTAAGGAAGTTGGGGCCTCATCTGACATGATGAAAATTTGGGCCTACTTTTTCTTCTATTAGGTGTAGGGTCTCTGGTCTGATTCCTAGTTCCTTGATCCACTTTGAGTTGACTTTTGTACATGGTGAGAGATAGGAGTTTAGTTTCATTTTGCTGCATATAGATTTCCAGTTTTCCAAGCACCATTTATTGAGGAGGCTATTTTTTCTCCAATTTATGTTTTTGACACTTTTGTCTAGTATGAGATAACTGTATTATGTGGGTTTGTCTCTGTGTCTTCTATTCTGTACCATTGGTCTACCTGTCTATTTTGGTACCAATACCATGCCATTTTTGTTACTATAGCTTTGTAATATAGTTTAATTTCTGGTATTATGATGCCTCCTGCTTTACTCTTCTTGCTAAGGATTGCTTTGGCTCTTCTGGGTCTCTTATTTTTCCAAATGAATTTCATAATGGCTTTTTCTATTTCTATAAAGAATGGCATTGACATTTTAATTGTAATCATATTGAATCTGTATAGCACTTGTGGTAGTATGGCCATTTTGACAATGTTCATTCTGCCTATCAAAGAGCATGGGAGATCTTTCCATTGTCTAAGGTCTTATTTAATTTCTTTCTTTAGTGTCCTGTAGTTTTCATTGTAGAGGTCTTTTACTTCTCTTGTAAGATACATTCCTCAGTATTATATTGTTTTTTTTTTGTGGCTCTTGTGAATGGGGTAGTTTTCCGAATGTCTCTTTCAGAGGATTCATCACTGATATGTAGAAATTCATTTGATTTATGAGTGTTGATTTCATATCCTGCAACTTTTCTGAATTTATTTATTAATGATAAAAGTTTTCTTGTGGAATTTTTTTGATCCTCTAAGTATAGTGTCATGTCGTCAGAAAATAATGATAGTTTGAGTTCTTCTTTTCCTATTTATATCCCTTTAATTTCTCTCATCTGTCTAATTGCTCTGGCTAGAATTTTAAGGACTATGTTGAATAGCAGTGGTAAAAGAGGGCATCCCTGTCTTGTTCCCATTTTTAGAGGGAATGCTTCCAATTTTTCTCCATTTAGGATAATGCTGGCCTTGGGCTTAGCGTAGATAGCTTTTACAATGTTGAGGTATGTTCCTACCATCCCTAGATTTTCTCTTTTTTGAACATGAAAAGATGCTGTATTGTATCAAATGCTTTCTCTACATCAATTGATAAAATCATGTGATTCTTATCTTTAAGACTATTGATGTGATGGATTACATTTATTGATTTCTGTATGTTGAACTGACCTTGCATCACTTGGATGAACCCACTTGATCATGGTGCACTATTTTTTAATACGTTTTTGTATGACATTTGCCAAAATTTGATTGAGATTTTTTGCATCTATGTTCATCAGGGATATTGGTCTGAAATTTTCTTTCTTTGATGTATTTCTGCCTGGTTTTGTTATTAGGGTGATACTAGCCTCATAGAATGAGTTTGGAAGGGTTCCCTCCTTTTCTATTTTATGGAATAATTTGAGGAGTATTGATATTAATTCTTCTTCATAGGTCTTGTAGAACTTGGCTGAGAATCCATCTGTTCCTGGGCTTTTCTTGGTTAGTAGACTTTTGATGGCGTCTTCTATTTCCTTGCTTGAAACTGATCTGTTTAAGTCATGTATGTCTTCCCGGTTCATTTTGGGTAGGTCACATGCCTCTAGAAATTTGTCAGTGTCTTCAAGGCTTTCGATTTTACTGGAGTATACATATTAAAATTAGTTTGTAATTATCCTCTGTATTTCAATAGTGTCTGTTGTGATATTTCCTTTTTCATCACAAATTTTAGTAATTTGAATTTTCTCTCTCCTTCTTTTCATTAGGGTGGCTAAGGGTTTGTCAATTTTATTTATTTTTTCAAAGAACCAGCTTTTTGTTTTGTCAATTTTTGGAATTGTTTCTTTTGTTTCAATTTCTTTGATTTCAGCCCTAATTTTAATTATTTCCTGTCAGGTTGCTTATTTGTTAACTTTTCATTCTTTTAATGAATGAGCTCAATGCAATGAACTTTCTTCTTAGCACTGCCTTCATAACATCCCAGAGATTTTGATATGCTGTGTCGAAGTTCTCATTTACCTCTGAGAATTTTTTTACCTCCTCCTTGAGGTCTTCTGTTATCCATGTGTCATTCAAGAGTATATTATTTAGTCTCCAGGTGTTGGAGTAGCTTCTATTTTTTACTTTATCATTGATTGCTAATTTCATTCCATTATGGTCAGATAGAATGCAGAGTAATATCTCTATTTTTTTGTATTTGCTAAGACTTGCTTGTGGCATAAAATATGATCTACTCTTTTTTCAGGTACTGAGGATTGAACTCAGGGATGCTCAACCACTGAGCCACATCCCCAGCCTTATTTTGTGTTTTATGTAGAGATAGGGTCTCACTGAGTTGCTTAGTGCCTCACCGTTGCTGAGGCTGGCTTTGAACTCATGATTCTCCTGTCTCACCCTCCAAAAGTGTTGGGATTACAGGTGTGAGCTACTGCGCCTGGCTTAAAATATGATCTATTTTGGAGAAGGATCCATATGCAGTTGAGAAAAAGTTTATTTGCTTGTTGATTGATGGAATATTCTATGTATGTCTGTTAAGTCTAAATTATTGTTTTCTTGAGCTCTATAGTTTTTTGTTTAGTTTTTGTTTGGAAGATCTATCCAGCAGTGAGAGAGGTGTGTTATAGTCACCCAGTATTATTTTGTTGTGGTCTATTTGATTTTTGAAGTTGAGAAAGGTTTGTTTGATATACATAGGTGTTCCATTGTTTGGGGCATAGATATTTAAGATTGTTATGTCTTATTGATGTATGATTCCCTTAAGAAGTATGAAATGTCCTTCTTTATGCCTTTTCACTAACTTTGGTTTGAAGTCCTTTATCTGATATGAAGATAGAAACCCCTGCTTGTTTATGCAGACCATGCGAATGGTACGTTTTCCCCCCATTCTTTCACCTTCAGTCTGTGGATGTCTTTTCCTCTGAGATGAGTATATTGAAGGCAGCATATTGTTGGGTTATTTTTAATCCAATCTTCCAGTCTATGTCTTTTAATTGGTGAGTTTAGACCATTGACATACAGGGTTATTATTGAGACATGGTTCTGGTCATTTTGGTTTAATTTTGGTTTTTGCCTTGACTTGGTTTCTCCTTTTATTGGCTTTTCCTTTAGTGTATTTCCTCCCTTTGCAGATTTTTATAGCTGGTTTTCATTTCCTCCTTGTGGAATATTTTGCCAAGAATGTTCTCTAGTGCCAGCTTTCTTACTGTAAATTCTTTTAACTTTTGTTTATCTTACAAGTTTTTTCATTTTATCATCAAATATAAAGCTTAATTTTACTGGATATATGATTCTTGGTTGGCATCCATTTTCTTTCAGAGCTTTATATATGTTATTCCAGGCTTTTCTAGCTTTGAGCGTCTGGGTTGAGAAATATGCAGAGATCCTAATTGGTTTCCCCCTATATGTAATCTGATTCCTTTCTCTTGTGGCTTTTAAAATTCTCTCCTTATTCTGTATGCTAGGCATTTTTGTTATAATGTGCCTCCGTGTAGATCTGTTGTGATTTTGTACATATGGTGTCCTGTAAGCCTCTTGTATTTGATTTTCCAATTTATTCTTCATGTTTGGAAAATTTTCTGAAATTATTTTATTGAATAGATTGTTCATTCCTTTGATTTATAACTCTATGCCTTACTCTATCCCAATGATTCTTAAATTTGATCTTTTTATATTATTCCATAATTCTGGGATATTCTGCTTATGGTTTCCTATCATCTCTACTGTGTGCTCAAGTCTACTTTCAAGATTATATATTTTGTCTTCATTGTGTGAGGTTCTGTCTTCCAAGTGATCTAAACTGTTGGTGATGCTTTCTATGGAGTTTTTAATTTGGTTTATTATTTCTTTCAAGGATTTCTGTTTGTTTGTTTTTTCAGAATCTCTATCTCTGTATCGAAGTAATCTTTTGCTTCCTATATTTGCCTATGTAGCTCTTTATCGAAATGATCTTTTGCTACCTGTGTTTTCTCTCTTATATCACCCTTTAATTCACAAAACATTTTAATTATGTACATCCTGAATTCCTTCTCTAACATTTCTTCTGCTGGATGTGCTGGCCATGGATTCTAATAATGTAGTATCTTGGTTTGTTTGGGGCACTTTCTTCCCTTGTCTTTTCATGTTGTTCACGTGTCTTCCCTTCTAGCACTGCAGACCCGAGGTGTTACAGTTTTTATCCTATAGGCTTATAGATTCCCTTCAGGATTCAAATACTTCTCCTTTAAGGGGGAGACCAATATTAATAGATCCCAATACAAAGAATATGCAGCCTTAAATCTAATAGCTCCTAATAGAATGTTTATAGTTTTGTTACAATATACAGAAATGGTGAGTTCAATTATTATCTATGGTATAAAAAGTAGGTTTGGAAAAGGATCTACAGTTTTTGATGGTGGACAAAGAGAGAACCAGGGATAGGGTGTAGGATGAGATGCTAAGGAGGCAGGAAGTAAGGATATAGGGTTGTTAGATGTTAACAAGCATTAAAGAGGAATCAAATGAAGTTGGCCATTAGCAGGGGAAAAGAGAGAAAGAGATTTTGGGGAGACAAGTAATTGGGAAGAAAATAAAGAGAATACAACAAACAAACAAATATAAATTCAAAAAAATTAAAAAATAAAAATAGAAGACAAAAAATATACAATACAACTGTAATATCCTATTCAGACATCCCAGTCCTCAGTAGTCTAATGCATGAAAAATACTTTGTTTCACAAATGTTGGGGCTGTGAGGTTGGGAAAAGAGAGAGAGAAAATAAAATAAAAGATAATAGAAAAAAGTCTCAAGGTAAATTAAAGGATTGTTTATGATGAAGTTCAGTGTCTTTCCTGCTTCCCTTCTATTCCAGTGAGTGGGGTTATCTGTTGCTTGCTGATATCTACACCCTCAGGATGGTGAAGATTATTAAGGTAGAGGGTTGGTCTTAGAGGCAGAACTCCTGGAGGTGGGGTATAGCACTTGCTAGTCCCCATTGGAAGACTGCTTTCCAAGAATATCCTTTGGGGCCCACTTGTGTGATGTGGGCTCCTGTTCTTATTCCCTTATATCATCTATAGACCTCATAATTCCTGGTCTGTAATTTAGTCTCTAAACTGTTTCTGACTCGTCCCCTCTCTTTCTACTTCCCAATCAGGAACCTCTTTCTCTGGAGGTCTTGTGGGCTGTGCTCTGGGGCCTGTGCACCTGTCACAGAGAGCTGTTTTGTGTTGGGCAGATTAGGACCAGGCTTTGCAAGCTATGAACAAGCCACATAGCTGCAAACACTGTGCCAGACTAGTGGTTACAGGGGAGAGGGGGAGGATGGGGGGTCTATAGGTATTTAGATATTGCTTCTAGGCCCCAGCCAGTGTGCCAAGCTGGGAGTTGCCCCAACTAAAGATGGCTATGAAATTAGCAAGGATAACACAAGATGGCCACAAAGGTGCCCCAAGATGGAGGAGGCTGCTTTCAGAGATGGAGTGTTGCGGGGGCCATGTGGTGGTGTTGGGTGATGTGTTTGGAGATGCAGCTCTGTGACATGCAGTGTTGTGGGGGGCAGCTATCTCCAGACCCTGTCCAGTATCCCCAGGTGCAGGCTACCACCTGAAGAGGACTATCACAGTCATTGCAATGTCCCAAGATGAAAGTGACTGGAGGAGCCCCACGCTTGTAGATGGGGGTCCACATGGGAATGGAAGCTAGAGGTCCTGCTCAGGAGTGGAGGCCAGGGGTCCTGTGGGGCATGTAGGCACTGATACAGGGGGTCCTGCATGGGAGTGGGTCCTGTGTGGAAGAGTGGCCAGGATCCTGCACAAACGCTGAGGTCAGGGGACCTGTGTGAGCACTCGGCTGGGATTCCTGCACAGGAGCAGATGTCAGGGGTCCTCTAATAACTGGCAGAGAAATAATATTTCCACTGCTTGAATCCCGGGTCACAGAGCGACAAGGAATGCAGCCTCCCAATAGGCCGCCATCTTGGATTTTCTCAACTAGAACATTCTTACAGAATAAAGAAAAAAATTAAGAAACTATGAACATAATACGCCAGAGATCTTGAAACTATGAACATAATACACCAGAGATCTTGAAGAACATAAAAAGACTGGATATAAATCTTTTAGGTCTCAAGGAAGGAGTGAAGATGTAGGCTAAAGGTATAGAAAACTAAATGGTACTGAAGTAATGGAAAAATCCCTCATCTTGGGAATGACATGGACATGCAGATACTGGAAGCATTTAGAACTATAAATGCACATAATCAGAAAAGAATGACTCTAAAATGCAAAAAATTCAGAGTAATGAAAGGATTTTAACAGCTCTAAGAGATAAGTACCAAGTTACTTATGATGTCAATTGTAACAGAATAACATCAGATTTCTCAGCAGAAAATCTAAAGACCAAGAAGGAAAAAAACAATTGATTGATTTCAAACCCTGGAATAAAATAACTGCCACCCTAGATTACAATATCTAGCAAAGCTATCCTTCAGAATTGAGAAATAAAAATCTTCCAAGATAAGGATACACTAATGAAATTCATGACCACTAATTCAGCATTGCCAAATATACTTAAAGGAATCACACACTGAAGAAGATTTAAAAAAACAACAAGAAAGCACAGAAAATAATAAATTTAATTAGAAAAGTAGAAAAGGAAGTGAAAATTAGGAATGAATCAACCATTAGAAATAAGGGAAAATGACAGGAATTAATATCTACTTTTCTATAATAATACTGAATATAAATGGTCCTAATTCTCCATTAAAATACATTGACCTTCAAATTGGATAAAAAGAGACCTAACTGTATGTTGTCTGCAAAAAATGCACCTCACTAGCAAGGGCATTCATGGACTGAAAATGACAGCATGGAAAACAATATTCCATACAAATAGAAACAAAAAGCAAGCAGGGAGTACCTATTCTAAAGCTTAACAAAGCAGACTTAAAGCCAAAATTAGCCAGAAGAGATAAAGAAAGTCACTACATGTTATGCTTTTTGTTACTAACAAGAAGACATAACAATTGTAAATATTTATTTCCTGAATGTTAGTGCATCCAATTTCATAGAATAAACACTATTCAACATAAAGGGACAGATAAGCCTCAATACAATAATAGTGGGTGACTTTAGTAAGCTACTCTCACTAATACATGGGTTATCCACGCATAAACTCATCATATGTATTACAGAATTAAATTGTACTTTGGATCAATGGACTTAACAAATATCTACAGAATATTTCATCCAACAATGGACAAATACACTTTCTTTTCAGATGTTCATGAAACTATTTCAAAATAGATCACATATTATGCCACAAATCAAGTATTAGCAAATATAAAAAATGTGATAATTCCTTTCATTTTATCAGATCAAAATAGAAAAAAATTAGCAATCAACTGCAAGAAACAGTACAGTAACTACATAAACACAAACAGTATAACTACACAAACACATAGAGATGGAGCAATTCACATTTGAATGATGATTGCATCATTGAAGAAACCAGAGGAGAAATGGAAAAATTCTTAGAATGAAAACACAGCAAATCAGAATCTATAGGATATAGCAAAGTTTGTTATAAAAGGAAAATGTATAACTATTCTGGATCTTTTGTTATTCTGTATGAATTTTAGGATGTGTTTTCTAGTTATGTGAAAAATATCATTGGAATTTTTATAGGAATTGCATTGAATTTGTAGATCTTTGTTGGTAATATAGTCATTTTAGCAATAGTAATTTTCCCTAAACTTTGGAAGTATTTTAATCTTCTAGTGTTCTTTTCTTTTTTTTCAGAATTTTAAAGTTTTCCTTGAAGTAGTCTTTCATTTCCTTGGTTAAATTTATTCTTAAGGACTTTATATTTTTGAGGCTATTGTGAATGGAATTATTTTCCTGATTTCTTTCTTGGAAAGTTCATTATTGCTACATTGAAAAGTTATTGATTTTTGTGTATTGATTTTGTGTTCTGCTACTTTTCTGAATTTGTTTATCAGATCTAGAAGTCTTGTGAGGCAGCCTTTAGGGTCTTTTAAGTATAAAATCATAGCATTTTAAAGTAGGGTTAATTTAACCTTTTTGTTTCCTATTTGTGTTCCTTTTATTTCTTCATTTGTCCAATTGCTTTGGCTAAAATTTTGAGTATTGTATTAAATAGCAGTGATGAGGGGCTGTGATTGTGGTTCAGTGGTAGAGCACTTGCCTAGCACGTGTGAGACACTGGGTTGAATTCTCAGCAACACATATAAATACATAAAATAAAGGTCAAACAACAACCAAAAAAGTAAAAAAAAAAAACAGTGGTGAGAGTGGACATTTTTGTCTCATTCCTGATTTTAGAGGAAGTGCTTTCATTTATCTACATTTGGTATGACCTTGTTTGTAGATTTGTCATATATAGCTTTTATTATGTTGAGTTAAGATACTTATATTCTTAGTTTCTTCAGGATTTTTATCATGAAATGGTGTGGAATTTTGTCAAAGTCTTTTTCTGTATCAGTTGAGATGATTATCTGTTGTCCTTGGTTTTATTTATATGGTATGTTACATTTATTGATTTGTGTATGTAGAATCATCCTTTCATCCCTGGGATGAAACCAACTTGATCATGGACATGATATTTTGACCTGTTAAATATGGTTTGCAAGAATTTTATTAGAGATTTTTGTATCTATGTTCATCAAGGATGTTGGTCTGCAATTTTTTTCTTTATGTTTCTGTATGTAGTTTGAGTATCAACGTAATTTTGGAAGCATTCTCTCCCTTTCTATTTCATGAAATAATTTAAAGAACATTGGAAATAATTTGTTTTTGAAGATATGATATTCAGCTGTGAACACATCTGCATCTCTAAGATAAATACAACTTGATATGATGTACAATCTCATAGCTTGTTATTGGTCTGTGTAGCTTTTCTATATCTTCTTGGATCGATTTTGGTAGTTTGTATGTGTCTAGAAATTTACCAATTTTTTTTCTAGATTTTCCAATATATTGGAGCATTAGTCTTTTTAAAAAATTTTTGGATTATTGTTTTATTTGTATGTTGTGCTGAGACTCGAACCCAGTGTCTCATGCATGCTAGGCAAGCACTCTACCACTAAGGTACAACCCCAGCCCCTGGAGCATTAGTCTTTGAAATTGTCTTTAGTGATAATCTGTATTTCAGTGGTATCTCTAGTAATATACTCTATTTCACTTATAATTTTATTAATTTTGGTTTTCTGTATTTCTTTGGTTAGTTTGGCTAAGGATTTATCAATCATTTTTAGTTTTACAAAAAACCAAACCCTTTGTTTCATTGATCCTTTGTGTTGTTTTTTATTCTTCATTTCATTAATTTCAGCTCTAATCTTTATTATTCCTTTCCTTCTCCTGGTTTGAGGCTTTTTTTAAAATTTAAGACCTGGTAATTTATTGTTAGTTTATTTATTTGAGATCTTTCTGAATATCCAATTTCAAATTATACTACAGAGCCATAATAACAAAAACAGCATGGTACTGGCATTATATTAGTCATGTAGGTCACTGGAACACAATAGTAGACACACAGACAAACACATATAGCTACAGTTATCTGTTTTTTGACAAATCTGCCAAAAATATATTGGAGAAAACACAGCCTTTTAAACAAATGGTGCTGGGAAAACTGGTTATCCATGTATGAAAGAATGAGACTAGGCCCTTATCTCTCATGCTGCACAAACTGCTTATGTATATACAGAAGAATGAAACCAGATTCCTATTTCTACCCTTTATAAAAGTCAACTAAAATGGATCCAAGACTTATATAAAAGTCCAGAAACTTTGCTACTGATAGAACAAGTCTTAGGGGAAGTGTTTCATCATATAAGCATAGGCAATGGCTTCTTGAATAAGACTCCTATACCTCTGAAAATAATACCAGTAATTGATAAATGGGTTGAGAGCAAAAGAAACAATTAACAGAGTGAAGACAGCACCTAAAAAATGGAAGAAACCCTTTGCTTGCTATTCTTCTGACAGAAGATTAATATACAGAATATGAAAGACTCAGAAAACTCAAAATCAAAAAAAATCTATCAAATTACAACAACAAAAACAAAAAAAATCCCCAACCCATTCAATATAAAAGCATAAATGAACTGAATAGATATTTCTCCAAAAAAAGTACAGATGGCCAAAAATTATGTGAAAAATTGTTCAACACTTTTAGCTATCAAGGGAATGCCAATGAAAACTATATTGAGGGGGCTGGGATTGTAGCTCAGCGGTAGAGCGCTTGCCTTGCATGCGTGAGGCCCTGGGTTCGATCCTCAGCACCATGTACAAAGCAATAAAATAAAGACATTGTGTCCATCTACAACTAAAAAAATATTTAAAAAAAACACAAAACTATATTGAGATTCCATCTTAACTAGAGTTAGAATGACATTTGTCAAGAATACAAATAATAATAAACACTGTTGGTGAGAATATAAATTAGTATAGCCAATATGGAAATCAGTATGGAGGCTCCTCAAAAGAATAGGCATGAATCCACAATATTATCCAGCTATACCACTCCTTGGTATTTATCCAAAAGAACTAAAATCAGCTTACTATAGTGATACTGCCACATCAATATTTATAGCAGTGCAATTCACAATAACCAAGTTGTGTAACCAGCCTAGATGCCCATCAACAGATGAATAGATAAAGAAAATGTGGTACATATATACTATATAATAAAGTTTTATTCAACCATAAAGAAAAATGAAATTATGGCATTTGCTGGTAAATGGATGAAACTGGATAACTGCTAAGTGAGATAAGCCAGACTCATAATGTTAAGTGCTATACATTTTCCTTCTATGTGATAGTTTGAGGGGGAAAAAAAGGAAAAAGAAGGATGTCATGAAAACAGAAGGGAGATCATTAGGGTAGAGGAAAGATATCAGGGGAAGGAGAAGGGAAGAGTAAGGAAACATATTGGGGAGTAAAATTAATCAAATTATGTTCTGTGCATGCACAAATATGCCATAATGAAACCTACTATTTTATATAATTAATATGAACCAACAAAAAGTAGTGATTACTAGAGGATGGGAAGGGTGTGTGAATGATGAATAAAGGGAGATTAGATAGAAATGATAGCTTCTACTGTTCTTCAGAACAGTGCAGAACTATATTTCTTAATACTCTGTTATATATTTTATGAATACATAGAAGAGAGGAGATTGAAGGCTCCAAACAAAAAGTAATGATAAAGAGATGGACAGTAATTATTCTACAATGCACACATTGTATACATGTATTAAAATACCATATTGTGCCACATAAATGTGTACAACTATTATGTGTTTATCAAATCTTTTTTTTTAAATTGAGCACATGCTGATGCTAAATACCCAGATTTGATCATTATACATTGTATTCATATGTCCAGTTATCACAATTTACCCCATAAGTATATACAATTAAAGTAGTAATAATTATTAAAGAACCAAAATATAGCAAATAGGTATAACTTGAAGATTTATCCAGAAAAATTTGCCTTTATTGGACTTTTATTGAAGTGTATCTGTTTGGATTGAATGGAGCTAGACATTGCTCTTGTGAATGTAGTTATTTGAAGCAGCTGAATTAGGTGCATGGGCATATGTATGTTCTGCTTTACTTTGGTGGAGAAAAGTAGGCACTGTCTTACCTGGCCAGTCTTTATCTCTACCTCTCCATGGTTCATAGTACCAGCTTCTGCTATTAGGAAGGAGAAGTGTAGAGTAATGGTTTTTATCACAGGCCATTCTCTAACAGTCTTCTTCCCAGTTGGGGAAGAAGGGAATGCAGTTACAATTTAATTTTCCTTGTGAGACACTTTCTACTTTTCCTATGTACCTGTTGTGTGGCTGCTTGCTAATATGTTAGGCATTTTTATCATTCTACACTAAGTAGTTTAGTGATGCCCAGAGTGCCAAGATCTGCTGCTGCTTTTAGTAAACAAAACTGTTTTAGTAATAGGGAAGCTGATTATCATAAAGGTATAAGGAAAATCAGTGGAGTGGAAATAGGAGATCTAGAGGGAGGGACAAGTGATGGGAAAAGGGAAGAAATGCAGAATGAATTTGACAAAATTATGTTATGTGCATATATAAGTATACCAGAGGGAATTACATCTTTATGTGTATGTAGAAAGCACCAATCAAAAACAATAAATTAATGAAGAAAAGAAAAATCAGTACAGTAGAGGAATAATTGGGAAGGGTGAAGGGGAGGACTGAAATGGAGTAAATCAAATTCAAGGCATGTGTAATTTTGTCAGAATGAATCCAACCAGTATGTATAACTATAATGCTCTAATAAAAATAAAAAATTAAGCATGGGGCAAAAAATTTCTTTCTCTAAAAAATTTCCAATTCATATCAGTTAACAAACTGACAGGGCTTATTGTGCTAAAGTTACATTGCATCCATTAGAAAATTGCAGGGAGATGTAGAATTAGTTCTCTTTGACCAGCTGTCCTCTTTCTCAATTTGATTTTCACTTTTTAGTACTAAACTTTTGCCTGTGTTTGACTTCACGATGGAAGTTGCATCAGCCAAATTAGTCCTCCTACAAAAGTGTTAGAAACAGCATCCATTTATAGTTGTCTCCAGGGCCAGCGCAGGCATGGATAGCACATTTTGTCTGATGATATGGTTAGCGAATGTCAAGTTCTTCCTGTAGTCCTTTGTATAAACCTTCATATCCCAGCTCTAGGGACAGATCATCATCCATCTTTATGACAAATTTATAACAATTCCAAGATCATATGGATTTGACCAAATTTATTACTAATGCATATGCATTTTAATCCTTCAATTCTTTGCTAGGGGCATTACATATTATTTTCGTATAGGATACACTTCAGCTAAAACTATTGAAAGATACTTTAATATAAAAACAGAAAAGTACGTGAAAATGTTTTAAAATGTTCGAAGTTTAAGTGGTGAGCAAAATATGAGTTATCTAACTGTAATAAAGTATATGCAAAAGTAAAATGTAATATCCAGATTTCAAGGTCTGAGATCATTCTGCTTGTGGTGGAGGATGTATTGGGCTGGGTTGTGGGGAGTCAAACAATGGCACTCATTTTTGATCTTTTCCTTACTCTTACTGAATCCTCTTGAGTCATTCACTCCCTCAGAGCATGCCTATTCATAACAGCATTGACTTGATTCTCCTTATATAATATTGAGGTGAGTACCTTTGTATCTGCCTATTAGACTATGAACTTATTGAGGAAATGTAACCTATCTTTCAACCTGAATTGCCTCCCATAACATACTCTCAGTTGAAAAAGAGATAAGGAAAACAAACAGGTGTATTAAATGTATATAATTAATTATATATCTACAGTCATATTAATTTATAACAATTTGAAATTAGACAGGGCTCTAAACAGACCTCAGCATCTGGTCTCAGAAGGAGATAAGGTCAGGCCCCACATTATTCTTTCCAAGGAGATTAGCACAACTAGCTACCTGATTCATTTCTCTTAGAATAAATGACCCTCCAGTTGGCTTTGTTTCCCCTTTCCTCAGACACTATACATGTCTTAATTGGTAATAGAGAATAAATTCAGTCTAGGATGCTTAGAAAATAATTCAGAAATGTTCATCAGTGAAGTTGTATTAGTCAGGTTTGGCTAGGCAATGCTGTGGTAACATATTTCTTCCTACACTGATATGAATGTATAAACAAAACTTGGTCATCTCCCTCTTCCAGTACCTTACCCTAGCTGATTCACATGGGTTTCTCTGCTCTACTCCCTTAGAGACAAGGTTAAGGGCGTCTTACAGCTAAATTATTTGATACATTGGCCTCCATGAGGTAGAAGAAAGGACTGGGGAATCATGGAGTAGCTTTTCACTGCCTCAGCCTAGAACTAACACATGACTCTTCCACACACGTTGAATTAGCCAGAACTACTCATCTGAAGCTGGTCAACGTTAAGGGGATTAGAAAATATAAGAAAGAAAATTAAATATTTAGTGAGCTTTCCTCTCTCTGCCACAGATAAGATAAAGCATCTGGGAAGTTGGAAGGATGGTGGTGGATTCTTGCTTTAGAAGAGGCAACAGAGATGACTGAAGGTTGGTGGGTAGTGGCAAATATGAAGAATTGACAGGCAGATTTTATTCTGGATCACTTTGAATCTTATATCAGTACAACAGCAAAGCCTATTTTTATCCTTCTTATAAACTAAATTGGTCCAGTGAAAATTCAGAATCCTAGAAGTTTTGATCTGAAAAACATCCTATTAGTTACCTAATTTCTGTTTTATATACTAATTCCTTGTGAAATAAATGTCGTTAAACAAATTGGTAAAATGGAAATAATAATAGTAACTACCAATTAGTGTTGTTTGTGAGAATTTAATAAGATTCTGTGTATAAAATGTTTTAAATGATAGCCTAGTGTATGGTATGTATGCATTATGTACGTGTTACTGGTTACTTGAATCGTTTATCTACCTGTGGTTGGTTTAATAATGTTACTTCTAAAATGTCCATGTCCTAATCCAATCTGAATATTTTTTCTTCCACATCAAAAGGGATTTTGTAGATGCAATTAAGTTAAGGACCATAAATGGGGAGATCATTTTTAATTTTCTGAGGTGGGGGATGCAATCACAGGGGATCTTAATAAAAAGGAGGCAGGAAGGCCATAGTTAGGAAAAGAGACATTACAGTGGAACTTGGGGGGTGGAGAGACTGACTCAAAGATGTTACGCTGCTGTTTTTAAGATGGAGGAAAGGGCCATGAGACCAGAAAAGGCAAAGAACAGATTCTTCTCTTAGGGCCTCTAAAAAAATTACAACTACCAATCAATTTTAAACTTCTGAATTCTATAACTGTAAGAGAATTAACTTGTGTTGCTTTAAGCTATTAGGTTTGTGGCTAATTTTTATAGTAGCAATAGAAAAGAAGCTAATACATTCCTGAATTATATATGTCATCAAAATTGTTTTAGAAAACAAGGTAAACAAATGCCCTCTTATTTTCATTCTTTTTTACTGTTGTTTATTAGAAAGCTTTATTTTTATTTTTGGGATAAGGATAATATAGATATAAAGTTCATTTGTTCATGCATTGTTTCAATAAATACTTATTGGGACCTTTTTGTATGCCTAAAACTATTTTATTTGGTGGGGAAAAACAGTATAAAATGATGCAAACTGTTTTTTAGAGTGATGTGACAAGGTATTGGAGAATTTTAAATTAATGTGTGATATCATATTACCTATGTTTTAAAAGTCTAATTCTGGTCTTACAATGAATAAAAGACAATAGAGGTTCAATGATGGAAGCAGGAATATATGAAGCTATTGTAATAGAGCAGACTGACGATGACGGAAGTCAATTAGACTAGTAATAGTGGAATTGAATGTGACCAGATGTGGTTAGATTATGAATTTAATTTGAAAATGGAACCAGAAGGATTTGCAGATGGATTGGGTGTAGGATATGAGAAGAAAGAAAGAAGTTAAGACAATTTTCAAGTTCTTTGTGGCATATTGAAAAGGTTGCAACTTCCATTTAATTAGATTACAAAAAGTGTAGCAAGGATAGATTTAGAGGTAGAAATCTGAATTTTTGTTTTGAGTATGTTAAATTTGAGGTGCCCATTATGAATGAGATCTGCTGTAGAAATATAAATTCTGCAGTCATCAGTAAATAAAACGTAATTAAAATGAAGAGCCTAGAGGTGATCACTTAATAGAGACAGAGATATGAGAAGTGGCCAGGATAGATGACAGAATAAGCTGGTCAAGGAATGCACAATGTTTATGACTATTTGAGTATCCTGAAGCAGCCCCATGGCTTAGCCAAACAGGGAAGGGTATGGTATCCTGGAGACTGAAGAAAATCTTTCAAGAAGTGAATGATTGCTTATGTCAAATATTGCTAAAATGTCACATGAATTGTCCATAGGATTTAGATTTGGCAAAAGATTTGGCAAAGGTGGAGTTAAGTGGAAGGCTATATAACAGTATCCATAAAACTGATTCAGGATAGGACAGTAGAGAAGAAACAAAACAAATTCTGAGCTGAGAAATACAATCACACAGCTGAGAGCTTTAACAGCAGACTCTTATCATATGATTCAGCAATCTGACTGTTGGGTATAGACTCAAAGGAAATTATCAACACTCTCATGTTTATTTTAGCATTATTCACAATAGCCAAGATATGAAAGAAGTCTAAATATCCATTGACAGATTAGGGTAAAGAAAATGTGTATGATACATCTGACATAAAATATACGTCTATAAATTTTCAGAAATTCATGAAAATTGTGGGTAAACAGCAGCCATGTAAACACAACATTTCTAGTACTCTAAAAACCCATATCCTGCTCCTTTTCAGTCAGTAATCCCCATTGTTGTGTAACCACTATCCCAATTTTCAGATAGAATTATTTGCTTTTGAATTTTTAAAAATGCTTTTATTAGTGTATTATGGCTATCTTTTGAATTTTATACAAATGAATTTATATACTATGTTCCTTATTGTATGTATGCTAACATACTCAACATTATTATTGTGATAACTCATGTTTTGAGTTGTAGATTGGTGTTTTTCAAACTTTAGCATGCATCAGAATTACTAGAATAACATGTTAAAGTACACAATGCTTCAACATTTTGATTCACTGTATCTATAGAGCTTAGTAATTTACATTTCTAAAAAGTTTCCATAGGCCACAATTTGGGATTACTGATGTAGATCATTCACCTTCACTGACTTATAGAAGGAGTCAGCAAAGTTTTCCTTAAAGAGCTAATAACAAACATCTCAATCTTTATAGGCCAAGAAGAAAACCTGATGTTATGGCAGTAACTGTGCAACCATTAACCATTGAAAGATATCACAAACATTCTTAGGGCTGTAAATAAAATAGGAAATTGACAAGATATATCCTGTGGGCTATAGTTTGTTAACTGCAAATATTTAATACTTCATTAGGTTACTATATTATAATTTCTTTATCCTTTGAACTATTGATGGGGATTTGGGTAGTATCCACAAGAGCCAAACCTCTTACATATAACAATTCTGTAAGAATTCTTAAATGTGTCTTTTGGTGAACATATGCATGCATTTACTTCTGTTGGGTATATACTCCAGAGTAGAATTTCTTTTTCTTTTTTTTGTAGATGGACATAATACTTTAATTTATTTAGCCATTTTTATGGGATGCTGAGGATGTAACCTAGTGCCTCACATGTGCTAGGCAAGAACTCTATCACTGAGCTACAACTCCAGCCCCCTCAGAGTAGAATTTTTGTGTGGTAAGGATATGCACATCTTCAACTTTAGAAGAAATTGTTAGTTTTTCAAAGTAATTGTATTAATTTACACTCTCACCAGCACCACGTGAGAATTCTTGTTGCTCCACATCAGTGGTGTTCTGGAACTGGCTCATACTGGCTTTTGGGAGCCAATGGTATCTCTTTCCAACTCTGCACTTGGTGATTCCCAGATGGCTGCTTGAATTTGGTTGTGGTGGTAATATTTACATTACAGAGACTGGAAAACGTCTACAAATCCTTTTTAAAATTCATTTTAAAAGATTACTGGTTGTTAAACATTTACGAGCATACCACTTCAACACATTTTTTGCCAACATTTGGTATTAAATATTTTCTGTGTACGATTTAGCCATCTGGGTGGGGGTGTATTGGTATCTCTGTGGTTTCAATTTGCTTCTTTGCATTTCTGATAAGAATGAAGTTGCACAACTTTTCAATTATTCATTGGATATTCGAATATACTGTTTTTGCAAAGTTCTGCTCAAGTCATTTGTCTATTTTTCTAGGTATATTTTCTTTATTATTTTATAGGAGTTATTTATATTTTTGTAAGTTCTTTGCCAGATCTATATTTAAAATGTCATCTCCTGGTCCTGTGAATTGCTTTTAATTTTTTTTATCTCAGGAATTAATCTCAGGGTGCTTAACCACTGAGCCACATCACCAGCCCTTTTTATTTTTTATTTTGGGACAAGTCTCTCTAGCTTGCTTAGGGTTTCTCTAAGTTGCTGAGGCTGTCTTTGAACTTGTGATCCTTCTGCCTCAGCCTCCTGACTCACTGGGATTACAGGAGTGTGCCATCACAACAATCTTAATTTTAATGAACAATCTTAATTTTAACATGATCTAAGTCATCTTTTTTTTCTTTCATGGTTAGCACTCTGTTGTCCTGTTTAAGAAAATCTTTTCAAATATCATAGTCATAAAGGTATTATCCTTACAGATAAATTTTTCTATAAAAGTTTTTTTTAACTTTTAACAAAGTTTCACAACTCATTTACAAACTATATGGTGTAAGTTTGGGCTATAATTGCAGTTTTCTTCTATGTAAATATTAATTTATTTGAAAGATTGTGCTTTCAATCCTGCACTGCAATGTCACCTTCAAAAATAAATTTCAAGTGATACTTTATGCCTTAATTCTCTATTTTATTCCATTGTATTTATAACCATTGCAGTTAATATGTCTTTGTACCAAAAGCAGTGTAAGTCCTCCAGATGCATTCTTTTTTCTTGAGATTGCCTTTGGCTGTTTTAACTCCTTGCCTTTCCCCATAAGTTTTAGAATCAGCTTGATTTCTGCAAAAATCTCTGACTTGATTGGGATTTGAGGTAGATTAATAATGTCCACAAATTCTTTTAGACATCCATAGAGGATTATAACATCTTTCTAGTTGATTGATCCCTTTATAATTATGAAATAGTCCTCTATCTCTAGTAAGACTTCTTGGGTTTTCTGATATCAATATAATGTTGCCATCTATATTTTTAGGTTAATTTCTTTTTTAGTCCTTTTGTATTCAACTTTCTTTTTTGCATCTGAACATATAAAATGTGTCTTTGTAACTGGCATATATTTAGGGTTTTAAAAGTTTATTCTAAAAAGCTTAGTCTTTTATATGGGAATAGTCAATTTATTTCTATTTAATTAAATCCAGATATAATTTTGTGTAGGATATATCTACCGCTTCATTATACATTTTCTATCCAAATCAATCATATCCCTTTTCACTTACATTCTAGCCTTTTTAAAGATTAGTCAATATTTTTATATTTATATTTACCCACACATTTATTCTCTCTGGTGCTCATGCCCTTTTGCATTTTCATGTTTCCATCTGGGATCATTTTCCTTCACCTAAAGAATTTCTGTTCTTTTCTTTGAGTGTTGGTCAGCTGGTGAGGAATTCTTTCAGTCTTTGTTCATCTGAGAGTCTTTTTATTTCACCCACATGCTGAAGAATGTTTTCCTTGG
Source organism: Xerus rutilus (assembly GCA_028644305.1). Taxonomy (NCBI): domain Eukaryota; kingdom Metazoa; phylum Chordata; class Mammalia; order Rodentia; family Sciuridae; genus Xerus; species Xerus rutilus. Next base: position 2,558,955 of record CM053417.1, read on the forward strand.
GTGAAGAATTCTATGTTGGTAGTTCTGTTTGTTTATTTTTATTTTAGCCTTTTAAAACTGTCATAACATTGCCTTCTAGTTTATGTTGTTTCTTTTGAGAAGTCTGCCTTCAGTTTTACAGTTGTTCCTTTGACTATAGAAACTTTTATTCCTTTGGCTATTTTAAACATTTTCTTTGTGTCTTTTTTTTTAGCAGCTTGACTATGATGTGCTTAGGTATGTTTTTCTTTTTGCTTATCCTGTTTGTGTTCCAGTGAGTTTCTTAATTATGTGAGTTTGTGTCTTTCATTAGTTTTGTGACATTTTTGGATTTTATTTCTTTTAGTATTGTGCTGCTCCATTCCATTTTTCTCCCATTATAGCTATGTTAGAGTTTTGACCATGTCTTACATGTCTGACATATTTCTTATGTTCTATTCTATCTTTACCCCAATTCTTTTTTGTTCAGATGTTTCAGTTGTGGTGTTTTCTATTATTCTGGCATTATATAATCCTTCTCTTTAACAAGAAATATCTGATTAAATTCATGCACTGAGTTCTTAGTTTTTCCATTGTAGGATATCCAATTAATCCTTCTTTCATGAATTCAAATTCTTTATTATAGTTCCTCATTCTTCTGTCCCCTTTATTTTACATATCCTCTGTTTCTTTTAAAAATTATCAATCATGGGGCTGGGCTTGTGGCTCAGTGGTAGAGCACTTGTCTAGCATGTGTGAGGCACTGGGTTCAATCCTCAGCACCACATATAAATACATAAAATAAAGGTCTATCAACAAATAAAAATTTTTAAAAATATCAATCGTAGTTAAAGTATTTTTTATTGTTTTAATATCCAGACCATCTATGGTTCTGCAGCTCTTTTATATCTTTTCCTTTGATTTACACGTTGTATTTTCTTGCCTCTTCGAATATCTAGTAATTTTTTTACTGCATGTGATGCATCATGTATAAGAGAATTATAGAGGTGCCAGATGATACCTTCTAGAAAGTGCTGCCTTTCCCAATTTAGGCACCTAATGTAAGGAGATACTCTAACCCAGTCAGAAATTGATCTGAGTAAGGACTGGATTGCAGTTTCAGAAAAATTTACTCTATCAGTTTGCTTCTCTGAGAGACAATGGAAGATCCAAATGTGCTATTCATGGTTTGCAGTTTCCTAAAGCTTCAAATTACAGCATATATGTGCTTTCAAAGAATTAGATTGTTGATGCAAATTTAATTTTAACTTTTAGAAAAATTTTACCTAGTTCCCCATATTCTTGTTCAGGGGCAGAAGTTGGTAAATGTCCACTGGAGAAAATCTGCTGAGCTTTTGAGTCTCATCAATTTTTTAATTTGTCATACCAGTCCTATCAAACTGCTAAAAGGTTTGCTAGTTTTTCCTTTTCCCAGCAGAGGCTCTTTGCCTGAGTAAGCCTGATCCTCAGCCTGTTCTCAGAGTTGGCTCATTCTCCAGAGGAGAAAAAGTAGTTAGGTATTACTAGCTCACCTTGGAAAAGTTTTCTGCTCCTTGGAATTTTTATTTATCTAATCTTTGTTTCCACCACTATGTGATATCTTTAATGTTATGTTTTTTGTAGATTATCCAGTTTCTCTAGTTGTAGAAGATCGTTGCTTCTCAATATTTTATTCAGAAGCGTATCTGAATAGATGTTATTATAACTGGTACTTAAATATTTCTTTCTCATTTATAGAAATAAAATTTTATTTTTGTGTATGTTTCGTATCTGGAAAATTGCTATTTACAGTCTCTTTATAAAAGTAATAGTTTCTCCACAGATTTTTTTTAATGGTATAATATTTTTTATACCTTTATTTTATTTGCTTATATTTATGTGGTGCTGAGGATTGAACCCAGTGCCTCACACATGCTAGGTGAGTGCTGTACCACTGAGCCACAACCCCAGCCCTCTCCACAGATTTGTAAATATTTTACTGTATACTCAATAATGTAATCCATGAATAATGAACTTTTAAAATTCTATAGCCATTTTTGCCTAGATTTCCTTCATGGGAAGAGCTTAGTTATGGTTTCTTTTTTTTAAAAATATTTTTTTAGTTGTAGATGGACACAATACCTTTATTTTACTTATTTATTTTTATGTGGTGCTGAGAATTGAATCCAGGGTTTCATACATGCAAGGCAAGTGTTCTACCACTGAGCTACAACCCCAGCCCTAGTTATGGTTTCTTTAAGAGTTATGGGAATATTTAGGTGATCCTTTTGTTTTGATTTCCACATGGTGCTTTACTGAGATACATTATTCAAATAATAAAAATCCATGAATATTAAACAAAATTTCAACAAATGAATACATTCATATGAACATCATCAAGACTAAAAAATTGTGTGATCCCAGAAAGTTCCCTTATGCCTGTTCCAGTGATTCCTCAACACTTAATGGGACCATTGTTTTCATTCCCCTTGTATAGATTAGCTTTGCTTGTTCCCACACTTCATATAAATGAAATCATAGAGTATATATCACTTTTTGTCTTGATTCTTTCACTCTGCATCATGTTTTGGGGATCCATATATGTCTTTGTGTATTTACCAGTAGTTTGTTCATTAAAGTACTGAATAAAACCTGTACAACTATACCACATTTGATTTTTTCACTCTATTTCTATGGGCTTTATCTTTTCCCTTGAATTTTAGCTGTTATGAGTAATGTGGATGCAACTTTCTTGTACATGTCCTTTTGTGAACATACAATTTCCTGTGTTTGGTTAATATAGCCATAAGTAGAATTGCTGTAGGTAGAGCTATCTATTAAGTTTTGTGAGAAGCTGCCAAGGACTTTCAAATTGGTTTGCTAATTTAAACTTCACCCTTTCACATATGAGAGGTCCAGTTGCTACACATCTTTGATAACATTTTGTTCTGGCAGTCAGTGAATATAATTTAAACATTTATCCATTCTACTGAATGCATAGTGAAATTTTATTGTACTTTTAATTAGACTTTCTATGAGAAGATTTAAATCAAGACAAAAGTGACATCTTAGTAATATTGACTTATAACCACGTTTTATAAACCATTTTTTGTCAATAATTTTATGTAGTTTTCCATGTAAAGGTGTTGTGCATCATTTGTTAAATATATTCATAGGCCATTGACTCTTTGATGGTATTATTAGTCTCGTTTTTTAAAAAATCATTTTTCACTTGTTACTAATAAAATACAATTGATTTTTGTATGTATATTTGCATGCTATATTACTTGCTAGGACTAATAACATTTGTATATCTGTGTTTTTATGAATATACAATTATAGACTTAATGTGCAGATATATGCATAATTATAGATTTTTTAAAAGATTTTTGCCTCTCCATTTATTTTTTACCAAAATAATATTTTTAGCTTTAAGTATTTCCCCATATATTTATTTTCCTTACTACTTCCTTTTTCATTTTTATTGACAAATAAAAATTGTTTATATTTAGAGGACATAACATGATGTTTTTAGACATATACACATTGTAGAGAGATTAAATTAAGCTAAATAACATACATCACCTCGCCTACTTGTCATTTTATGTAGTAAGAACCTTTATAATATACCCTTTAAAATTTTTTAAATTATACTTACCATGCTTGCTATGCAATAGAACAATTTCCATTTATATACTCACATACACAAATTTTCTTTTTTCTAATTTTTATTTTTAGTTGTTGATGGACTTTTATTGATTCATTTATTTATATGTGATGCTGAGGATTGATCCCAGTGCTTCACATATGCAAGGCACGTGCTCTACCACTGAGCCGCAATTCCAGCCCCCACACATTTTCTTTTTTCATCTATCAATGGGACATTTAGTCTGATTTCATATATTTGTTATTGTGAACAATGCTAAAATGAACATGGGCATGTAGATATTTTTTGGGATGCTAGTTTCATGTCATTTGGATGTATGCCAAGAAGTGGGAATGCAAGGTCATATAGTACTCATATTTTAAAGTTTTGAGGTATTTTAATACTGCATTCCTAATGACTCTACCAATTCACATTCCCACCAACAGAGTACACACTGGCCTATAGTTATATCTTGCTATTTTGATAATGGCCATCCTAACTGGTGTGATGTGATATTTCATTTTAGTTTTGCTTGTATTTCCCTGATGAGTAGTGTTGTTGAGCATTTTTTCATATACATGTTGGCCATTTGTATGTCTTCCTTGTACAAATGTCTGTTCTGGTCCTTTACCAATTTTTAAAATTTGGTTATTCATTTTTCATCAGTTTTTTTGAAGTTCCTTGTATATTTTGGATACTAATCCCTTATCAGATATATGATTTGCAAATATTTTTCCCATTCCTATTCTGTAGGTTTTCTTTATTCCACTTATTGTTTCTTTTGCTGTGCAGAAATATATTTAAAAAAATTTTTTTTAAAATCTTTTTTGTTTGTTTTAGTTGTTGATAGGCTTTTATTTTTATTTATTTATATGATATTTTTAAAAAATTTGATGTTGTCCCATCTGTTTTTTTTTTTTGCTTTTGTTGTCATATCCATAAAATCATTGCTGTAGACCAATGTCAAAAAGATTTCCCCTCTTTTTTCTTCTAGGAGTTTAGAGTTTCAGGTGTTATGAATATTGAATTTTTGGATACTCGTGCATAGAATTGTTCCATTAATTTCCTTTTAGAATAATTTGTTGAAGATATACAGAAATGCAACTTATTTTTGTCTGTTGATTTTTATCTTGGGTATGTACTGAATTTGTTTGCTGGTTCTAAAGGTTTATTTTGGTAGAATCTTCAAAATTTTCTGTCTATAAAATTATACTATGTGCATCTATAAATATACCACATTGAATTTTACCTTTATGTGTATCTATAAAGCATCAATTAAAAATAAATAAATAAAGAGATCAGTAGAGGGGAATAGGGGAAGGAGGTGGCAGGGAAATACCAGGGATTGAAATATAGAAAATTATATTCCGTGCATGTATGATTATGCTAAAATGAACCCAATTATTATTCACTAATAAAAGCATTTAAAATATAAAATCATATTATAAGCAAGAGACAACTTTTTTCCTCTTTATTTCAGATTTGTATGTATTATTTCTTTTTCTTGCCTAATTGCTCCAGATAGAACTTCCAGTCCTATGATGAATAGAAGTGACAAGAGCTGGGCATGGTGGCACATGCCTGTAATCCCAGTTTCTCGAGAGGCTGAGGCAGGGCATAGCAGGTTCAAAGCCAGCCTCAGCAACTTAGTGAGTCTACAAGCAACCTAGTAAGACCCTGTCTCAAATTAAAAAAAAACAAGCCAGGCTGGGGGTTCAATCCCTGGTTAAAAGAAATTTGACAGGAGTTATCATCCTTATATTGTTCCTAATCTTGAAGGAAAAGCTTTCATTATTTTACCATTGATTATGATGCAGGATATGGGATTTTCATATATAGCTTTAATTATTTTGAAGTATGTTCCTTCTACACCTAGTTTGTCAAGAGTTTTTTTTTAATCACGAAAGTATATTGAATTTTGTCAAATGTTTTCTTTTTCCATCAATTGAGATGATCATGTGATTTTTATCTTTCATTCTGTTAATGTGGTATATTACATTTATTGATTTGCATATGTCAAACCATCCTTTTATCACAGGGATAAATCCTACTTGGTGAAGATGTATGATGTTTTTACTATGCTGCTGAATTCAATTTCTAATATTTTGTTGTGGGTATTTATATTTATGTTAATCAGGGATATTGGCTTATAAATCTTTTTATTGGTTTTGATGTCAGCATAAAACTATTCTTGTAATATCAGTTTAGAAGTATTCCCTGCACTTCAATTTTTTTGAAACAGTTTAATAATTGGTATCAATTTATCTTTAAATGTTTGGTAGAATTCACAATTGAAGCCATCAAGTCCTGGCCTTTCTTTTGTTGGGAGGTTTTGATTAGTAATTTATTCTCCTTACTTACTGATCTGTTCATATTTTCTATTTCTTCATGATTCAATCTTGGTAGGTGGTATTTTTCCAGGAATTTAGCTGTTTCTTCTTGGTTATTCTATTCATTGGCATAACCTTCTTTGGAGTAGTATTTTATGTTCTTTTGTATTTCTGTGATATATCATTGATAGTCCCATCTTCCCGTTCTGATTTTGTTTATTTGAATCTTCTCTTATTTTTAGATATCCCAACTAATACTTTGTCAGTTTTGTTTATCTTTAATAAAAAATAACTTTAAAAAACTTTTTTTAGTTATCGATGGACCTTTATTTATTTATATTGAATCCAGTGCCTCACACTTGCAAGGCAAGTGCTGAACTACAACCCAAGCCCCCCAAAATGAGTTTTTAATCATACAGATTTTCTGTTCTTTTTATCTTCTCTATTTTATTTATGTTCTAACCTTTATTATTTCTCAGACTGGATTTTTTGTTGATCTCTGTTCTTTATAAAGGTAGGCATTACTGCTATAATCTTTCCTCTTAGTACTGCTTTTGCTGAATTCCATTAGTTTGTGTATGTTGTGTTTTCATTTTCATGAGTTTCAACACATTTTTTGGTTTTCTTTATGTTTTATTTTCTTCTTTCTTCTCCTTCTCCTTTCATTCCTATTCCTCCTCTTCCTTCCTTTTCTGCTCTTTCTCCATTTTCATTGTTGTGCAGAGGATCAAACCCAGGGTCTTGCATCAGCTAGGCAATTGCGCTACAACTGAACTTTACTCCCAGTCCTCCATTTTTTTCTCTTTCCTTTTTAGACCATTGATTGTCTAGGAGTGTTTAAATTCCCATTTATTTGCCTATTTTCCAATTTCTTATTTGTTATTCATTTCTAGTTGTGTTACTGACTTCATTTCATTGTAGTCATAAATTATACTTGCTATGATTTCAATCTCCTTAAAATTTTTAAGACCTATTTTATAATGTAATGTTACTTATCCCGGAGAATGATGTGTATTTGCATGAAAAAGTTTTCCCTACCTCTTCACTTTCAGCTTATGTGTGTCCTTAAAGTCAAAGTTACTTTCTTATAGACAGCATATAGTTGGGTTTCATTTATTTTTCTTTTAATCCATCAATCTACTTTAAGGCTTTTGGGAATTTAATCTTTGTTTAAAGAAATTACTGAGAGGAAAGGACTCACTATTGTCACTTTGTTAAATTTCCTCTCAATCTTGTAGGTTTTTTTCCCCACTTTTGTCCTGTCTTCCTGTCTTGCATTATTTTTTGTTGATTTTAATAATTTTATTCTTTGATTCCTTTCTCTTTTACTTATGTATATCTTCAATAAGCATTTTCTTCGAGGTTATCATGAGACTTATAATTATACCATCTTATAACATTATAACATCTTATAATTATACCAGCATATTTTATGCTGATAACAATTTAAATTCAATTGCATATAAAAACTGTACATTTTAATCCTCTCTCACCCACTTTTTGTCATTGGTGTCAATTTGTATCTTTTATATTGTGCATCAATTAATGATCTTTTTTAAAAATATTTTTTCAGATGTAGATGGACATAATACCTTTATTTTATTTATTTATTTTATGTGGTGCTGAGGCTCGAACCCAGTGCTCACACTCACCAGGCAAGTGTTCTACCACTGAGCCACCACCTCAGCCCCTCAATTAGCAATCTTTTGTGGCTATAATTATTATGAATACTTTATATTATCATTTTTAACTAAAAGCAAATATGATTCATACTCTATTAGTTATTATATTCTGTATTTATCTATATATTTGACTTTACCAATGAATTTTATATGTTCTTGTGTTTCTATTTATCATCCGTTATTTCAATTTGAGTTCCCTTTAGCAATTTTTCATAGGACAAGTCTAATAGTAAGGAACTCTCTCTGTTTTTGTTTGTCTATGAAAGCATTTATCTGTCCTTCAACTTTTTTCCAAACTTTTAATGTAATAAAATATACAAGTCATAAAATTCACATCTTAACCATTTTTAATTATACAGTTCAGTGGTATTGCATATGTTTATAGTATTGTGCAACCATCAACACCATCCATCTCCAAAACTCATTTTATTTTATAAAATGTAACTCTACATACAGTAAACCATAATTCCCCATTCTTTTCACCCCAGCCACTGACAACGATCTAAGGAACTCATCCTTAAGACAGTGCACTGAAAAGCCTGGGACTTTAGATGGCATGCTCCATTCTTTCTCCTTAGGGAGAAATTATGGGTCAAGGTGACAATTCTTTGTGGTGAGATGGACCTACCTAAGGGAGAGTTTAACATAGTTAAAGTGAAATTGTTGTTATTACCCATTGCAGTGCTATGAATCTTGTGTGTGTTTGTGTGTATTGTCAACCTCTTAACTAGATTCTGGACATATAAAGGCATTTTGGTTCATATATCTTGGTTAATTAGGTATTTCTGTGGAGAGATGATGATTGGGATTTACTATTTCACCATCTTACTGATATTACTACTCTTTGCATCCTTAATTTTTCAAAACCTACTTAGATTTAATGTTGTGTTGGTTCACATAAAATTTAAAGACCTTGTCAATGTCTAGTCTGGTTTGCCCCCACTCCCTCTATAGTTGTCAAGTATGTTATATCTATGTACTTTATATACTGCACTTTACAATGTTATGATTTTACATTTAAACTTTCATATATACCTCAATATTAAAAGAAAACTATTATTTTATATTTATCTATATATTTTCTTTCTTGATGCTCTTCATTCCTTTTTGAAGATCATTTCATCTAGAATTATTTCCATTCAGATTTAAGAATTTTCCTTAGTAGTTCTTTTAGTATAAATATGCTGACAAATTGTACTATCATTAATTCATCTGAAAATGTTCATATTTGCTTCTATTCATGAAGGATTTTGAGTGAATGTAAAATTTAGCATTGATAGATCTTTAAAAATATCAGAATTCTATTTTATTTATCATTATTACTTTTGGATGTGCTAGGGATGGAACACAGGACCTCACACATGCAGGGAACATGCTCTACCACTAAGCTATACCCCCAGCCCAGTGTCAGCATTTTCAAGATCATTTTTTTCTTATGAGAAGTTCACAGTCATTTTATTGTTGTTCCTGAGTATGCAATTTTTTCCTCAATGCTTTCACAATTTTCCCCTTCATATTTGCTTTCAGAAGTCTCACTATGATGTACCTGAGTGTGGTGTTCTGCTTGAAATTTACTGGTCTCACTGTATCTGTAAATATACATGTTTTATTTTATTTGGTTTTTAAAATAGACTGAGATGTAATTGACATTTAAAATCTTGAACATATTCAATATATTTAATTTCATGGATTTTCATTATAATCGGAAATATTTATAGCCAATATTTTTTCTTGTTTGCCTTCTGGGATTCCAGTTACATGTATGTTATGGCTTTGATACATTGTTGACACTCAGTTCATCTTTTCCAACCTCTCCTCTCTATATACTTCAGATTGGATACTGTTTATTGATTTATCTTCCACTTATCATTCTCTTTCTTCTATCATTTGCAATCTACTGTTAAGCCTATCCCAGGAACTTTACTTCAGATATGTTAATTTTTAGTTCCAGAATTTCCATCTGGTTCTTAAAAATTTTCTTCATCTCTGTTATGATTCCCCACTTGCTCATTGATTAAAAGTGTGTTTTTTAAAATTTTCATTAGTATAGTTGTAAAAGATTATATAGTATCCTTTCTGCTAATTCCAGCATCTGTCTGATCCCACGGTTGGTCTCTATTGAGTGTGTTTTCTCTTGAGGGTGGGTAATATAATTCTGTTTCTTTGTTATTGTAGTAATTTGTAGTGTAAATTGAACATTGTGAATGATATATTATAGAGTCTCTTAATTCTTTTTTATTTCTTTGTAAAGTATTGACTTTTGTTTGTTTCAGTAGATAAGTGGCTGAAGTGAAACTCCAAGTTCTCCCTTGTGGTGGGCAACACTTCAAACTCTGTTTAATCTTTTCAACACTATTTAAACTGTTTGTAGTCTATATCCACATGCATATCTTGTGATTTTACCAGGATGATGGGCAGTTTACACACATAATTTAAGGCTCACTCTCTGTATTTTTTTCTCTAATCTTGGATTTTTTACATCAGTTTCTAACTGTGGTGGTAAACTTGAACTCTATCTGCTGATTCTTCAAACCATTTGGATTGTGTGGGAGCTGGCTGGCACTGGACTGTCAGAGCCTAATGTATACATCCCATCTTAACTCCGTGTTCATGGATTTCTTGGTGGGTATATTTACACCAAGGAAACTGGCAAATGCTATGAATCAAGCTTGTTCTCCCCACCTTAAAATTCAGTTGTTAAATAATAGCAGATGCTACACTGATTTTAGTTTCTCTAGAGTTGTGTTTTCTGCTTCATTCCGGGGGCTGTTAATCAGACACAAATTCCCCAAAAATGGGAAACTCACCTAGTATTGTTCCCTTTTTAACATATCAATTCCCTTCCAATTTCTACATGCTTATGGTTATTTTTCAATGTATTCAGATTGTTGTATTATCGATTTTGTCCAGAAACATTATTGGCATCTATATCCTTATTGATCTGATAGAAACTTATTCACTATTACTCAAGGTGGTCCTAGTGAAGTTTTTCTTCATTTGCAATGAAATGAGAAAATTATGAAAATGTGTTAATTTTACAAAGGTAAAATTGTATGATGTAAAAAAGATTTTTGTTCTGAGGGTATCTTTATCTAAATAACTTGTGCCAAGATATCTTTTTTAAACATACTAGTTTCCTAGTTGGTTTATTTTTTAGTTTAGTATCTTTATTTGACAAAAAAAGAAAGGTTGGCAACAGTAGTAGATTAAGTAGTGTTCCCCCCAAATCCATGCCCATCCATAACTTCAGGGCGTGACCTTATTTAGATGGTAGTCATTGCAAATAATACATTAAAGATCTCAAGATGAAGTCATCCTGGATTTAGGGTCTCTTTATAGGAGAAAAAGAGAGCTCAGAGAGGAGAAGACAGTTTGAAGACTGAGGTGGAGATTAGAGTGATGCTTCTATAAGACAAAGAATACCAGGAACTACCAGAAGCTGAAAGAGGCAAGGAAGGATCCTGTCCTAGAGCCTTTGGAGGGAGTGTGGTTCTTTCAGAACCTTAATTTTAGACCATGGCCTCTGGAACTGTGACAGAATAAATTTCTGTTGCTTTTAGCTACCAAATTTATGGTAATTTGTTGCAGCAGCCATAGGAAACATACAAAAATCTTATGCTAATTCAGAATATTTCTTTTGAGTAGTTTACTAATCAGTTAAATGAAATGAATATTTATGCAAACATATATACTCATAAAAAGTGTACCTGTGCAGAAAGGAGTGTTCATAACCATGGGCTCATATTCACATTTGTTTTATGCACATCTGATATGTTGCTTTAGTAGACAGACCTACTGTAGTGGTGACCAGCTTTCTGGGTGTTGGTCCTGATTCTGTTGCTGACTCAGCATGACTTAGTGTAAATTTTATTTTATTTTTTCAGTCCAGTTTGTCTTTTTGTACAATAACATGTTTATCTTTATGGGCCCTTTCAGCTGAACAACTCTAAGCTTATGGCTCTCCTTGTCTTCACACAACATATAGATACATGCTTTTGAAGAAGTAGTACTTGTACCACATGTACCTCACTAGGTAGGAGAAGTGAGTAGTAGGAATTAAGGGGGAAAAACAGAATGATAGTTTAAGAAGAACTATTGTCCAAATTTTAAATGCCTACCATGTCTGAATTTATGTATGTTTATTGAGGCCAATATACTTAAAATACACAATGTAAATCTATTTGTGTCTCTGACTGAATCACAGTGTGAGGGAACAATTAAGAAAAATTTTATGCTAATTATTATAGGTAGAAGTTGAATTGTTTCATAAGAGAATTAATAAAATGATCTTTGTATGTATGCTCATGTTCACATTATCCCTGAAACACCAAAAAATATAAAGTTAAGTCAACGTAATTCGAGGTCTCCCTTGGGACTTACCTTTAGAGAACCTTTGAAATTTAGTAGTCTATTTTTTACTCTCTATGGTTCAATTTCTCCAGATTGCTGGATATAAAATGATTCTTTACAATTATGTACTTCTATTACCCTTGAATTAGCCACCAAGGATAACAAGTGCTAGACTGAAGAATTGACCCATCAGTGGCAACACAGTAATTTTTAGATGAAAAACTCAAACCTAAGTTGCTTTATTTTACTCTTAGCCTGAGTCTCCATCTACCTTATGTTGCATCTTTACAGTAGTGTGCCCAGGTTGTTTGTTCTTTTGCCCCAACAGAAATACAATTCTTTCATGTTTCCAGTCAATCAGTCTCCTTCTGCTCCTCTGTCTCCTCTTCTCCCTCATGCAAACTCATGTGTAGGCTCACATACTTACATATATGTGTTCCCTTCAGAATATTCTTAAAGGAAATCGCATGGTTCTGCTGTTTGTGTGTTTTGTGTAGAAGGAAGATCTAGCTCACAGTTTTGAATTGTGTCCACACTCCTACTAGTAGGGGGTGGGGTGCAAGTTAAGTCATTAGGGGATCAATGTGGCTGAACTCTCTCTTCTTCGTGGAGTGTGAATGACATCCCCTTTGATGTATAAATTTTTGGCTCATTATTATCCTCAGAGAGAATCTGTGCACACAGGATTGTCAAACCTTTATTTGGAGCCTGGGTTAGAAGGCACGCCCATAGGGATGTAAGGGAGACGGAAAGAAAGGGAGGAAGCTCACTCTTCTGTCTTGGAGCAGCAAGTAAGCACCACACATCAGCTACGGTAATCCATACTTCCTTTATCCTCCTATTCGCTTTTACCCTTTTGCTCTTTCTCTTCTCCTTTCTTCCCTGCTCCTCCCCTTCTCTCTGAGCTTCCCTCTATTTCTCTGCTGGAAACCTTAAAGAATAAAATACTACTTTAGTCTTTCGCACAACAACCACAGACCTAAAGCCTTGCAGCGTTGTGTTCAGAGCCCAGCACAGCCGCGTGCTCAGCTTCAGGCAGTGGGGAACCCTAAGCCAGAAAAGGGGGAAGGGAGAGGGGAGGGGAGGAGAGCAGGGAGGGACTGACAGAAAGAGTGGAGGGGGGAGAGAGGAGAGAGAGAGAGAGAGAGAGAGAGAGAGAGAGAGAGAGAGAGAGAGAGAGAGAGAGAGGGAGAGAGGGAGAGAGAGGGAGAGGGAGGGAGGGAGAGAGGGAGAGCGTGAGCGCGCGCAAGCTAGCGAGCAAACCAGAGAGACAGACCGGGAGAGAGACCAGGAGAGAGACCCAGAGAAAGAGAAGAAGGCGAGCTCTGTCGGGGCTCAGCCTCCAACTTGTTTCAGTTCATTCATCCTTCTTTCCTCTCTGCTTCGGAAAAGTGACTGTGGCGCTCGGTAAGAGACATAGATGGTCCTCCTTCCCCCTCCCCCAAGCTCAGGTCTTCTTTAGCGATAGCATCTCCCCCGTACTGAGAGTCTCCTTGGGTTGGTCGGGGAGGCGAGACATGCTCTGCAGCTGTGATGCTATCCTGGGTTCCCCAGTGGGGCTGGTGGAAGCCCAGAGACGGCATCTGGGCAGGGAGGAACTGGGGTAAAATCTGGTTTGTGGAAGGGGGGTTGAGATGTGGTGGTGTATGCGCGATTTGCTTCATTGTCAGTGAATTGTTTTGTTCTTCTTTGGAAGCAGGTCAGCATTGACCTTGCAAATTGCTTGGGGGGCCCCCGCAGCTGCTGCAGAAAGCCACAGACAGAGTGGCCCCTAGCCAGAGCAGACAGCACTGTCATGACCCCCCAGACAGCTCTAGGCATCGAGGATGGGGTAATGGCTGGAGCTTCCTCCCTCCTTTAACTCTTTCTCTGCAGCTGCATCTGGTTGCTGGAAATGAGAAAGAAGGAGGAGACCATGTAGCCCCCTTCTCCATTACCTCCCCTGTATGTGAGTGAGTAGAAAGTTGTAAATAACTGCTTCCTTTCAGGCAGGTAGAGACCTTCCCCATTCCTTTTAAGAGGCTCACTGGGGGGTTGGGCCTGAGTTCCTCCACAAACTTGGGAGGTTTCTCTTGCTTTGGTGAGGGAAGCCCCACTGCCCAGGTAGTTGAGCTAACAGGCTAGACCAGACATTCAGATTTTCCATCCCTTCTCACTGGTGGGCATCATCTTATGTCCAGCTGTGCCCTTGGGAGGGAGGAAACACCTGATGGTTTAACTAGAGCTGCCTTCCCAGTTTGCTGCTCCTCTGACTGTGGCTGCGGGTGGCACAGGCAGGAGGACTGGGGGAGGGGTTGCTGTTGGATGTGGAGACAACGGGTGAGGAGCCAGAATTCCTCATGTGAATAGTATGGATTATTGAGGGTCAGCAGGTTCTTGTTGTCTGCAGCTGTGGAAGGGCTCGCTAAAGCCGTCCTAACCCCTCTGAACTGGTGGAGCAAGGGATCTGATTGCTTGATAGGGGCTTCCTGAGTTAATGGCACTGCCATGCCCATGATAGTAATTATAGCATCAATAATACTAATCACTAACAGTTTTGAGTGTTTAACAAATTTTAGATCTTGGACTGAGGGTTTAATGTGTATTTTCTCATTGAACTCATACATCAACCCTCTGGAAGCAGGCATTATTATTATCCATGGTTTACTGATGAGGAAGCCAAGGCACAGAGAGGTTAAGTAACTTGTTCAAGATCCCAGGGCAGTAAGTGTCCCAATCGAGAGGTTAATCATAAGTAACTTGGTCCCAGAAATGATGGTCTTATCCATCAAGTCCTACTGCCTCTTTGGAGAGAAATTTGCACCTTTATCTGTTAAGCAAGTGTAGGCACAATGAGAATCATGTCACTTGCCAAGATTTTTTGAAAAGCAATGGCCTGGCCTTTGTGGAGAGGAGCAGGAACTTGGAGTGGGGCAGGTGGCTGGCTTATGTGCAGCTGAAAGTCACCTGGGCTTCCTGGAGGGGCTGCCTGAAAGGCTTCTGTAGGTCTGCTGAATTTCTTTTGCAAATGATGCCTGGAAAGACTTGACTTTCCATGTCTATCTCACATGCAACTTTAAACTGTACCATTCAGGAATGAATCCTGCTTTTGTTTCCTGAGAGCTTGGAGTCATCCTGTACTGAAAATTTTAGAATACTAAAACCTTGGAACTGGAAGGATCCCTCAAAGTCATTAAGCTTTACTTCTCCTCTCAGTTCTTGAATTTGTCTTAAACATCCAATTTGTTGGCTGATTTCTATTTGAATTCCCTGCAGTGACAGAGAGCTCGTTAGGTGGCTCTTTGTATCTTTGAGCAACTCTGGTTGTCAGAAAGTAATCTTCATTATAAGCCCAAATCTGTCTCCCTGTATCTTCTATCCATTGGTTCTTTGGGACTATCTGGAAAAAATATTTTTTCTTCATAACAGTTTTTCAGTTATTTGAAGACACCAGTTGTGCTTCCCCCCAAAGAGTCAGGTCTGACAAGACCACAAATGAAGTATCATCATTTACCTTATTCTGGAGACTGGACTTTTATTAATATGGCTTAATATCCCACTTGCCTGTCAGTTACAAACTGAGCTTTCTGAAGCAGCCCTGATAGCATATGTGCTGATCCTTGGAAGAGTTTGCTATCTGGTGTCAATTGGACTGCTGGAAACAAAGAAGGTCCCTTGTATTTCGAAAGCCCAGGAATCAGCTGGTACTAGTCCTTCTAAAGCCCCAGAATGTCATAGTAGCTAGATAATAGCCATATGGGAAGATTTCAGAGGTGGAGTTAATGGCAATTATCACAAAGGAGATTTTGAAATGGTGGTGATTCCAGGCTCATACAGGATATGGAAGGTAGAAGAAAAACATTTCTACCAGAAAGTCTCAGGAATAATGTGGGATTATGTGGAAAAAAGTGAGCAAATAGTGTGCTGGAATGGATCACTGGCCTGGGTGTCAGCCAATCTGGTTCCTTTCCTGACTCTGGCAGTTTGCCATTACCTTGGACACCTGGCTTCTCGTCCATGAGCCTCAGCTTCTCCATCTATAGAATGATGAGATAGATTCTATCTCCAAGGGCCTTTCAGCTCTAATACTCTCTATTTCAAGTAAATCACAGATCTTAGGGTTACAAAGGGCTTCAAAAATCATCTAGGCCAGTGCTTCTCAAACCTTGATGTGCAAAAATATCTCTTGGGATATTGTCAAAATGGTAATTCTGATTCAGGAGGTCTAAGGTGAAGCCTGAGCTTTGGCATTTTAATAAGCTCCCAAACTGCTGTGATCACCAAACTGCTGTCCCAGTGACCACAGTTCAAGTAGTAATGCATTAGTGTAGTGCTTGTCAAATTGTCTTGGTGAGGGACCAGATCCACTCCTCTGCAATTGTCAGACTGTTACTTTAATAAAACAAATTAATTATGAATTACTAGAAAACAAGAGGAAAGACATACAAAACTCAAGCCAACATTTTTATTATTAGATACAAAACACATAAAATTATTTCTTTCAAATTGCTGTAACATTTTCCAAGTGCTTACTTTCAATTTCTACACTTAGATCTTTACTGCCTGGTAATAAAGCTTGCAGATAGGCACTGATCTGTGGACCACACTTTGAGCAATTCTGGTCTAGGATACTTGCCCACCTAATTTAAGATGCCCAAATTAGGCCCAGCTATAATTTCTAAATTGCCTCCACCAGATGATCTTTCACTCTCAGTTTCAATACCTCCTTTGATGAATAACTTAACATCTTTACAAAGTAGCATTATTCAGATATTGTGACTGCTAAAAATTAAAAAAACCACTTAGCTTCTTTATAACTTCTGTGAATTCCAGTCCTAGATCTATATATTCAAAGCAAATAAGACTATCAGTTCATTTTATTATAACATCAACCTCTTGTCTATTGTATGGCATGGAGTAGGTACTTAATAGATGTTTGCTAAATGAATGCATGAACCATTTGGTATTACTTATGGGGCCAGACATTCAGTAAAAATGGTAATTTTAGTTTCCTTCCAGCACTGGGGAGACATCATCCTATTCATCCTATTTTATCAATTTCTGATGGTGAATAGAGAGCTACCTGACATCCCAATTTGACTTTGAAGGGATTTTAGAAAGCCATACAAAGATTTTACACACACCAAGTCCCAAGTTTTTACACTTAATTCAGACATTCATCAATTCAATCATTCAATTCTTGTTTACTTATTACTATCAATTCATTTAGTGATGTGAGTAGGCACTGTGTACAGGATGCAAATATGAGACAAATGACCATGGCTCCTTGTTTGAGACTTGTAGTTCTATGAAGGAAGAGGCTATTAATCATAACACAAAAATGTCACTTCAGTCAATGATAAATGCTATGAAAGTAAAAGGGTGAAGGTGGGGTTATGGGAATATACAACAGAGGAAACTGACCTAGCCTGGGGTTTAAGCAAAGTCCCCTTGAGAAAGTGTTATTGAGGATGAGTACAGTTTATGGCATTGGAGTGGAGGTGGTGGCACAGATCTCTAGTTGGAGGAAAGAGCATGTACAAGGAATTTGAGAATGTGCACAAAAGTTAGTGTGGCTGGAGTGGTCCATTTTAAGAATTTCAGCCCTTTATTCCACAAGCATGGGGGACTGATTAAAGGGTTTTAGGCAGGGTGGTTGACATAGTCTAAGCTGAATCCACTAAGTATAAGGTAACTAAGTGCCTACTGTAATCCAAAGATAATATGGGAGATACAGAATGAATAGAAGTAGCTTTCATCCACCAAAGTAACACAGTCAAGTGTGAGGAAGAAGACATGCACAAACAACTATAGTACTAGTAGAATAAGATCCACATCCTTAAGGATGAGGGCTTCAAGGAGATCAAAGCTACAGTGACATTTGAACTGATGTTTGAAGATTGGACAAATTTGGGACATGCACAACTGGGGGATGGGCAAGGTATTCTAGGCAGAGGCCAATTGTGTATTGTAAAATACAGTGTGTGAGAAACACACTGTTGGTAAGATAGGTGGAGTCTTATGCATGAGCAAAGTGATCCTGAGAGAGTGAGTGACTTGATCTGCCCAAGTTCACACAGGTAGTGTGTGACTGCTATAGCTAAGCAAGAGGTACTGAGTACAGTTGAAAATGTTGGATTGGAGCTCTGGAAAGAAGTCATTTAATACTTTGGAGAATCCTTATTTTGGGGCTATAGGGGGAAAAAGATAAAACTGTGTGAAGGCTACAAATAAAAAAGGTCACATATGTGCATGGGAAATTAGAAAATACAGTAATATAAAAGTGCCAAGAGTGTCTTTTTTGAACAAATATTTACTGAATACATATCATTTTCCAGGCATGTAGAATATGATGGTGAACAAAATAGACATGGTTGTTGCCACCTTGGGTTTAGATGGGGAGATAGATATTATTTGATAAACCGTTAAACTATATTGTCATAAATTGTGATTCCTGTGTAGAGGAAAATGTACTGCTTTAAAAAGGAAGATGTTGTCACCATTATGGGATTTTGCAGCAGAGTTGAGTATTGACAAATGACACTCAATTTGGAACAGCTCTTCCCACTCTAATGCTCACAGTGCTTACTAACAGTTAAGTTGGGTGATGCATATCCATTTTGCAGATGTCTGGCAGATGATAATGCTGCAATACTAAGGGAGGTAAAGGTATCCTCAGGCTCAGGTCCACAGGAGCACAAGCTTACTTGAAAACTGGGTGACATATCAATAGCTTAACTGAAATTCTCAATAAGCCAGCACCCTCCTCAGATCCCTTAACTCTCTCCATTGGCAATTTATAGAAAGAAGCATCTGACAAGAGAAAACATTTTTTATGAAGAGTTGTGTATTAAAAATCCCTTTTAAAATGGAATTCTGATAGCCTGGTTTAGATTCTTGTTTTGACTTGGCTGCTCACTTAAATTCCTATGACAGATCACTTGTGTGAGCCTCAGTTTCCATGTCTATAAAATGAGAGGGGCTAGAATAGACTTGGATGATTTATAAGGGTTTTATGGTTCATGCTCTGCTCTATACTGCATTCTTATGGTCCCTATGCAGGTAGTTCAAGTGTGGTCACTTATTTAAGCAACATGAATATTTTATACAGAATTAGGAAGGTTACTCACTTTGGTAGAAGTATTCAGAGGTTTTGGAAGAGATCACAGGAAAGCCTCTTTCTTCTTGCATTCCTGAGATGGCTGAAACTGTGACTGTCTGAGAGCTAAGGAAGGAAATAACTATATTCTAAAATCTTTAGAAAAGCTGGCTATTAGGTGATGTTTCCACAACTGCAACTTTGAAAATAAAGCCCCTGAGAATAAAATGATGCAGGATACTGTGAAATAGAAGAGGTTGTTATCTCATTTGCTGAGAAGTAATGGTCCAGGCAGTCTTTTTCTTGAAGGGGAAAGATATGGTAAAGGAGAATACTGGTTGATAACACAAAAAATTATATTTAAAACATGATTTTAAAGGTACTGATGTCTGTACACAGTATGTCTCCTCATTATACACAGAAGAAAGAATGAAAAGCTCCACGATGTATATTTTGAAGAGTGCTTTTCACTTTAAAAACGATTTCTTAGAAGGAACAAATACTACATAGATTTTTTTGAAAGGAAGGGGATTGGACAGAGATGGAATTATTTCGGTGATCATAGCATAAAATAACTTTCAAAATAGCACAAGAGGAACTCAGAAATGGCAGGGTCATGTAATCGCAGTCTTATCACCCAATACATATGGTCACCTATTTTCACTGTGAATGGTTCCAGGAAAGGTTGTTTAACACTACCTAATAATACACAGCTGTGATTGTTAGCAAGTTATTCTTCATACTGACCTGAAATCTGTCTCCTGAATCCAACCTGTGGGTCTCACTTCTTGTGGCAACTCCGATGCTAAGTAATTTCTATTTCCCTTCCTTGTGACAGACACTGAAATACCTGAAGACGGTTTGCTGTTCTTTGAACCCTATATTCCCAGTCTTTCAGATACTGAAAACTGAAGTGTCTGCTATTAGAAAGTATCACTCTTTCTGTGAAATGACCAAACTGAATCCAGTACTCAAGGCATGGCTGGTCAGCACCTCCATTTAAACAAACAAACAAACAAACACCCTTCTGTACATTTTTCAATCTACCTTGACAGTAACATCTACCTTTATGCTTTTCTCTGGTTATAAAAATAAAATGGCCTTGTTATAGAAAACTTGGAAAATGAAGAGAAGTTAACACAAATCACTTTTAAATCCCTAGGCCAGAGATAAATTGCAATATTTCTTTCCAGATGTGTTTCCATGTTCACACCCTTGGGATCACACCTTATATGTACTATCTTATATCTGCTTTTCCATTAATATTATATTGTGAGCATTTTCACACATCATTAAGCAGCCTTCAAACAATTTTAACAGGTGTATAATTTTCAGTTGTACAATTTATACCATAATGACTTGACAGATCTGATATTGGTTGTTCAAATTATTTTCAATTTTGTGTTACTGTGAATAGCCCTGCAATGTATATCTTTATACATAAATCTTTGTTCTTTGAGCTTCACCTCTTTAAGTTCTTGTTTCAATTATTACCTTGTTGAGGTCTCCTATAATGACTTACATGAAGAATCAAACCTGTCTCCTCCAACACTCACTGTTCCTTTTTTTTTTTGCTTCCCCCCCCTTGTTCTGTATCATCACCTAACAGCCACTTTACTTATTCATTGTCTAGATCCTAGTATTAAAATGTAAGCCTCTGAAGCACAATGAATATTTCCCATTCTGTTCATTATTGTATCCCTTAGTACTTAGAAAACATTGTACATCATTACTTCATATTTAATCAGTTATTAAGATGGGTTTTTATAAGAGCCATTACTAGACCTAAAGATATTAACTTTTGAGAGCTCTTGATATATATGTGAAATTGTTGATAGAAACATATATATCAAGACAAATTTTGCTCATATACCTATGCCAATGCTGGCTGTTTCCTTTCTTTAAAAGTCTTTGCCAATCAGATAAGGGCAAAATATTATCTTGTGTGTGTTGGTGGTACTGAGGATTGCACTTATGGACACTCTACTACTGAGCTACATCTCCAGCACTTTTCATTTTTTCATTTTTTATTTTGAGACAGGGTCTCACCAAGTTGCTGTGGCTGGCCTCAATTTTGCAATCCTTCTCCCTCAGCCTCCTGAGTTGCTAGCATTAGAGGTGTGTGCCATTGTACTCAGACTATGTTTTTTTGGGGGGGGGGAGGACACCGGGGATTGAACTCAGGGGCACTCGACCACTGAGCCACATCCGCAGCCCTATTTTGTGTTTTATGTAGAGACAGGGTCTCACTGAGTTGCTTAGTGCCTCATTGTTGTTGAGACTATTGTTTTCATACATATTTCTTTTATTATAGTGAATGTGAATACTTTGTTATATTTATTGATCAGTTTTGCTTCCTTTTAATGAACATCTATTCATGGTCCTTGTACATTTTTTCTACTGAGAATTTTATGTTTTTTATTCATTTCTATGGGTAGCATATACATTTAGCAGATATTAGACCTTTGTTCTGTTCAACGTGTGGAAAATATTTTCCCTGTTTGCATTTAAATTAACATTTATGCAGAGCAATCTTAATTTTTATGTAATTATAATCCATCTTTTCATTAGTATTTTCTTCTGATGAATTCATGTTTATGAAGTTCTTCATTCAAAATTGGATAAGTGTTTGAATGGATTTTGTTTTAGTTTTTATTGCTTAGACTTAATCCCTCTGGAATTTTATTTTGCTGTATGGTGTGAGGTAATTTTCTAAGTTGTTTTCCCCTTCAATTGTTTCATAGCACCAAATATTGAATAATTCATTCTTTCCCACTATTGTAAAACATATATAAATTGTTATATATAGTAGGTTCTTTTTGGGATTTATCTATTTTCCATTTATTTTAGTCTGTTTCTTCTTGTCCTAGTTACAAAGCTTAAATATTATTGTGGTTTTTGAATAACATCTAGTACTCAGTTCTTATTACTAGCTGTGTGGTCTTGCTAAGCTTCTGTTTGTCTGTGTTGAGTATATAAGAGCAGGATAATTTATTTTATGCTTTTAATTTTTTGAAGAAGCTCTTTCTATCATTATTTCTACTAACATATAGCTGATATACAGAAAAATTAGTGTTAACAATTTTAGTTTCTATTTTTTCACTTTGCTCAAATTTACTATTACAAATTTATGGTTTAAAATTTATTGTTTTTAGTTTTGAAGATTTAAAAATATTTAGAAATAAACTCAGATAAGTAACTATAAATCAATGAACAAATAATTATATATACATCACTAAGAATGAATGTGAACATTTCGTCCTTTTTGCTTCATATGCTTTAACATAAATAAAATCTTATATAAAGTTTAATTTCTTTCTGTCTAGCCCTAGACTACAAATACAATGCTCAGAACCACCCACGTTTGCTTAATTTTCTATTGCTATGCTGTTTTTTTCTAATTTGCAAGGGTTCTGTATATATTCTTTATACTAATTATTGGACTGTGAAATATGTTAAATATATGTGCTTTTAGTATGTTATTTGGTTTTCTATTTTGTTTATGGGGTTCTTTATCATACAGAATGTTTAAATTTTGATAGTAAGTTGATCAATCTTTTCTTTCATGAATTTTGCATTTTGTATCATGTTTGGAAAATATTCCTTATCTCATGATCCTAAAAGGTGCTCTCCAAATTTATTTTAAAGAGTTTCAATTTTTCTTTACATTGAGTTCTTTAATCCATCTAGACTTTATTCTTATATGTGATGTATGATATGGATTATTTTTCTATGTAAAATACCATGCTTGAATACTATATATATGCAGCTACTTAGAATGGAAACTCTAATCTTGTCTCATTTCTATAGTGCTTGAGGCTATTTATATGCTGTCTATTATCCTATTATCTTCCATTAATCTGTTTGTCTATGCATGTGTTATTTTATCTATGAATGCTTTTTTTTTCTTTTTGGTACTGGGGATTGAACTCAGGGGCACTTGACCACTGAGCCACATCCCCAGCCCTATTTTGTATTTTATGTAGAGACAGGGTGTCACTGAGTTGCTTAGCGCCTCACCATTGCTGAGGCTGGCTTTTTTTTTTTTTTTTTGTGGGGCAGTACTGGAGATTGAGCTCAGGAGCACTTGACCACTGAGCCACATCCCCAGCCCTATTTTGTGTTTTATGTAGAGACAGAGTCTCATTGAGTTGCTTAGCGCCGCCTTGCTTTTGCTGAGGCTGGTTTCAAATTTACAATCCTCATGCCTCAGCCTCTCTTGCTGCTGGGATTATAGGTGCCCAGCTCTATGAATGCTTTTTAATGAACCTTGATGCTAATACTTCACGTTATTGTTTACTCCTTGCCTTCACCCACACCCAAGGCATTGTTTTGGTTCTTTTTGATTATCTTAATTTTTTGACCCTTATCTGTCTTATCTTAAATTTAGAATAAGATTGTCAAATTCCAAGAATCTTATGTTGGTCTTTTGGAATTATATTGAGTTTTAGAGTGATTTGGAGAAGAACTGACATCTTTTTGATACAGAAACAGACTGTTCATGAATATGTTGTGTCTTGTCAGGTATTTAAGTCTGTTTTTACTACCCTTAATAGATGGTTATACTGTTATTAATTATATATTGGACATATTCCTAGCCATCTTTTATTTTTCACCCAGCTCTTTATTAAAATTTAATTGGCATAAAACAAAATTTGCCCTTTGCAAGTGTACAGTTTTAGTTTTGACAAGTATATATGATGCACCATCACCACCACCACAATAAAGAGAAAATTTACCTCACCTCAAAAGTTTCCATGGAACCCCTTTGCAGTGATTTCTTTTCTCCCACCTACAACCACAGGCAACCATTGATCTATTTTCTGTCCTTAAAGTTTTGCTTCTATTATGGTATCATCACATAAATGGGATCATAGGTATGTATACTTTTGTGTGTCTTGCTTCTTTTACCTAGCATATGCTTCTAAGATTCATGTATATTCATTTTTTAATGTTGCTGAGTAGCTTATCTATCCAGAAATGCAATTTGTCCATTTATTGATATTTGACTTATTTCTATTTTTTGCCTATTATAAATAATAATAGTATAATGCTGTTATAGATATTCTGGCACGGGTTTTTGTTTGCACATATATTTTCATTTTTACTAGGTAAATATGCATGAGGAGAATTTTTCAGTTATACATGAAGTAAATGTGTAATTTTAC
Source organism: Xerus rutilus (assembly GCA_028644305.1). Classification (NCBI taxonomy): domain Eukaryota; kingdom Metazoa; phylum Chordata; class Mammalia; order Rodentia; family Sciuridae; genus Xerus; species Xerus rutilus. The sequence continues at coordinate 2,583,146 of CM053417.1, forward strand.
AAGAAACTATCAAACCATTCTTTGAAGATACTATATAATTTTGCAATCCTACTAATAGTGTATAAGTTGTACTTGCTCAACATTCCCCACCAACACTTGGTGTTTTGAGTCTTTTTAAAAATATAAGTTTTATTTTAGAACAGTTTTAGATTTATAAAAAATGAATGGAATGTCCAGATTATTACCGAATATACTGACCCTTTTGTTTCCCCTATTATTAACATGTTGAATTAATGTGTTATGTTTGTTACAACTGATGAACTGATACAGATATGCTGTTATTAACAAAAGTTTGTATAGTCACTTTCCAGGGAATGTGTACTGGTAGTTCATGTGGTTTAATTTGCATTTGGATTAAGCAAAGTGTTTTCTATAGGTGGATGGTTTTGAAAAATTGACAATACCCCATATTCACCATTATCATATAATCAGAATAATTTTGTATCCTAGGTTGGAGGAGTTTGGAGGAGCCAGCTAGAAAAATCCTACGATGCTATAAGTGAAGTTTATAGGCCATTTTCATGAGGGCTCAAAAGATGAGGAGACTAGAGAACCAGTCTCAGATGGAAATGAGGGTCCAATTAGAAGTTGGAGTAAAGGCCACATTTGTAGCACCATTGCAAAGAATTTGGCTGAGCTCTGTCGGTTCCCTAGAGTTTTATGGAAGGCTGAATTTGAAAGTGATGACCTACTGTATATTGTAAAAGAAATTTCTAAACAAATTATAAAAGGGGCTGTCCAGATGCTTCTGACTATTTTCCGCATGATTTTAGAGGAAAAGGAAGCAGAGCAGAAAGACTTGAAAAATGTATGGCTTCACCAGGGAAGGGGCAAGGAAAAAAATGTGTAAGCTTGTGGACCACGAACTATTTGCTATACTCTATCAGATGCAAGTCCTTTGCATGAGGACAATGGGAAAGAGCCCTGGAAGGTATCACAGGAATGTATGAGGCCACCTCTTTCAAATATTTTGGATAACAGGGTTGGGGGCCTCTCCATAGGCTCACTGTCCAGGGTCACCTTGGTATTTTGCTCCCTCCTTTCTGGAAAAGCATTCTGTGGTTGCTTTTGTCAGTCCTCAGGTATGGCCCATTTTACCTCTCTAAAGGGAGGAAATAACAAATGTTGGTATATACATGGTGCTGTTGCTGCAGATTCACAGAATGCAAGAGCTATATGGTCATGGTGGCTTTCACCAAGAATTTAAAGGAAAGCTTGGAAGTCCTGGCCAAGGCCTGCTGCAAGGTCAGAGATTATCCACTAAGAATGCCTAGTGGAGTCATGGGAGTAGGATCATTGTTCTTGAGATACCAGAAAGGTAGAGCCACCAGCAGCATGCAAACCCAGCCTGGGAAAAGAGCAGGCAAATAGGCTCCAGACAGCAAAAGTGTGGGAGTGGGGTTTCCCGAGGCCTTGAGGACCTACTCACCACCATAGTCTGTATATGATGCCAGACTTGGAGCTTCATTAATGACTTCCCTGCTTGGTTCTGTTCTTGCTTTGAGCTGGTCATTACCTTCCACTTTCTTATTCATCCATTTTGGAATAGGAATGGTCTCACAACTGCATATTGGAAGAAGATAACTTGGTTTTGATTTTATAGGCTAAGAGGTGGAAAAAGTTGATCTTGAGTCTCAGATGACCCTTTGGTCTTGGACTTTTGAGTGACGTTGAAATAGTTGAGATTTTGGAACGATTGAGGATGGAATAATTATATTTTGCATAGTGAGAAGGATATGCACCTTGGGGGCCAGGGGCAAATGCTATGGTTTGGTTATAGTTTTTATGTGTTCCGAAAGGGATAATGTGCTAGAAGCTTAGACAACCATGTGGTCATGCTGGGCAGTGGTGAAATCTTTAAGTAGAGCCTGAAGGAAGATGGTTAGATCATTGGGGATGCTTCTCTTGGAGGGATTAATGTATTTTTTACAGGACCCCAATTAGTTCCTATGACAGTTAAGTTATTGTAAATAGAGTAAGCATATGTAGTTTTGATTTGCATCTCTCTGACTGCTAAGAATATTGAACATTTTTGCAATATTTGTTAGCCATTTGTATTTCTTTTGAGAAATGTCTCTTTAGATCTTTGCCCGTTTATTGAGTGCGTTATTAATTTTTCTAGTGTTAAATTTGTTAAGTTTTTTATATATGCTTGTTATTACTCCCCTGTTGGAGAAGAGTTAGCAAGAATTTTTTTCCTATTCTGTATGCTTTCTCTTCATGCTCTTAATCATTTTATTTGCTGTGTAGAAGTTTTTTTTTAATATCATAGCACTTATAGATTCTTGGTTTTATTTATTGAGGTTTAGGAGTCTTGTTAAGGAAGTAAGTGGCTGTGACAATATGTTAGAGTGTTGAACCTGTGATTTCTTTTAGAAGTCACACTTTCTATTCTAATTCCTAGGTCTTTGCTCTGCTTTGAGTTGACTTATGTGCAAAGTGAAACAGGGATCTAGTGTTATTCTTCTACATCTGGATTTGCAGTTTTCCCAGCACCATTTGTTAAGACTATCTTTTCTCCAATGTAAGCTTTTGGTACCTAGTCAAGGATTAGATGACTGTAAGTAATGGGGGTTTATCTCTGTGTATTTCAATCTACTCTCTTGGTCTTCATATCTGTTTTTATGCCAACATCATATTTTGTTAGTATTGTTCTATACTATAATTTCAGATCAGATATTGTGATGCCTCCAGCCTTGCTCTTGTTGCTCAGGATTTCTTTGGCTATTCTGGGTCTTATTCTTCCATATAAACTTTAGGAATTTTTTTCTAGTTCTGTGAAGAATTTCTTTGTTATTTTAAAAGAAATTGCATTGAATCTGTAGATTGCTTTTGGTAATATGACCATTTTGATAGTATCAATTCTACTTATCCAGGGACATGTTAGGTCTTTCTATCTTCTAAGGTCTTCTTCTATTTTTTTATTTAGTGTTTTATAATTTTCATTGTAGAAGTCTTTCATTTCCCTAATCAGATTTATTACTAAGTATTTTATTTTTTGAGACTATTATGAATGGAGTAGTTTTCTTGGCAGATTCATTAATACAGTATAAGGAAGAAACAGTAATAGAAATGGAACCACCATGCAACCCAGCTATCCCACTCCTTGGCCTTTATGCAAAAGGACTAAAATCAGCATACTGTGATGATATATGCATTCCAATGTTTATAGCAGCACAATACACAATAGCCAAATTATGGAACCAGCCTAGGTGCCTGTCAATAGAAGAAAGGATAAAGAATATGTGGTATATATACACAATGGAGTTATACTTGGCCATAAAGAAAAATGAAATTTTACAATTTCCTGGAAAATGGATGGAATTGGAGATCATGCTAAGTGAAATAAGCCAGACTCAGAAAGTTTAGAGTCAAATGTTTTCTCTCATATGTAGAAGATATAGAGGTAAAAGGAATAACAAAGGAATTTCATAAAAATAGAAGGGATATCAGTAGAGCAGAAGCAGGGAAACAAGGGGAAGGGTGGAGAGAATGGAAAGGGAAAGAAGAGGGTGAAAAAGATCAAGCTTGGCACCTGAATATCTCTGATTTCCAGTCTCACTATGTGATCTTTCCTGCATTCACTCCCATTATTGCAATGCCACTCACCATGAAGCTTTCAGTAGAGGCCAAAAAAATAAGGCTGTCTAATCTAGGACTTTCAATTGCCAAAACTGTGACCTAAATAAAAATCTTTTCTTTATAAAGTACTCAGCCTCAAGTATTTTATATTTCCAACAGAAAATAGACTGAAACAAAGGTTTGATTTCATTTTTCTGCATGTGAATATTCTATTGTCCCAACATCACTTACTGAAGAGACTGTCATTTCTCTATTGTGTATTCTTGGCATCTCTGTTGAAAATCACTTGGCTATAGATACATGAGTTTATTTCTGGTTTATTCATTCTATTCCATTGGTTTCTGTTTCTGTTTTAATGTCAGTACCACATTGTTTTAATCACCATAGCTTTATAACATATTTTGAAGTCAGGTGGTATGATGCCTTTAGCTTTATTCTTTTTGCTAGAGATTGCTTTGGTTATTCAGGGTTTGTTACAATTCCATATGAATTTGAGATTTTTTTTCTATTTCTATGAAAAATGTAATTGATATTTTGATGGGTATTGAATTGAATCTGTGGCTCACTTTGGACATTTAATAAAAATATTATTTTACATTTACATGTATTTATTTCATTGTATTTCGTCAGAGTTTTTCTGTTTTGTTTTGTTTTGTTTTGGTACCGGGGATTGAACGCACAGATGCTTAACCACTGAGCCACATCCCCAGCCCATTTTTATATTTTATTTAGAGACAGGGTCTCTATGAGTTACTCAGGGCCTCACTACATTGCTGTAGTTGATTTTGAACTCATGATCCTCCTGCTTTAGCCTCCTGAGTCTCTGGGATTACAGGTGTGTGCCACTGTGCCTGGCTTATCAAAGTTTTATAGTTTGCTGTAACATAGATCTTTCACCTCCTTGGTTAAATTTATTTCTGAACATTTTAATTTTTGTAGTATTGGAAAATGTTATTCTTTCCTTGATTTATTTTTTCATATAGTTTGCCAGAAATGTACAGAAATGCTACTGATTTTTGTATGTTGCTTTTGCATCCTGTAAATTTACTGAATTTTATTAGTGCTAATAAACTTTTGGTAGATTCTTTGGGGGTTTTCTATATATAAGATCATGCCATCTGCAAACAGGAACAATTTAATTTCTTCTTTTCCAAATTGAATACTGTTTATTTCTTTATCTTGCTAGTTCTAAAAGCAATTGCTTTGGCTATGACTTTGAGTAAGATGTTGAATAGAACTGAGGAAAGCAGTTGGCTTTGTCTTCTTCCAGATCTTGGAATAAAAGCATACAACTATTCCTAATTCAGTGTGATATTAGCTGTGTGTTTGTCTTATGTTGGTTTTATTATGTTGAGGTACAGCTTTTTTATACCTAATTTCTTGAGAGTTTATTATGAAGGGATGTTGAATTCTGTCAACTGCTTTTTCTACATCTTTTGAAATATCATATGGTTTTTATTTTTTATTCTGTTAATGTGATGTATCCCACTTATCCATTGTGTATGTCAAACCATCCTTGCATCCGTGTGATGAATCCATCTTGATTATGATGAATAAATTTTCAATGTGTTGCTGAATTCAGTTTGATTTATAATTCATTTTACATCTGTGTTTATTTGGGTTAATGGACTATAGTTTTCTGTTGTGTTCTTGTCTGGTATTAGGATTAGGATAATGCTAACCTCATTAAATGAATTTGGAAGTATTCACTCCACTTCAATTCTTTGGAATAGTTTAAGAATAATTCATATTAGTTCTTTTTTGGGGGAGTATGGTAACTAGATTTTCATTTTATTTTTTTAATTTGTTTTTATTTGTTATACATGATAGTAGAATGCATTTTGACATATACATATATGGAGTATAACTTCTCATTTTTCTGATTGTACATGATGTAGAATTAATTGGTCATGTAATCATATATGCACATAGGATAGTAATGTCCAGTTCCTTCTACTATCTTTTCTATTCCTATTCCCCCTCTCTTCCCTTCATTCCCCTTTGTCTAATCCAAAGTACTTCTATTCTTCCCCACACTCCCTCCCCTTATTGTGAATTAGCATCCACATATGAGAGAAAATATTTGGCCTTTAGTTTTTTTGGTATTGGCTTATTTCACTTAGCATGATATTTTCTAGTTCCATCCATTTACCAGCAAATACCATTATTTCATTCTTCTAAATGGTTGAATGATATTCCATTGTGTATATATACCACATTTTCTTTATCCATTCATCTTTTGAAGGGCACCTAGGTTGGTTCCATAAGTTTAGCTATCATGAATTGAGCTGCTATAAAAATTAATGTGCCTATGTCACTGTAGTATGCTGATTTTAAATCCTTTGTGTATAAACCAAGGAGTGGGATAGCTGGGTCAAATGGTGGTTCCACTCCAAGTTTTCTGAGGAATCTCCATATTATTTCTTTAAATGCTTGGTAGAATTAATCACTGATACCATCAAGTGCTGGAATTTTGCTTGGTAGGAGACTTTTTATTAACTTAAACAATCTCCTTAATCATTTTTGGTCTGTTCAGATTTCCCATCGTCTTAATTAAATCACGGTGGTAGGTTTTCTTCATAGAAAAATGTATTCATTTGTTTTAGGTTATCCAATTTGTTGCCATATAATTGTTCTTAATATCCTGGTATGAACATTTGTGTTTCTCTGGTATCAGTTATAATGTCTCCTTTTTAATCTTATTTTATTTATTTGAGTCTTGTCTCTTTTATTTGCTATTCTGTTTAAATTATAATCAATCTTGTTTATCTCTTTAAAAACAATTATTTTATTGATCTTTTGTATTTTTTAGTCTCAAATTTATATATTTATGTTCAGATTTTTATTATTTTACTCCTAGTAAATTTTGGGTAAGTCAGTCCCTCTAGTCTCTTTTTGAAAATAATTTTTTTGGGGAGGCTGGGGTTGTGGCTCAGTGGTAGAGTGCTTGCCTCACATGCATGAGGCACTGGGTTTGATCTTCAGCACCACATAAAAATAAATAAATAAAGATATTGTGTCCATCTACAACTAAAAAAGCTTTTTTTAGTTGTTGATGGATCTTTTTATTTTATTCATTTGTTATTTATATGTCGTGCTGAGGATTGAACCCAGCTTGCATGCTAAGCAAGTGCTCTACCACTGAGCTACAGCCCCAACCCCCCTCTAGTCTCTTGATGTACAACATTAAATTTCTTATTTGTGAATTTTTTGATGTATTTATTTATTGTTGTAAACTTCCCTTTAGAACTAGAACTCCCTTTGCTGTATCTCATGGATTTTGGTATGTTGTGCTTGTATTTTCATTTGTCTCAAGAAAATTTTAAATTTCTTCATTAACTCATTAGGTCTTCAGAATCATTTTTTAAAATTGCCATGTGCTTGCGTATTTCCAAAGTTCTACTTTTTTGATTTCTAGTTATGTAGCATTGTATTAAGAAATGATATGAGATATTACAATTTTCTTAAATTTATTAAGATTTGTTTTGTGATCTAACATATGATCTATCCTGGAGTGTGTTCCATGTACAATTGAGAAGAATTTATATGTTGAAGCTGTTGGATAGAATGTTTTATATGTCTTTTAGGTTCATTTGGTATAGAGGACAGTTTAAATTTCTTTTATTTTTATTGGTTCTTTTTAGTTATACATAACAGTAGAATCTATGTTGATATAATTATATAAGAATGGAATATATCTAATTAGAATTAGAACCCCAATCTTGTGGATGTACATGATGTTGACATTCACTGTGGTGAATATATCTGTACACAGGAGAATTATGTCAGATTCATTCTACTAACTTTTATCTTTTTTATTCTTATCTCCCTCCCTTCCCTTCATTTCCCTTTGTCTAATCCACTGAACTTTTATTCTTCCCCCCACCCTTGTTGTGGATTAACATCTACATATCAGAGAGAACATTCAGTCTTTAGTTGTTTGGGATTCACTTATTTCACTTAGCATGATAGTCTCCAGATCCATCCATTTACTGGCAAATGTCATAATTTCAATTTATGTCATGGCTGAGTAATATTCCATTGTGTATATAATAGCACAATTTGTTTATCCATTTTTCTATCGATGGGCATTTAGATTGGTTCCATAGCTTAGTTATTGTGAATTGTGCTGCTATAAATATTGATGTGGCTGTCTTACTGTAGTATGCTGATTTTAACTCCTTTGGGTATATACAGAAGAGTGGTATAACTAGGTCAAATGGTGGTTCCATTTCTGTTTTTGAGGAATCTCCACACTGCTTTGCAGAGTGGTTACACAAATTTGCAGTCCCCTCAGCAATATATGAGTGTACCCTTTTCTCCACATCCTTGCCACCATTTATTACTTGTAGTCATGATAATTGCTGTTCTGATTGGAGTGAGGTGAAAATCTCACTTATTTCTCTAATTGCTAGATATGTTGAACATTTTTTCATATGTTTGTTGACCATTCATATTTCTTTTTCTGTGAAATATCTATTTAGTTCCTTTGTCCACTTCTTGAATTGGTTATTATTATTATTCTTAATTTTAGTGTTAAGCTGTTTGAATTTTTGTGTATCCTGGAAATTAATACCTTATCTGAACTACAGGTGGCAAAGGCTTTTTTCACATTATGTAGGCTCTCTCTTGATTGTTTCATTTTCTGTGAAGAAGCTTTTAAATTTGATACAATCCCACTTATTGATTGTTGAATTTACCTCTTTAGGAGTCTTGTTGAGAAAGTCAGTTCCTAAGATGACATGTTGGAGTGTTGGGCCTACATTTTCTTCTAGTAAGTGCAGGGTTTCTGGTCTAATATCTAGGTCTTTGATCTACTTTAAGTTTTTATGTAGGGTGAGAAATCGGGGTTAAATTTTATTTTGTTACATATGTATTTCCAGGTTTTGTAGCACTCTTTGTTGAAGAGGCTATGTTTTCACCAATGTATGTGTTTGGCGCATTTGTCTAGTATGGGATAACTGTATTTATGTGTGTTTGTATCTGTGTATTCTTTTCTATTCCATTGATCTTCATGCCTGTTTTGATGCCAATACCATGCTGCTTTTGTTGCTATAGCTCTGTAGTATAATTTAAGATCTGGTATTGTGATGCCCAGTGCTTTGCATTTCTCACTATGGATTGCTTTGGCTATTTTGGGCCTCTTATTTTTTGAAATGAATTTCATGACAGCTTTTTCATTTCTATGAAAAACATCATTCAAGTTTTATTAGGAATTGCATTCAACCTGTATGGCCCTTTTAGTAGTATGGTCATTTTAACAATATTAATTCTGACTATCCAAGAACATGGAAGATCTTTCCTTCTCCTAAGGCCTTCTTCAATTGTTTTCTTTAGTGTCCTGTAGTTTTCATTGTAGAGGTCTTTCATCTCTTTTGTTAGATTGATTCCTAAGTATTTTATTTTATTTTTTGAGGCTATTGTGAATGTGATAGTTTTCCTAATTTCTTTTTCAACTGATTCATCATCAGTGTATAGGAACACAATTGATTTATGGGTGTTAATTTTGTGCCCTGCTAATTTGCTGAAATAATTTATGAGTTCTAGAAATTTTCTGATAGAGTTTTTTGGGGTCTTCTAAATATAGGATCATGTCATCAGCAAACAGAGATAGTTTGAGCTCTTCTTTTCCTATTCATATTCCTTTAGTTTCTTTTTTTTGGTCTAATACCTCTGGCTAGACTTTCAAGGACTATGTTGAATGGAAGTGGTGAAAGAGACCATACCTGTCATGTTCCAGTTTTTAGAGGGAATGCTTTTGTTTTTTCTCCATTTATAATGATGTTGGCCTTGTGTTTGACATACATAGCTTTTACAATGTTGAAGTATGTTCCTACTGTCCCTAGTTTCTCTAGTGTTTTGAGCATGAATGGATGCTGTATTTTGTCAAATGCTTTTTCTGCACTTATTGAGATAATCAAGCGATTCTTGTCTTTAAATCTATGTGGTGAATTAGTTTTGATTTCCATATATTGAATAAGTACAGTTTAAATTTCATGTTTATTTCCTTTTTTCAGAATGATCTGTACATTGAAGCAAGTAGAGTCTTGAAATCCCCATTGTTGTATTGGAGTCTATATCTCTCTTCAGATCTGTTAATATTTGTTGTATAATTAGGTGCTCTGACACTGAATGCATATTTATTTACAATTGTTTTAGACCTGTTTATGATATTATAATTATGTTATTTGCCTCTCTTCATACTTTTTAACTTAAAGTCTATTTTCTCTGATACAACTATAGCTACATACATTTCCTTTCTTTTTCTTTTCCATTTGCCTGGGATATTCCTTCACTTCCAGTGTATGTATGTACTTATAGGTGCTGTGAGTCTTTTATAGGTAGCCATATGGATAAGTATTTAAAAAAATATCTTCAGACATTGTATTTGTTTTGATTAGAGAATTTAATCTACTTACAATCAAAATAATTATTAATACATAAGGGATTACTACTGCCATTGTATGATTTTTTTTATAGTTCTTTTGTAGACCATTTATTCCTTTCTTCCTCTCTTTTTGTCTTCCTCTGTGGTTAAGCAGTTTTCTCTACTAGTATGTTTTGAACACTTGCTTTTTATTTTTTTATGTATCTTTTATGCTTTGTGGTTACTGTGAGGCTTATGAAACATCCTGCAGTTTTAAGTGGTTAAGCTGATAATAGCAAGAATGAACATCACATGCAGAATAAGTCTACAATTTAACACTATACCCTCATTTTCAATTTTTATGTTACAATTTGCATCTTTTCATATTGAATAACTTTGTAAGTTATTATGGTTATTATTTTAATAGATTTTTCTTTTAACTTTCATTCTAGGATACAAGTCATTTACACAACACTAGTATGGCACTAATGCATTATAAATTTCACTGTCCTTACTTTTACCAATGAGGTTTACACTATCAGATTTTTTCACGTTACTCATTAGCATCCTTTTCTTTCAGCTTGAAGAATACCTTTTAGCATGTCTTCTAAGACAGTTCTGATGGTGATGAAGTCCCTCAGCTTTTGTCTATGAAAGTCCTTATCTCACCTTCACTTTTGAAGGAGTGCTGTTGGTTTACAGTCTTTTTGGTTTCAGGTTTTTTTTTTCTTAAGAACTTTGAACATATCCCAATATTTCATGGACTGGAAATCTGTCAAAAAGTTTACTGCTAGTTGCAACTTTTTAAATGCTATTTGCTTATTTTCTCTTGTTGCTTTCAGAATATTCTTTTTGTCTTTGATCTGTGACAGTTTGATTATAGTATGTTTTGGGTGTATTCTCATTTGGATTGAATGTGATCACAGGCCTTTGACCATGCTGTACATGGTCTCCAGATTTGGAACATTATTTCTTTAAATAATATTTCTTCCCCTTTATCTTTCTCTGCTTCTTCTTGAATGCCATTGCCACATAAATTTTCTCTTTTGATGCTATCTCATGAATCCTAGCAACTTTCTTCATTTCTTTTTATTTTATTCCCCTAATTAAACTTTCCCTCCAAGTAACCTTTCTTCAAATCCAAAGATTTTTCCATCTACTTGATCAGTGCTGCTATTGATTCTTTTTCATTTTTCACTTCATTCATTGTGTTTTTTTAGTTTCAGGATTTCTGATCGATATTTCTATATTATTTCAACATCTAGTTACATTTCTTACTCTAGAGTCAGTCACTGGCACTTTATTTTTTCCATTTTGTGTTGTCACTTTTCCTGATTGTTCTTGATCCTGTGTTCCTGTGTTAATTTCTATGCATTGAAGAGTTATGTACTTTTAAGTTGTGTCTGGGAATATACCTCAGCAATAATAAACATGTCCACAAATTCATGGCAGGATGTTTGTTGTGGTCCCTAAGCCATGGCTGCTGCAGCTATTGCAGCACTAGGGGAGATGCTCCAAACCTAAGTACACTGAGGCTGGTTCTGCAACCAGACTGGAATGCAAGTCCTTGGCTGCTGAGGCCTTCCTGATGCTGTGGGTTACTTAGAGTACAAGCTTATTATAGTCTCCTGGCAATAATACAGGATGCATCTTGAGTCTGTCTTGCAGAGGCTACAGGTTCCTGTATGTCACCAGGATGAATTAAGAAGGATCAGTCTGAGTGTACTGGTCTGAACTCAGTAGATTTGGGGGTCTTATTTGAGATGGGTTTTACTATGGTGGGCCCTTTGTTGAGGTCTATGGCAAAGTCTTATATTTACCTCCCTCTTTTTCTCCCAGGCAGATGCTCTCTCTCATGCTATGCTGCTTGGGGTTTCAGGAGGAGTGATGCAGGTAAATAAATAAAAGAAAGACCAATATAATAGAGGAAAGAGAAAAGAGGGAGGGAGGAGAGAAGGGAAAAAGGCACTACTGGGGACTGAAGTATAGTAAAATATATCCCATGTATATATAAGTATGTCAAAATAAAGTGTTATGTATAACTATAATGTACAAATAAAAAAAAACCAAACCAAACCTGTTCTTCTTACCCTCTTCAATACATCTTTTCTTGTATGCTTCAGCCAGGTACTATGATCTGTTACCTAGTTCCATTAGCTACTGTGAAGTTATTTTTTCTTGGATAGTCATTCAAATTGATGTTTCTTCAGAGGTATGATTTCTGAGGAGTCCTATCCCACTATCTTCCTCTGCCATCTTCTTAAATAGAACATATATTTTGATGCTATAATCAATGACATCTAAAAAATTCAACTTCTCAATATTTATTACTAGCATATAGAAATATAATTAATTTTTGTGTATTGACTTTGAATCCTATGACCTTTCAAAATTCACTGAATAGTTTTTAGTTTCTCTTTACATTCTCATTTTTTCCTATGTAGATGATTACAGTGTCTGGTAATAAAGACAATTTATTTTTTTAATCTACATATTTATCTATCATCTAAGTGTGATTGATTTTCAAATGTTGAGCCACACTTGCATTCCCTGGGGAAAAAAATTTGGTCATGATGTATTATCCTTACTACATATGTCTGGATTCCATTTGCTAATAATTTCTTAGGATCTTTGTGTGCAAATGCTCATTAGGGATTTTAATTTTATTTTTCTTTTCTTATAAAGCAAATTTAGTATTGGTAAAAAACCATTCTGTCCTTGTAAAATGAGTTACAAACTGTTCCTTTTGTTTTCTGGAAAACTTTGTGTCAAATTTTTATTTAATTTTATTTTTTATTTAATTTTATTTTTTTAGTACTGGAGATTGAACTCAGGGGCACTCGACCACTGAGCCACATCCCCAGCCCTATTTTGTGTTCTATGTAGAGACAGGGTCTCACTGAATTGCTTAGCACCTCGCTGTTGCTGAGGCTGGCTTTGAACTCATGATTCTCCTGTCTCAGCCTCCCTAAGTGCTAGGATTACAGGCTTGTGCCACCGCGCCCGGCTTCAAATTGGTTTGTTTCTTCCTTAAGTGTTTGATATAATTTATCAGTTGCCAAGGGTTTTTAACTGCAAATTTAGCTATCAACTTAATTTATTTAATAGATAAGGTGCTATACAGCTAATTTATTTCTTCTTGAGTGAGCATTGGTAATTTATGTCTTGCCAGTAATTTGTCCATGACATTTCCTTATTGTTCTTAAATGTTTGTACTATGTGTAGTGACATACGTTTTTCATTCTAATATTGGTAATTTGTGTCTTGTTTTTTTCTGTAAATTGGTCTTGTATGTAGTAGCTTGAAGATTCTTATTCATTCTTAAAATTTGTTGTTGATTCTTTATAAAGGTAACAACCCATTTTTAAAATTTTTTCCTGCAAATAACACCTTTGCTTTCCTTATAAAATTCTTATAGTGTTGCATTATTTCTTTTCTTATGATTTTCATTAGTACATACAATATAATATTGGTCAGTTACATGGATGGAAAAGTCCTTATCTTGTTGCTAACATGAGTGGGATTGTTTCTAAAGTGTCCCCATTATTTACAGCATTTGCTGTATGTTTTTTGTTACAGGGAAGTTTCATTACATTTTTACTTTGCTAAGATTTTATCCTTGAAAGAAAGAAGAATCCTATTGCATGTTTTTTATTCATCTATTAGGATACTCATATGCTGCTTTTATTACAATATGAAAATAAATTTTAATACTATTGTACATTATACAATGCCTTGCTTACCCTTTGAATTGCGTTGATTATTTGATATTGAATTGTCCTTTCATTTCTTGGAAAAATCTACTTGATTGTGGAGTCTATGTAGCTGCATTTATTTGTTTTTTTCCCTTTAAAAACTGTATTTATGTTCACGTATTATCTTTGTATTAGTACAATGAGCTACAGCTGATATGGGGTTCTTCTGATATAAAAAGATGTTTGTTTAGCTCACAGTTTTGGAAACTTAAAATCCAAACAATATAATATGAGTTCATTAAAGACCACTCCTTGGCTGTGTCACCTCATGGCAAATGATAGATACTAATGATTAGCATGCATGGAGGAATGACTGTTAACATCTTGAATTGAAATAGAAAAAAGAGAGCAAAGGGATGGTCAGTGTCCCATAATCCCTTTTAGGTGCATGTTTCCATTGACCTAAGGACATTTCACTGACCCCACCTTCCAAGTTTTCATCATCTTCCAATAGTTGTACCCTGGGGAGCAAGGCTTTTACATATGGAGCTTTAAGGAACACTACACATATTTGAACCATAGTAGTTCATAAATTCATTTACAGTTTTTGATATTAATATTACATTAAGCTAAAATATTGTTTACATAGCTTTTCATCTTTTTCCAGTTTCAAGAAAAGTTTGCACAAGAAAAGAATTAAATATTTATTGATAGTTTAATAAAACTTAGTTTTGATCCTGGTGTGATCCCTTCCCTGCTTTACTGTAACGTGTGAGGAGAGAGATTTGATGTTGAACTGGTTCAGTTTTGGTTCTATTGCAGTGTAGTATTTGTTTTGTTGTTTTATGAGAAATTAACCACTCTTCTGCTTTTTAAAAATATAATGGCTAAAACTGTTCATAATATTCTCATATTTTTTTATAATTGTTTGAATTTTGTTAAAATTATGGGAGAGCTTGGTTTAAAGTCAAATATTTCTCCAAGATTTGTTAAGAACAGTCATTCCCTGCCCAGCTTCCTGGAAACAACCATTTAAAATCCTTTCAAATATTCCATTCAATATCTATCTTATCCGTAAGTAACTTGCTTATACTCATCTTTCTGAATTTTAAAGATTGAGATAATATTTATTAATTTATTTCTCTAGAAGAAAATTTTTGTTTTTGTTATGACTATTTCAATGGGATTCATTGCTGAGTCAGATAATATATTGTATTATTTTTCTATTCCTGCTTTAAAAAATTATCACAAATTTAGTGACTTAAAACAGCACAAATTCACCTAAGGGTCTTCTGCATTCCTTTGTTCCTGGTCCCTTTCTTCAACTTCAAAGGCAGCAATGGCTGATCAAGTGTTTTTGACATCACATCACTCTGACACTGATTCTTGCCTCCTCCTTCTACTTTTAAGGACCCTGGTGAGTTGAACTCCTTGTTTAGTAGTTTGCTATTCATTCTCATGACGTACATTTTGTTCTGACAATGGATGTATGTGTTAAGCAAATATTTTGAGACCCTGATTTCTTTTTCTATTATTTTATCCTTTTTTCTTTTGTATTACTGGGGATGAAACAAGGGCCTTCCACATGCTAAGCACACATTGTATCACTGAGCTACTCTACCAGCCCTTTGATGTCTAAAAATGTATTCATTCTGCCCTTACAGTCCATTGCTAGTTTAGGTGTAGTTTTCTAAATTGGAAATTATTTCCCCTCAGGAGTTTGAAAACATTGCTTTACTCCCTTCCAGCTTTTAGAATGGCCATTGGGATGTCTAAAGCAATGTTGTTTTCTTGCAGATGGATTTTCATGCATAGTGTTGGTACTCAGTTGGCTGTTTTCATTTTGGGAATCTTTTGATTTATATCATTGTTGTTCTTTCTCTCTCCCTTTTGTTTTTGCTCTAACTTTCTCTTTTTTAATCTTTGTCTCTCTTCCTTCCACTCCTACTATTTCACTATAGTCCCTACAAGGCTAGTTTTTCTTTCTTTCTTTCTTTTTTATTTGTTCTTTTTAGCTATACACGGTGGTAGAATCTATTTAGATGTATTTATACAAGCATGGAATATATCTTCTTCTAATTAGGATCCCAGTGTTGTGGATGCACATGATGGTGAGATTCACTGTGGTGTATTCATATATGAACGTAGAAAAGGTATGTCTGATTCATTCTTCTGTCTTTCCTATTCCAATCCCTTCTCCTTCCCTTCATTCCCCTATGTCTAATCTACTAAACTTCTATTCTTCCCTCCCCAACTTTATTGTGGTTTAGTTTCCACGTATCAAAGAGAACATTCAACCTTTACCTTTATCAGGCTAGTTTTATAATTTCCTTACATTTTCTGGGTTCTTTCCTATGTATAAATGCTCCATATATGGGGAAATATGTTTAACTTCATCTTCCAGAATTTCCAGGGAGTTTTTCATTTCCTCTATTGTGATTTTACTTTCCCTTTTTTTAAAAAGGGAAATCATTTTTAAAATCATTTTTATGGCAACCAATGCTTTTTCATGGATGGGATATCTTGTCTGATCTCTGATACTATTAATGATATTACTTATATTATTTTCTGCCTTGCAGAGCCCTTTTTCTCCAAATTTCTCCTTAAAAAATATTGATTGCTATTTATTGTTCCTGTAAGGCTTTCCTCATAGGCCTCGTGCTCCTTAGTTATTTGTTCCTATCTAGGAATGGACCATTAAAAACTGATTGGAAATGCTGAGTGAGGAAGAGTATTATCTGCTGAGGTTTTTTTTGAGAATTATAATGTAAATGTATTTAGATCCTTTCTCTCGGAGTGAGAAGATTCAAAAGAAATGGATGTTCTATGTGTCATCCTTGGAGGATACAGACCTAATTTCTTGCATTCTACATGACAAGGTAGGAAGTATATTTTGGAATGTTGCTTTTCTTGTATCATTTTCCTTTGTCTTTGATGGTTTGTGAATTAAAATAAATTAATTTACTGCCACTTTAATGGATTTTCAAGATAAAACAGAAGCTTATGCTCATTTGAATATCTAAGTGTAAAAGATTCAATATTTTAAAAATCTTATGGTATAATTTTATTTATATTCCCACATTTTTATTTTTACAGTTATTTCCTCTTTTCAGAGTTGTAAGTGATAAAATACTGTAGTTTAGTATGTACACAGTGTCTTATTTGCCACCACTCTTACATGATGGTTTAAATTAGTACACAATTATATATGTATATATATATATATGCATATATATGTGTGTATATATATATATATTTGGTCATTATGGCTCTTTTATATCTATTGTTTCTTATTTCTAAAACCAATATTAACTTTTTTGAAGTGTCTGTTCTACATACCTCTTAACTTCTCTTTCATTTTATCAATTTTTTCATCTTTATCTTGCAAGTATTTCATTCTGAATTTATTCCTCAGAAATATCTTAAAAACCACTGACTCTTTCCTTGACCATTGAGTATAGGGTGTTTTTGATATCTTTTGAACTATTGTTTCAGAGTCCATATCTTGACTTATAGGATTTTTATCTTTTAATATCTACCATTTCCGATTCATACGTCTTTTTTATTTTATAACATCTTGTTCCTGCTTTTCATAGATCTTATCCCCCTAGTTCTTTTAGGATGTTAAACATATTTAAGTCTCTTTCAAATTTCTCTGGAACTTTAATTTCAAATTTGCTGATTTTTTTTTTCACTGTTTTTCTAGGTGATTTTTGTAGGCTTTGAAAATCTGCTGCAAACTTAACCTGACATGGGAAAATTCATGGCTTTCCCCTATACTATACTCATTCTTCCTAGGTCTAGCTGGATTAGGTTATTTTATTTGATCATGTCCTGTGTTCAGAACTAGGACTTATATTAGCAGCTTGGGACTTTTGTTCCTTTGGGATACCAAAATTCCAGTTTCTGAACCAATGGGTGGCATGATGTGAGTCCTAGTTATATAATTGTCTCCACTTCTCACCTGGGCAGCACCTCAGTTTGCAGTGTTACTTTCTTGTGCTGGTCACAACATTTTATTTTATTTTTTATTCATCGAAGAACTTTATTTGTTTATATGCAGTGCTGAGAATTGAACCCAGGGCCTCACACATGGTAGGCAAGCGCTCTGCCAGTGAGCCACAACCCCAGCCCTGGTCATAACATTTTAAAATTTATTCTGCATAAAAGTTCCTGCTTCATCTCTTAGTTTGCTGCAATGATCTACCTTTCTTGCTTGGCCACATCTTTTTTTAATTTATTGGTTCTTTTTTATTATATATGACAGTAAAATCCATTTTGATATAATTATACAAACATGGAGTATATCTTATTGTAATTAGGACCCCAGTCTTGTGGATATACATGATGTTGAGATTCACTGTGGTGTATTCATATATGCACATTAGAGAGTTATGTCAGATTCATTCCATTGTCTTTCCTTTTCCTCTTCCTCTCCCTTCCCTCCATTCCCCTTTGTCTAATCTTCTTCCCCTTCCCTTCTTTATTATGTTTTAGCTTCTACATATCAATGGTAACATTCAACCTTTGCCTTTTGAGACTGGCTTATTTCACTTAGCATGATAGTCTCCAGATTCATCCATTTATTTAATACTTTTGATTTATACTGCCCCACAGTAGTTAATCCTCTGGATATCTCTATATCCATGAATTTACCCCCACAACCAGCTAAATTTATTTCAGTTTCATGGACCTATTTCTTTTTGTTTCTGTTTTTCATTTACAATTATGATTGTGATTTTTGTTTTTAATGCATGCTTCATGATTTAACTATTACTAATGTATTCTATATTTGGAACTGAGGAAGATTTCTTCTATATGAACTGAAATTGCTAGCTTGACATGATGATCCTTTGGGATTTCTAGATGGATGATAAATTCTTCAAATAATGACTATTCATCATTTGGTGTCTTATTTATTTTTATTTTTAATATACTTTATTTGTTCTAATTAGTTATACATGATAGTAGAGTGCATTTTGACACATCATACATAAATGGAGTATAACTTCTCATTCATCTGGTTGTATATGATGTAGAGCTACACAGCTCGTTTAAGCATGTATACACATAGGGTAATAATGTCTGATTCATTTCACTACCATTCCTACC
The DNA here is from genome assembly GCA_028644305.1 of Xerus rutilus. Lineage (NCBI taxonomy): Eukaryota > Metazoa > Chordata > Mammalia > Rodentia > Sciuridae > Xerus > Xerus rutilus. Next base: position 2,601,902 of record CM053417.1, read on the forward strand.
ACCATGCCACCTTCACTCCCCTCTGCCTAGTCCAAAATACCTCTATTCTTCCCCCTGCAAGCCCAATTGTGAATTAGCATCCTCATATCAGAGAAAACATTCAGCCTTTGGTTCTTTGGAATTGGCTTATTTTGCTTAGCATAGTATTCTCCAGTTCCATACATTTACCAGCAAATGCTATAATTTCATTCTTTATGGCTGAGTAATATTCCATTGTGTATACATACCATGGTTTCTTTATCCATTCATCTGCTGAAAGGCACCTAGGTTGGTTCCACAGTTTAGCTATTGTGAATTGAGCCCCTATAAACATTGATGTGGCTGTGTCCCTATAGTATGCTGATTTTAACTCATTTGAGTATATACCAAGGAGTGGGATAGCTGGGTTAAATGGTGGTTCCATTCCAAGTTTTCTGAGGTATCTCCACACTGCTATCCAGAGTGGTTGCACCAGTTTGCAGTCCCACCAGGAATGTATGAGTGTACCTTTTCCCCCACATCCTCACCAACATTTATTGTTGCTTGTATTCTTGATAATTGCCATTCTGACTGGCATGAGATGGAATCTTATTGTAGTTTTGATTTACATTTCTCTAATTTCTAGAGATGTAGAACATTTTTTCATGTTGATCAATTGTATTTCTTCTGTGAAGTGTCTATTCAGTTCCTTACCCATTTATTGATTGGGTTATTTGTTCTTTTGGTGTTGTTTTTTGAGTTCTTTTTATATCCTGGAGATTAGTGCTCTATTTGAGGTGTATGTGGTAAAGATTTTCTCCCAGTTTGTAGGCTGTCTCTTCATGTTATTGACTATTTCCTTTGCTTAGAAGAAACTTTTTAGTTTGAATCTATCTTATTTATTGTTTCTTGATTTTACTTCTTACACTTCAGGAGTCTTGTGCAGGAAGTCAGGACCTAAGCCATCATGATGAAGATTTGGGCCTACTTTTTCTTCTGTTAGGCATAGGTTCTCTGTTCTGGAGTCTAAGTCTTTGCAACACTCTGAGTTGATTTTTGTGCAGGGTGAGAGATAGTGATTTCATTTCATTTTGCTGTATATAGATTTCCAGTTTTCCCAGCCCCATTTGTTGAAGAGGTTATCTTTTCTCCAAGGTATACTTTTGGTGCCTTTGTCTAGTATGAGGTAACTGTATTTATGTGGGATTGTCTCTGTGTCTTCTATTTTGTGCTATTGATCTATATGTCTGTTTTGCCATTTTTGTTACTATTGCTCTGTAATATAGTTTAAGGTCTGTACTGTGATGTCTCCTGCTTCACTCTTCTTGCTGAAGATCGTGTTGGCTATTCTGGGTCTCTTATTTTTCCAAATGAATTCCATGATTGTTTTTTCTATTCCTAAGAAGGATGTCATTGGAATTTTAATAGGAATTGTATTAAACTTGTATAATGCTTTTGGTAGTATGGCCATTGTGACAGTATTAATTCTGCCTATCCAAGAGCATAGGAGATCTTTCCATCTTCTAAGGTCTTCTTCAATTTATTTTTTAGTATCCTGTAGTTTTCATTGTAGAGGTCTTTCATTTCTTTTGTTAGATTGATTACCAAATATTTTATCTTTTTGAGGTTATTGTGAACAGGGTAGTTTTCCTAATTTTTCTTTCGGTGGATTTATAACTCATGTAGAGGAATGTATTTGATTTATGGGTGTTAATTTTATATCCTGTTACTGTGCCGAATTCATTTATTAGTTCGAGAACATCTCTGGTGGAATTTTTTGGAACTTCTAAATATAGAATCATGTCATCAGCAAATAGTAATAGTTTGAGTTCTTTTCTCATTTGTATTCCTTTAATTTCTTTCACCTCTCTAACTGCTCTGACTAGAGTTTCAAGGACGATGTTGAATAAAAGTGATGAAAAAGGGAATCCTTGTCTTTTTCTAGCTCTTAGAGGGAATGCTTCCAGTTTTTCTCCATTTAGGATGATGTTGGCCTTGGGCTTAGCATAGATTTCTTTTACAATGTTGAGGTATGTTCTTACTATCCCTAGTTTTTCTAGTGTTTTGAACATGAAGTGCTGCTCTATTTTGTTGAATGCTTTTTATGCATCTATTGAGATAGTCATGATTCTTATCTTTAAGTCTATTGATGTGATGAATTATGTTTATTGATTTCTGTATGTTGAACCAACCTTGCATCCCCAGGATGAACTCCACTTGATTATGGTGCACTATCTTTTTAATATGTTTTTGTATGCAATTGGCCAGAATTTTATTGATAATTTTTGCATCTATGTTCAGCAGGGATATTGGTCTTAAGTTTTCTTTCCTTGATGTGTCTTTGTCTAGTTTTGTTATCAGGGTGATACTAGCCTCATAGAATGAGTTTGGAAGGTTTCCATCCTTTTCTGTTTCATGGAATAATTTCAGGAGTATTGGTGTTAATTCTTCTTTGAAATCTTTGTAGAACTCAACTGAGAATTCATCTGGTCCTGGACTTTTCTTAGTTGGTAGGCTTTTGAGGATGTCTTCTATTTCATTGCTTGAAATCGATCTGTTCAAATTATGTATGTCCTCCTGGTTCAGTTTTCTAAATTTTATATATTTATATATATATATAAAATTCAGTTTTCTAAATTTTATATATTTATATATATATATTTATATATATATATAAAATTATTTATATATATATTTAGCTGTAGATGGACACAATATCTTTATTTTATTTATTTACTTTTATGTGGTGCTGAGGATCGAACCCAGTGCCTCATGCATGAGAGGCAAGCGCTCTACCACTGAGCCACAGCTCCAGCCCTCCTGGTTCAGTTTGAGTAGGTCATATATCTCTAGAAACTTGTCAATGTCTTCAAGATTTTCTATTTTATTAGAGTATAAATTTTCAAAATATTTTCTAATTATCTTCTGTATTTCAGTAGTGTCCATTATGATACTTCCATATATATGTATATATATGTATTTTAGTTGTCAACTTGTCAACAGACCTTTATTTTATTTATTTATTTTTATGTGGTGCTGAGAATTGAACCCAGTGCCTCATACATGCTAGGCAAACACTCTACCACTGAGCCACAACCTCAGCCCATGATACTTCTTTTTTCATTGTGAAATTTAGTAATTTGTTTTCTCTCTCTCTGCATTAGAGTGGCTAAAGGTTTATCAATTTTATTTATTTTTCAAAGAACCAACTTTTTGTTTTGTGAATTTTTTAAAATTATTTCTTTTGTTTCAATTTCATTGACTTCAGCTCTGATTTTAATTATTTTCTATCTTTTACTGCTTTTGGTGTTGATTTGTTTTTTTCCTAGGGATTTGAAATATAATGGTAGGTTTTTATTCATTGGCTTTCTATTCTTTTAATGAATGAACTCAATTCAATGAACTTTGCTCTTAGTGCTGCCTTCATGGTGTCCCAGAGATTTTGATATGTTTTATCACTATTCTCATTTACCTCTAAGTATTTTTTAAAATTTCATCCCTGATTTCTACTGTTAACCATTTATCATTCAATATTATATTATTTAGTCTCCAGGTGTTAGAGTAGCTTCCATTTTTTATTCTATCATGGATTTCTAATTTCATTCCATTATGATCTGATAGAATGCAATGTATTATTTTTGCTTTTCGTATTTGTTAAGAGTTGCTTTGTGGCTTAAGATATGCTCTATTTTAAAAAAATCATTCATGTGCTGCTGAGAAGATAGCACATTTGCTCTTTGATAGATGAAATATTCTATATATGTCTGTTAAATCTAAATTATTGATTGTTTTATTGAGCTTTATAGTTTCTTTGTTTAGTTTTTGTTTGGAAGATCTATCCAGTGGTGAAAGAGGTGTGTTAAAGTCATCCAGTATTATTGTGTTGTGGTCTATTTGATTCTTGAAATTGAGAAGGGTTTGTTTGATGTACATAGATGTGCCATTGTTTGGGGCATAAATATTTATAATTGTTATGACTTGTTGATATATAATTCCTTTAAGCATTATGAAATGTCCTTCTTTGTCCCTTTGATTAACTTTGGTTTGAAGTACACTTTGTCTGATATGAGCATAGAAACCTCTGCTTGTTTACAAGATCCATGTGAGTGATGTTTTTTCTATTTTATTAAAGTATAAATTTATTAGAGTATATATTATGAGATCTATGAGAGTGATATGTTTTTTCCTCTCCTTTCACTTTTAGTCTGTGGATGTCTTTGCCTATGAGGTGAGTCTCTTGGAGACAGCATATATTTGGGTCTTGTTTTTCATCCAGTATTCCATTCTATTTATTTTTTAAAATAATTTTTTAGTTATACATGGACACAGTGTCTTTATTTTGTTTACTTATTTTTGTGTGGTGCTGAGAATCGAACCCAGTGCCTCACATGTGCGAGGCAAGTGCTCTGCCACTGAGCCACAACCTTAGCCCCCAGTCTATTTATTTTGATTGGTGAGTTTAGGCCATTAATGTTCAAAGTTATAGATATATGATTTGTGTTCCCAATCTTTTTGGTTATTTCTTTTTTTAATTCAAATTAGTTCCTCCTTTGATTGACTATTCCTTTAGCATAGTTCCTCCCTTCACTGGTTTTCACTCTTTTAAAGCATTTGCTCCTGGGGCTGAGGTTGTGGCTCAGTTGCAAAGTGCTTGCCTCGCACATGTGAGGCACTGGGTTTGATCTTCAGCACCACATAAAAATAAGTAAACCAAATAAAGGCACTGTGTCCATGTATAACTAAATATATATATATATATGTGTGTGTGTGTGTGTGTGTGTGTGTATATATATATATATATATATATATATATATATATATATATATATATATATATATAAACATTTGCTCCTCATGGAATGTTTTGCTGAAAATATTCTGAAGTTTAGGCTTTCTGCTTGCAAATTCTTTTAATTTTCCTTT
>CM053417.1:2606882-2619471 GCA_028644305.1 Xerus rutilus
AATTCTCCGTTGGCATCCATTTTCTTTTAGAGCTTGGTATATGTTATTCTAGGACCTCCTAGCTTTGAGGATCTGGGTTGAGAAATCAGCTGAGATTTGAATTGATTTCTACTTATATGTACTCTGATATTTCTCTCGAGCATTCTTTAAAATTCTGTCCTTATTCTGTATGGTAGTCATTTTCATTATAATGTGTCTTTATGTAGGTCTATTGTAATTTTGCACATTTGGAGTCCTGTAAGCCTCTTGTATTTGATTTTCCATTTCATTCTTTAGATTTGGAAAACTTTCTGATATAATTTCATTGAAAAGATTGTTCATTCCTTTAGTCTGTGTCTCTAAGCCTTCATCTTCATCTATCCCAATAAATCTTAAATTTGTTTTTTCATGTTATCCCATAATTCTTGGAAATTCTGTTCATGGTTTCTTAAAATCTTCTCTCCATGATCAACTGTATTTTCAAGATTATATATTTTGTCTTCATTGCCTAAGATTCTGTCTTCCAAGTGATCAATTCTATTGGTGATGCTTTCTATTGAATTTTTAATTTGGTTTATTATTGCCTTCATTTTAAGGATTTCAGTCAGTTTAGTTTTTTTTCAGAATTTCTATCTCTTTTTGGAGGTGATATTTTGCTACCTGTATTTGCTGTCTTACATCAACCTTTACTTTGCAGATCAGTTTAACCATGTACATTCTAAACTCTCTGACATTTCTTTCACTGTGGTGTCAATGGATTCTGATACTGGAGTATCTTGGTTTACTTGGGGTGATTGTTCCCTTGCTTTTTTATGTTGTTTGTGTGTCTACCCATCTAACAGTATGGATATGAGGCAGTAGAGTTTCTACTCTGGACTTCTAGTGTCCCTGAAGGTTTCTACTACCTCACTATTTAGGGGAAGACAAATAATAACATGATCAATGCAAACAATTTACAACATTAAACCAAGTAGTTCCTACTATGATATCTACAATATTAATTATCACAATAAACAGAAATACTATGATTTGTTATTGCCTACAATAAAAATCGCAAGTTTGCAAAACAGTTTACATTTTCACATGGTGGACATGGAGAGAACAGAAGTGATATAAGATATAAGGATTATGAGTACAGAGGAGAGAAGTGAAAGAATAAAGGAAGAGTGAAAGACAGAACAATAGAGATTGGCTGTTAGCAGAAGAAAAGAGAATCAAGGGAAACAAGTAGATATGAGAGAAATATATATATAAATCGAAAATCAAAAAAAAGAATGCAAAATAAAACTAAAATATACTAATCAAACATCCTGGTTAATAAAAAAAATAATCCATGTGAAATAACTGGCATCAAAAATGCTAGAGAAGACAAAAAGTAGGAAATTGTGTAAATGTCCATATATCATTAAGGTCACAATTAAACAGGGAAAAATAATTAAAAAAAAGAAAAGAAAAAAACTTGATGAAAAGTTAAAGAATTCTTTCCATTGAAGTTCAAAATATTCTCAGCTTCTCTTCTCAGCAGTTTTAGGTGGGGTTTTCTAGAATATGATGCTCCACCTCTGGATTGCTGGAGTGAGAGGTAATCTCATAGATGAAATTTCTGGAGGCAGGGTTTGGGCTTAGGTGGGCTCCAAGCTCTTCTCTGAATGCCAATTGGTTTGGAGATTTTAAATCAGGGTACCTCCAGTTCCCAGTACTTGTTGGTCCATGGTGGAAGACATTACCCCAGGGAACTTCCTGGGTTCCACTCATGCAGTAGGGAAGCCAATTCTTAGTCCCCGATGTCACCTGCAGACCCCATGTTTTCTGGTGTTGAATTCAGTCTCCAGTTTTTTCTGCCCCACCCTTTCCAGTTTCTGGCCAGATGCATTTCTACCTGCCTGTCCTGCAAATAGTCAGATTGGAAGGGAAGGGGAAGAGCCAGGTGGGTTTCCTTGACCTGTTGTCCCTTGTGTAAACCTCCTGTCATGTTTGATTTTCTCCTGGTCACTTAACCACATTCTATATTGTGCAGTGAATGTTTACCAGGTCTGTACTTTGGGTCAAACTCAGGTTTGCCTGGCTTCTCTTGCTGGCCTCAGTGCTGCAGCTGCCAATGGTTCCTTCCTTTGTCCTCTACTGCCTGGAGAAATGGCAGCTTCTTTCCTCACACACAGATTTTGTGTAGCATGTCCTTCAGGTTTACCTGCCAATGTGTTTGATTTCTAAGCACTCTGCATCCAGACATGCCTTGGGGCTCCCCAAAATGTGAGTTCGAGACAGGTACAATGCCACAAGCCTGTCATCCCAGCACTTTGGGAGGCTGAGACAGGAGGATCGTGAGTTCAAAGCCAGCCTCGGCAACAGCAAGGCCCTAAGCAACTCAGTGAGACCCTGTCTCTACATAAAACACAAAATAGTACTGGGGATGTGGCTCAGTGGTCGAGTGCCCCTGAGTTCAATCCCTGGTACCAAAAAAAATGTGAGTTCTTCTAATTCCCTTATGCCTCTACTATGCTCACAGAGGGACTTCTCTGGCTGGAGCTTCCAGCTCAGCTGTGGCAGTGGCTATGCCATTGGGGATTTTCCCCTTATTTTATTATATCCAACCTCCTGTGTCCCTGGTCTGCTTTGAATGTCCAGTTTTAGGTTACAATAAAGTCCTTTTTTTTTCACCCACATTGAGGAAAAGCTGCCTGTTTGTTTTCTTTGTTTCACACTACTGAGCAGCCAGTAATGTAACTTCTATTCCACCATCTTGGATCTCTCTTTGGTGTCTTATTTATGAAGAATTATCCTTGATATTTTTTGTGCTTGATTTGTAAGCATAGTATACAGTACTCATATATATGGATAAAACATTCTAGGTTGTGAAACAACAATGACAACCACTCAGGTTGCATCTGTCAGGCATGTGTTTTTAATTATGAGAGCAAGAACACTGGACTTGCCTAAAACTCGGGCCCCAGGTAGATATAAAAGAAATATTTGTAGGTCAGATGGGTGGCAATTGTTACCTCAGCAGGGAAGTCTTATTGTGACAGACAGGAGGAAGAGAAGACAGGAGTATGGAAAAGTTGTGGTTGCTAGTGTGATGTTTAAACAACTTTAAACAGAAATAGAGGAAATGGATGAGGAGGCAACCTGTCTTGAAGTTGAAGACACCTATTTTGATTGGTTTGGAAGGAGTGAATAGGGCTAATGGAGGTTTTGTCATAGTCTCAGGTAACCTCTGAGGGGGAAGTTGTGGTGCATTAGAAGCTGAGAGGAAGCTGGTGTGGCAGTACTGTAAGTTCAGGCTGAAGAGGTAAGATTTTTGCTAATTTTTAAAAAAGCGCTGCTTGTTTTTTTTTTTTTTTTTAAATATTTATTTTTTAGTTGTAGGCAGACAATATCTTTATTTTTACATGGTGCGGAGGATCGAACCCAGTGCCTCACGCATGCTAGGCAAGCACGCTACCACTGAGCCACAACCCCAGCCCAAGCTGCTTGTTTTTATTTCTTTAAAGAGTTTAAATTACAACTATTAACACATTAATTGTACTGATTAATGGGTCTCACTCTGATATTTTCCATACATGCATATTTCATGGTTTGATTGTTATTTGCCCTCCTTAGTATCATCTCTTGCCTTCCTTTCCTACAGTTGCCCTGTCTCCTTGCCTAATAGTCTGTTTTATGTTTTCTAGTTATCTTTTTAGCTTTTACACCCAAATAATTTTTACAAAGCCAGTACCACCCTGATACCAAACAAGATGATGACACATCAAGGAAAGAAAACTACAAACCAAGATCTGTGATGAATATAGTTCCACATATGAAAGAAAAATTGTGATAGTTATTGTTCTCTGTCTAATTTTACTTAACATGGTGTTCTCCAGTTCCATCCATTTTCCTGCAAATGGCATGATTCATTCTTCTTTATGTGTGAGTAAAACTCATATATATACACATGCATACATATAACATATATACAAACATATATAAAACTCATATATATATATATACATATATACACACACATATATATTTCTATATCCATTCATTTGTTGACAGTCACATAGGGTGATTCCATAATGTAGGCTGATTCCATAACTTGGCTATTGTGAATTGTGTGGCTATAAACATGGGTATGCAGTAATCTGTTTTGTATGCTGACTTCATTTCCTTTGGGCATTCACCCAAGAGTGGTATATGTAGATCATATGATAGATCTATTTTTAGTTTTTTATAAAGGACTTTGTAAGCCAAATTCAAGGGTTTAGTCTTTCCCCCAGGAGCAGTAGGGATCCTTTGAATAGTTTTTTGGAAGGAAGGAAGACAATCTGATTTGCATTTTAATGGCCCCTTCTGGTTTCTGTGAGAAGGATGGATTAATGCAGCAGAAGGGCAGCTAGAGTAAATGTGAAGACAAGTAATGTTGCTTTGGCTAAGGGAGAGAGAAGATAGGTTTGAGAGATATATCAGAGGTAGATTGATAGGGATAGTGAATGGAATATTTAGCAAATGCTAGGAAACCTGGTATGATTGAACTTGTACTTTTTGTAACTCTATTTCCTACCAGCTTTTCTGATCTGTCTCATTCACTCATAAAGACTGAATTATTATTCTTTCCTCTCTTTTAATATGATTCTTTCTTCTCAGATCCTCAGCTTTCTGCTTTCTTCCACTGACACAAGGACTTAATGGTGTTTTTGTTTTGCTTTTTGCCAGGATCCTATAATCCTCTCCATTTTCTTTCTTTGCCTTCCACATTGGTGATCCATTAAGAGCATTCTTCATTTTCAGTTGTGGTTCTCCACCAATTTCTTGTTTACTTTCAATAATGTTTCTTGGTTTCTAGCTGGGACTGGCTTGACAAACAAATTTTCTTACTCTTGGGGAGTGGGTGTATGCTTGCCAAATGTTTGCAAAGTGTACCTCATTGTTCAAGTGCCATTCCAGCTGCATTAACACCCAGGCAGAAAGAAGTAAATACTAAATTTTAGAATTCACTTTCATATTTACTTGTGCAGTGATTTCCTCTTGATTTCTGACTGTTTAGAAATCTAAAAATGTTGCATTCTCCAGAATTATTTGGGGATACTGGCCAGTATCTGTACTGCAATAATACTTCTAGTCATATATGCTCAGTGGGGGCTAGAGGTTGAAATTGGTATATATGAATGTAACCTTCCTCTGTTTTTGTCTGCTTGCAGATTTCTCATTTTTAGATAAAGGCAGGTTGCCCGAACTATGTACATTGCGTATTCTTGTTTGTAGCTCCACTACCCAGAGGACAAACTACAAATCTGCAGTTACTCTTTAGTCTATAGCTTCATCTCTTTGCGTGCAGCTACAGGGACTAAGATTGAGAGTAGCTCTTTGGATGGGAGGCGAGACACTGCCACCATTGCATAGCAGACACAGGTCTGAATCATTGTTTGCCAGGTGCATGTTTTGGAATCGGTGCTGAGTTGGAAGGGACAGAGTCAGTGGACTCTTAGGATGAGACCAATTGTAAATTTGGTCAGCAGCCTAAGGTGATTGTGCAAACAAGACAGGTTGTCTTTCCTTCCTTGGTGATTTAGTTCTTGAATTACTGTCTCTAATTGGTGGGTCTGTGAGTCTCTGTAAATGGTTTCCTTGCTTTGGCAAGTACCTCCCAGGGGTAAAAAATAATTTTAACTATTACTTATATTCTCATATAAAGTATGTCGGGTCATAAAAGCAGTACATATAGATGGGTGACACCTTTCCAGATGTTTTGATGTGCTGCAGATCCCACCAGGATTTGCCTGTGGATATTGTGGCTGGAATTGATAAATTTGATGTTCAATTATTACAGATTCTATGCGACTGATTTCTACAGAACTCAAACATATTCAAATTCTATTTAATACCCCCTTTCTTGGTGAGAAGAAAGAAGTTTTTATTTTCCCTCTCATCAGATATTTATTGATTACATGAAATGTATCAGTTGACTGTGTTAAATTTTGACTATATAATGGTAAATCAAAGGGAATTAGGTAATGACACCTAACAATGATTCTGTGTATGGAAAGACTGAATGATAATTAGAAGATACCGGAGAGAATTAATCAAGAAATAATATAATACTTCAGCATTATAGTGAGGCCCTAAGCAACTTAGAGAGACCATGCCTCAATATAAAAAAAAAATTAAAAAGGACTGGAGATGTGACTCTGTGGTAAAGAATTCCTTGCTTCAATACCTGGTATGAAAAAAAATAACATTATAGAACATTACATGACTTGCAGGATCGTTGTGAGAGTTAAATGACTAAATGACTTAATAAATGTGAAGTGCTAAGGACAATACCTAATGTTACGTTTCATCAATTTGAGGAAGCACTTTTCATATATTTTAACATTTCAAAAATCAAAACAAGTCTTAACTATCCATGATGTCTATAATTTATTTGGCAGTGTGTTTGCTTTTTAGTGGTATAGAAAATATTGGAGTGTCTTAAAATTGATGGCAACATGGATTAGATGAAGTAAGATAGTAAGTGCTATAGAAGTGTTTGCTGTTGTCATTATTATTTTATTGTTATTTTTCTGTCAGATCTAGTGGGAGAAAAACTCAGCAGATAGTAATAACTAATGCACAATTGCTCATGATAAGAGATGTGACAGAAATAATGCAGGAGTAACAAAAAAGTACAGAGAAAGGGAGTGACAGAGAAAGTGGAAGTATACCTGTTTGGAGAAACTGATTTTCTTTAGAGGACAGATAGAATTTCATCAGTACCAGCACAGAGCTGAGTCCATCATAGAACTGAGTATGAACAGTTCGCTGTGGTGAACTTGATTTCCCTTGGGTATTAGTCAATTCACCTGTACTAGTGCATGCATAGCAACCTAAACAGTATGATTTGTAAGAGTGCTTCTTATGAAGACTGAATGTCTTTTATTCCAGAGTGATTAACCTCTAATCATTTATGCAGCTCCATTTTTGCACTAAGCATAATTCTAGTTTGTTTCTTACAAGAACTTAAGCCTAACAATGCAGTGAGATAGATGATGGTATCCCCTATTTGTATATGAAGAAATCTCACATGTGAAAGTCTAAGGTCAGATGCCATTCTAATTTGACATTTGAACCTGGGTCTGTGTGACTTCCAAATCTTTTTCTTATACTTTGCTGGGTCTTAAAATGTCAGTTTCTAAGTTAAGGGGGCAGAATGTGACCTGTTTTTGCATTGCCCTAAATGATACCAGCTTCTCATTTACTCACACAATATTCAACTTTAGCTTATGAAGCATGTGCTCTGTAAGGAGCAGGAGATACCAGAGTAAGCAGAAAAGAAGAAAGGATCTTGCTCTTGTGGAACTTGTAATTGAGTAGGGGGAAGATAGACTTTGTAATTTTTGTTAGAGCATTATAGTCATACATAGTAGTTTCGTTCATTTTGACAAAATTATACATGCAAGGAATTTGATTTCAATCCCCCTTCCCTCCCCTCCTTCGTTATCCTCTACTTCTTTCTCTACTCTACTGATCTTCCTTTAACTCCTTTATTTATTTTGAATTGGTTCTTTCTACATATACATCAAACTGGAATTCCCTTTTGTACATTTATATATGCATATAACATGATTATAGACATTATATTTTTTAATTCTATAAATAAATAATTTGAAATTATTAGAAGTAACAGGGGAAAAACACACAACGTTCTGTAGTCAGGGAAAGCATAGGAGCCCTAGAAAGAGAAAGCAGAGGTAGCCTCTTTAAGAAGATATTATTTAAACTGAACCTAAATGATGAAAAAGAGCCTGTCATGCAAAGTGAAATGAAAGATGGATTTCTGGACCTGCACATGGGCTCTGAGGTAGGAACAGGCATGTTTTGTTTAAAAACATCTAGGTAGGAGCATAGAGTAGGATTGGAGAAGTAAAGATGGGATAAATCTCCAATTGGGGAGTAGAAACAGAAGGGTATTTAAAAGCAATTTAAAGGGTATTGTTCTACATTGGAGAACCTGGAAATCATGACTTCAACTAAGCAATCTCATGTAGTATCACAACATAGAAAAATCAGGTGCCTTTGGATATGACATGCTATGGAGGACTCACAATTATGTATGTGATGCTCTTGCTGAGTCTAATAAGGAAAAAAACTACACAAATTGAGATTAAGGAGCTTCTGCAAAATAACCGATCTTTTCTTTTAAAAGTGTCAATGTCATTGAAGACAAAGAAAGGTTGAGGAACCGTCCCAGATTAAAGGAGACTAAAGAGGCATAACAACTGAATGTAATGTGTGATCTTGAATCCTGGACTGGGAAAAATTGCTATAAAGGGCATTATTAAGACAATTGGTGACATTTCAGTATGGATGGACTCCAAAGTAGGTAATAGCATATCAATGCTACATTTCTTGATTTTGATAATTGCATATAAGTGGGTTATATAAGAGTAGCATATTGATCTTTAGGAAATACACAATGCTGTATTTATGGGGTATAGAGGCACAATGTGGCAAATGTTAGCAGTTGATGAATATGGACAAAGTGTATGTGCTATTCTTGGAATTTCAGAGTTGAAATTACTTCCAAATAAAAAAGTAAAAACAACAAAAATGGAAACAGATGTGGCATATTCAGTATTATACCTGTGTAGCCAAATTAAGAGCATATTAAAGTAGTCAAGATGAATGATAAAAACAGCTCATAACAGAACAGTTGTTAGGGGTGATGGAAACATCATAGAGATTGAATGGGGGAAAGTATATAGAATTGGCCTGCTTGTGAGTAACATTTAGAAGTAGAATGGACAGGACTTGCTAATGATGTGAATGTAGTAGTTAATATGGAGGGAATGAAGGGATGACATTGCAAGAGGCAATGATACATAGGGTTCAAATACTTAGTCGTTTATGTGATATTTGATCACAAGCAAGTAACTGAACCCCTCTCTAAGACTCAATTGCTAATATATAAAATGGGGATAATATCAGTTATTTCATGGAAGTGTGGCAAGATTAAAATTACACTGAAAAAGCATCTAGATTATTAACTGATTTGTAGCACCAATTAAGAATCTAAGAGCCGGGCGCAGTGGCACACGCCTGTAATCCCAGCACTTAGGGAGGCTGAGACAGGAGAATCGCGAGTTCAAAGCCAGCCTCAGCAATGGTGAGGCGCTAAGCAACTCAGTGAGACCCTGTCTCTACATAGAACACAAAATAGGGCTGGGGATGTGGCTCAGTGGTCGAGTGCCTCTGAGTTCAATCCCTGGCACCAAAAAAAAAAAAGAAAGAAAAGAAAAAAGAATCTAGGGATTCAGTGATAGAAAACTTAACGTTTTGCCATTAATGTAATGTTTGCTACAGATTTTTTGCCAATGTATTTTATCTGGTTAAAGAAGTTTTTTTTTGTATTTCTAGTAGTTTTTTAAATTAGAAATGAATACTGCACAAAACATTTTATAAAATTCATAAATTGAAATTATATGATTTTTCTCTTTAACCTGTAGATATTGTGAATTTTATTGCTTATGCAAGTATTGCAGAACACTTGCATTCTTGAAATTAACTCAATTTGGGTGTGAGGTGTTATTCTTTTTATATGTTGTTGCATTTGGTTAGCTAGTGCTTTTGTTTGCATTTTTGCTTCAGTTCATTAGAGAGATTTGCCTGTAAAGTGTTGTTCTTCTAATGTTATGTTCAAATTTTGGTATGAAGGATCTGTAGCCTTAGATATTAACTTCATTTTGTGGAGAAGATAATAGTGAAGTCATCTTGGCCTTACCTTTTTTAAAAGATGTTTTTAGTCTTGGGTTCAGTTAATATTATAGCTCTGTTCTGATTTTCTATTTTGAATTGAGTCAGTGTAAGATGCATTATCTAGCAATTTGTACATTTTAATTGCATTTTCAAATTTATGGCATTAGTGTTTTCATAGCATTTCAGGATCTTTTTGATATCTGCAAGATCTGTCATTACATTCTTCTTTTCATTCCACACTTTGATTATTTGTGCTTTCTTTCTTATTTCTTCATTGGCTACTTTAGGAGTTTGTCAATTGTTCTATTCTTCTCCAAGAAACAACCTCTGCTTTATGTTGATCCTCTGTATTGCATATTTGTTTTCTCCTTTATTAATTTTTGTTTTTAATCTTTCTTACTCAATTTCTTCTGCTTTCATTGGATGTGATTTGCATTTCTTTTTCTAATGCAATGACACGATGTATATAGCTCACTGATTTTCAACTTTCCTTCTTTGCTAATATTTGCTTTATAAGGCCACAAAAGACCCTCTAAGCTGACTTTACTTGTACCCAAGAATTTAATTATGTATTATTTTTAATATTACACAGTTTAAAATATTGTGTAATTCCCAGTGTAATTTCCCCACAATTCAGGGCCATTCAGAAGTATATCTCTTAATTTCCAAATGATGGAGATTTTCTAATTTAATTGTCATTTGATTATTTATGTTTTGCTCAATTACTGTGTGGTCAGAGAGCATATTCTGTAGAATTTCAATGCTTTGAAATTTGTGGAGAATTGTTTTATAGCCTAGAACAGAAGTCAGCAGATAATAGCCCATAGATCAAATTTAGCTTATGAACCATTTTGTATGGCCCATAGGCTAAAAATGTTTTTACATGATTGAAATTTGGTTTAAAAAAAAATAATGTGATATTGTGGAGGCCTGCAAAGTCTAAAATTGATACTTTCTGACTGTCTATGGAAAAAAAATTCCTAAATTTACTATCTTGCCCTTCACAGAAAAAGTATGCTCTTAGCTTGACATACGGTCAGGATATATAAATATTTCATATCTTTATGAAAATAAGGTATAGCTTGAACTTATTGAGAGTAGTATTCCATATATGTCAGTTAAGTTGAATTTTTCAGTGTTATTCAGGTGCTGTATATCCTTACTGATTGTTTTTGCCCTTGTTCTGTTACTGAGAAGGATGTACTTAAATGTGGTTTGGCTACTTTTCCTTGATGTGATATCTTACCTCATAGCTTTTGTGATGATATTAGGTGTATACAAATTTAGAAATGTTTTATCTTCCCAATGAATGTAACCTTTTATCATTCTGAGGTGTCTATTGTAATAATTTCTCCTTTATTGTCTGCTTTGTCTGATATTGATTTAGCCTCATCAGGTTTCTTTTGATTAATTTTTGATTGATATACCTTTTTTCTTTTTATTATTGCACTATAATTATATATAATACCACAGATCATTTTGACATATTCATAAATGCATATAACATAATTTGCTCCACATTAAACTCCAGTACCACCCCTTTTCTTCTCCTCCTCTCTCCCCAGATCCCTTTTTTCTACTCTACTGGTCTTTCCTCTATTCATATATTGTTTTCTTAAACTGGAACATTATAGTTATATATAAAAGTGAAATTCATTGTGATATATTCATACATGCATATAGCATAATTTAATGAACTTCAGCTTTTTCATTCTTTTCAACCTTTCTGCATTCTTACATTTAGATATGTACCTTGTTTATAGCATATAGTCTTTGCAAATTTTGTTTAATAATATTTATCTTTAAACAGAACATTTAATTAGTGTTTAATATATAATTATTTATATATTTGGTTACAAGTAATCAGCTATTTTGGACTGCTTTTAAAAAATGAATTGGCAAATGGCTATTGAGATGATAGGGATCCAATGTCTATGCAGAATGGACAATATGGTACGTTGTAGAATATAGAAGGACAACCATGTATCTTGAGAGTCTGGAACACTGACAAGCATCACATGAATGTAAGACTGAAGAAGTAGTTCAGCACTAGACCATGTAGTTAAGTTTTGTCTATCTTAATATTTTAAAACAAACCTATTGAAATTAAGAGGGTTTTAGGGAATAAAATTAAAACATTGAGATAGAGTACATAAGTGAACAATTACAGGCAAAAATTGATCAATCCAACAAAGAAATAGGTGAACAAATAAAGGCAACCATCAATCATTCTAACAAAGAGATAAGAGAGCAATTACAAGTAGCAAAAGATTACTTTAAGAAAGAGCTAGAGATTGTGAAAAAAAAACAATCAGAAATACTTGAAATGAAGGAAACAATAAACCAAATAAAAAACTCAATAGAAAGCATCACCAGTAGACTAGATCACCTGGAAGACAGAACCTCAGATAATGAAGACAAGATACACAATCTTGAAAATAAACTTGTCCATACAGTGAAGATGGTAAAAAATCATGAATAGAACATACAAGAAATATGGGACAACATCAAAAGACCAAATCTAAGATTTATTGGGATAGAAGAAGGCGCAGAATTTCAAACCAAAGGAAAACACAATCTCTTCAATGAAACAATATCAGAAAATTTCCCAAGTATGAAAAATGAAATGGAAAATCAAATACAAGAGGCTTACAGAACACCAAACATACGAAATTTCAACAGATCTACACCAAGGCACATTATAATGAAAATGCCCAACATACAGAATAAGGATAGAATTTTAAGGGCCGTGAGAGGAACCAGATTACATACAAGGGGAGACCAATTTGTATCTCAGCAAATATTTCAACCCAGACACTACAAGCCAGGAGATCATGGAATAACATATTCCAAGCCCTGAAAGACAATGGATGCCAACCAAGAATCCTATATCCAG
>CM053417.1:2619971-2701284 GCA_028644305.1 Xerus rutilus
CTAAGATTTCATCTCACGCCAGTCAGAATGGCAATTATCAAGAATACAAACAACAATAAGTGTTGGCGAGGTTGTGAGGAAAAAGGCACCCTCATACATTGCTGGTGGAACTGCAAATTGGTACAACCAATCTGGAAAGCAGTATGGAGATTCCTTAGAAAACTTGGAATGGAACCACCATTTGAGCCTGCTATCCCACTCCTCGGTCTATACCCAGAAGACTTAAAAACAGCAAACTACAGTGCTGCAGCCACTTCAATATTTATAGCAGCTCAATTCACAATAGCTAAACTGTGGAACCAACCTAGATGCCCTTCGATAGATGACTGGATAAAGAAACTGTGGTATATATACACAATGGAATATTACTCAGCAATAAAAGAAAATAAAATTATGACATTTGCAGGTAAATGGATGGAGTTGGAGAATATCATGCTAAGTGAAGTAAGCCAATCTCAGAAAACCAAATGCCGAATATACTCGTTGATAAGTGGATACTGATCCATAATGTGGGGAAGGTCATGGGAACAATGGTAGAACTCTGTTTACAGGGGTTTAAGGGGGAGGGGGCATGGGGCCAGCAAGGGTGGTGGAATATGATGGTCATCATAGCCCTAAGTTTATGTATGACTGCATATATGTTTTGATTCTATACAACTTACAACTAGAGCATTGATATGTTATCCTCTATCTATGTACAATGAATCAAATTGCACTCTGTTAACATGTAAGCCTAAATAGAACAAATAAATAAATTAAATATGCAAAAAAAATGGAAGCAATCTAAATGTCCACTCTCCCATGGTATTAACATACCATGGGATATTGTTCAGCCTTTAAAAAGAAGGAAATCTTGGTATATGCTACAATGTGGGTGAAGCTTGAAGGCATTATGCAAAATGAAATCAACCAGTCACAAAAAGCTAAATACTGCATGATTTCACCTATATTTGGTGTCTAAAATATTCAAACTCAGAAACAGGAAGTAGAATGGTGATTGTCAGGAGCTGAGGCAAGCGAGAAGTGGAGAGTTTTTCAAAGAGGTTAGGATTTCAATCATGCCAGCTGATAAAGTTCTAGAGATCTGTTGGACAAGAATGTGCTAATAGTCAACAATACCTTACTGTGCCCTTCAAAATTTTTATGAGATGAAATTTATGTAACACGTTTTTGGCCATAATAAAAAATGTCAGTAGCTGTAATTTAAAAAAAAAAAGTGCTAGGATTATAGGCTTGCGCCACCACACCCGGCTTTACTTGTATTCTTGATAATTGCCATTCTGACTGGAGTGAGGTGAAATCTCAGTGCAGGTTTAATTTCATTCCTCTAATTGCTAAAGATATTGAAAATTTTTATGTATTTGTTGATTGTTCATATTTCTTCTTTTGAGAAGTGTCTGTTTAGTTCCTTTGCCTATTTATTGATTGGGTTATTTGGGTTTTGGTGTTAAGTTTTTTGAGTTATCTCGAATATTAATGTGTTGCCCCTCTCAGCACATTCTTAATTGTTTTCTTTGTTATGAAGAAAATTTTAATTGGATCCCTCTCCATTTATTGATTTTTGACTTTATTTCCTGTGCTTTAGGAGTCTTATTAAGGAAGTCAGTTCCTGAGCCAATATATTGGAGTGTTGGGTCTACATTTTCTTCCAGCAGTTGCAGGGTTTCTAGCCTAATTGGTAGGTCTTTGATGTACTTTGAGTTGACTTTTGTACAGAGTGAGAGAAATGGGTTAAATTTCATTCTGCTACATATGGATTTCCATTTTCCCAGAAGCATTTGTTGAGGAGGCTATCTTTTCTCCAACATATGTTTATGGCACCTTTGTCTAGTATGAGATAACTGTATTTATGTGTGTTTGTCTCTTTATCTTCTATTCCATTGGTGTTCATGCCTGTTTTGTTGCCAGTACCATGCTATTTTTGTTACTATAGCTCTGTATTATAATTTGAGGTACAGTATTGTGATGCCTCCTCCTTCATATTTCTTGCTAAAGATTGCTTTGATTATTATGGGTCTCTTATTTTTCCAAATGAATTTCAAAACTGCTTTTTGTAGTTTCGTGATGAAGATCACTAGAATTTTGATGGGAATTCCATTGAATGTGTATTTTGTTATTGGTGGTATAGCAATTTTATTTTATTTTTTGGTGCTGGGGATTGAACTCAGAGGTACTCGACCACTGAGCCACATCCCCAGCCCTACTTTGTGTTTTATGTTGAGACAGGGTCTCACTGAGTTGCTTAGCGCCTCGCTGTTGCTGAGGCTGGCTTTGAACTTGCGATTCTCCTGTCTCAGCCTCCCAACGTGCTGGGATTACAGGCATGCACCACTGTGCCCAGCTGGTAGTATGGCAATTTTGAAAATATTAATTCTGTCTATCCATGAACATGTGAGGTACTTTCATCTCTAAGATCTTTTTCAATTGCTTTCTTTACTGTCATATAAGTATCCTTCACCTTTTTTGTAAGATTTATTCCCAAGTATTTTTTGGATGCTATTGTGAATAAGATTGTTTTACTAGTTTCTTTTGCAGGAGATTCATCATTGGAGTATAGATACATGATTGATTTATGAGTGTTGATTTTGTATCCTGCTAGTTTGCTGAATTCATTTATGAGCTCTAGAAGTCTTCTGGTGGTGTTTTCTTGTATCTTACAAATATAGGATCATGTCATCAGAAAACAGTCTGTGCTCTTTGTTTCCTCTGTATATCTCTTTAATTTCCTTCTCTTTCATAATTACTGTGGTTAGAAGTTTAAGGACTATTTTGAACAAGAGTGGTGAAAGTGGGCATCCTTGTTTTGTTCCTGTTTTTAGAGATAATGCTTCCAATTTTTCTCCATACTGGATAATGTTGGCCTTGTTTGTCATACATAGACTTTACAATGTTGAGGTAATTTCCTTCTATCCCTAGTTGTTCTTGTGTTTTAAAAATGAATGGGTGCTATACTTTGTCAAATGCTTTTTCTGCATCTATTGAGATAATCATGATTCTTTTTTATTTCTTCTTTTTAGATATGCATGACAGTAGAGTGTATTTGGACATATTATACATACATGGAGTATAACTGATTCTAATTAGGATCTCGTTCTTGTGGTTGTACATGATGTGGAGTTTCACTGGTTGTGTATTCATATATGAACACAGGAAAGTTATATCTGATTCATTTTACTGTCTCTCCTATTCCCATCCCCCAATCATGTGATTCTTGTCCTTAACTCTGTTTATGTGATGTATTGATTTCTATATTTTGAACCAACATTGGATCTTTGGGATTAAATCCACTTAATCATGATGCACTGTATTTTAATGTGTTTTTGTATGCAGTTTGGCAATATTTTATTAAGAATATTTGCATCTGTTCATCAATGACATTGGTCTCAAGTTTTCTTGCCTTGATGTCTCTTCTTCTGGTTTTAGTATCAGAATAATATTGGTTTCATGGAAGGAGTTTGGCATTGTTCCCTTTTTTATTATTTCACGAAATAATTTGAAGAGGATTGATATTAATTCTTCTTGAAAGACCTGTTAGAACTCGGCTGATAATCCACCAGGTCTGGGCTTTTCTTTGTTTGAAGGCTTTTGGGAGTACTTTGAATTATAGAAAAATTGAGGTCCATTTGTATTTTTAAAATAATTAGGTTTCCACTGTGTGAAACACATTCCTGCTAATAAAAACATTAAAACCTGAAGTGTAGCATACACAGAAAAAATGTAAAAGCACAAGTGTACAGCTCTATAAATTTTTTATTAAATGTGCAAAACTATGTAACCACTCTCTAGTTCAAGAAATAAAAATTAACACCCCAGAGCCATCTATTCATGCCTTTCTCAGTCACTCTCCATACTTCCCTTCCCAGAGATAACTAATATCTGGATTTCTTACACTACAGATCAATTTCACTTGTTATTGAACTTCTTATAAATGAAACAATACTCCTTTGTACTCCAGTTTGCACTCCTTTGTGTCTGGATTTTTCTACTAGCATATTTTTGAGATTCATGCAAAATGTTGCAAAAGCTATAGTTCATTAATTTTTAGTGCTATGTTATATTCCATTCTATACATAAACCCCATGTCTGCTCTTGGTGGACATTTGTATTGTCTTTATTTCTATACCATAATGACTGATGTTGCAGACATTGCTCATTTGGTGAACACATGGCCTTATTTCTGTTTGTATAACTGGAAACAGAATTAGTGGGTCATAGGTTATGCATACATTAAACTTACTAGATAATGTCAAGGAGTTTCTGAATATTTTTCACCAATTTACATGTCCACCACGAGTGTATGAAAATCCCAGTGGCTCTCCTTCCACTGTAGTGCTTACTACTCTCTTACTTATAAATTTTAGTTGTTATTCCATGCATGTTTTGGAATCTCATCATTGTAGTTTAAATTTACATTTCCATGATGACTAGGGGGCTTGATCATCATTTCATATTTTTTGTCATCTGGATGTTCTTTAAATTTTTTGAGAAGCCTATTCAAATCATCTGTGCATTTGTCTATTTAGTTTTCTAAATTTCTTACTGATTTTTAGTTCTTTATATTTTGAGTAGTAGTCTTGTGTGAGATATGTGCATTGCATATATCATCTCCCTCCCTATGGGATTTGCCTTTTAACTCTAAGCAATGAACGGGAATTTTTAATTTAATGTCTTCTAATCAATCAATCTTTTATTTCATGTCTAAAATGTTTTTTGCATCATTAAAAAATCCTTGTCTCCCACAATATCATGAAGATATCATTGTGTGTCATCTTATATAAGCATATTTGTTATAACATTCACATGTTTCACAGATATATACAAGTAGAATGAATTTTTTTGCAGTGCTAAAAGTCTAACCCGCGGCATCATATATGCTAAGCAAGCGTTCTATCACTGTGCTACATTCCCAGCCCTATAGAGTGTTAATTTTTGTATATGGTGTGAGGTAGGGTTCAAGAGTCATTGATTTATTTGTGCATAATCCATAGATATCCTATTAATTATAAAATCCTTTAATAAGTCTTGATAATATGATAGTGTAATAATTCTAACTTAGTTCTAATTTTTGGAATCAGGTTTACAATTTCCATATAATAAAAGATCTTTTGGAATTTGTATTGCAATTGCATGGAATCCATAGGCAAATTAGAAGATAATTTCTTTCTTTTTTAATATTTTTTAGTTATACATGGACACAGTGTCTTTATTTTGTTTATTTATTTTTATGTGGTGCTGAGGATCGAACGCAGTGCCTCACACATGCAAGGCAAGTGCTCTGCCACTGAGCCACAACCTCAGCCCCAGGAAGATAATTTCTTTTACAAAATATAGTTCTCCAATCTGTGAACACATATATCTATACATTTTTTAGGGTTTTATATTTCTTCAATATTTCTATAGTTGGTTGCATAGAGATCTTGTATAGATTTCTTTATTTATTCTTAGATACTATTATTTGATGCTATAAATGTATATTTTTCTAAAATCATTTTCCAAACTTTTTGTGGTTGCATAGAAAAACAATTTTTGAATATTGATATGGCACTCAGAGATAATAATGAACCCATTTGCTAATAGTTTTAACTTATATATAGTTTCATTAATTATTCAGTTACTTTTATTTTAGCTCTGTATTCAATATTTTTACATATTTTTGATCTACTATAATGTCTAGGACCTCCAGTACAATGTTGAATATAAGTGAGGATCATAGTCATCTTATATTTTATTCCTTGCCTTAGGGGAAAATGAATGTTTCATCATTTCATCATTAAATGTGATTTTTGCTATATTTTCTCAGATATAACCTTCATCAGATTAAGGAAGTTTCCTTTTTTTAGTTTGCAAAATTTTTAAAAAAATCATGAATGGGTGCTAAATTTTTCGGATTTTTGCATCTATTGAGTTGATTGTGTGATTATTCTTTTAATTTTGTGAACTGACTGATTTTCATATGTTAAACCAGCTTTTTATCCTTAGTATAAACCCTGCCTTTTGTGATATTTTGCAACACGAGATGGGAAATAAATGTGCATGTGCATGAGTTTTAGAATTTTTGCATCCATGTTTTTTGTTTTGTCAACTTTTTGTTGGGTTTTGGGATTAAATTAATGTTAGCTTCAAAAATGAATTTGGATACAACATTTTTACATTCTGGAAGAGATTATGTAACACTGATGCTATTTATTCTTTAAATGTTTATAGGAATCCACTGGTAATGCCATCTGGGCTTCAAGTTTTCTTTTGGGGAAGATCTTTAGTTATAGGCTCATTTTTTAAAAAGTTGTGGAAGTATTAAGTTTTTAAAAATTATGTTATTTTATCAATTTTAATATATTTTAAGAGAATTTTCATTCTAGTTTTTCACATTTATGGGCATGTAGTCTATTTTAAATGGTATATTCTCATGTCTTTGATAACTATTTGATCTGTAATGCTGCCCTCATTTCCATTCCAAACATTGATTGTTTGCATATTTTCACTTTTCATTCATCAGTTTTGAGAATAGCTTTTCATTTTTTTTCTAATGTCACCAACTTTTGTCTTTGCTGTGTGCCTTGATTGTAGATTTTTTATTTCATTAATTTCTTGTTTTATATTTATTATATTCTAATTTGTTTGATTTTAACTTAATTTTTTACTACATCAGATATATAACTAGATAACAGATTTATATGCTTTCTTCTTTTCAAATATATTCATCTAAGGCTATAGATTTTCCTCTAATAATGAGTCTATTGTTTACCAGAAGTTTTGATTTGCCATATTTTTATTTTCATATAGTACAAGATATTTTCTTATTTAATTTGGACTACTTCTTTGAGCTATGATTTATTTAGAGGTGAATTGCTTAATTTCTTAATTGAGATGATTTTATAGTTATTTTTCATGATTTCAAGTTTAAACTGTGGTCAGAGAATATAGTCTGAATGTAATTTTGAAATTGGTTGAGGTTTCCTTCATGGTCTACAGGAAATTTAGTTTAGGTTAAACGTGCATTTGCAAAAATACAGTTCTTACATTTTTGGTTGTTATGTTTTATATGTATCGTATAGGCTTAGTTAAACATTTTGTCCACATCTTATCTTTATTGATTTCTGATGCTATACAATCAGTTATTACATTCTAAAATTCATTTATTGAATTTTCCAGTTCTAGAATATCTATTTGCTAATTTTTATATATTCCAGTTGTATGTGAAAATTTCTATCATATCTGTTTTCTAAAAATGACTCCTCATTATTTTGTAGGCTGTGGGGGCATTACTTTGCATGGATTGTACCCAGGACTTTTTCTAATATGTCTTTTCAGTCTTATCTCATTCTCAGTAACTTTTGTTTGAATTATGAGCACTTTAAAGGAAAATGTGTAAGACTCTGGTTGATGTTATCTTTTGATTATTTTATTTTCAAATTATATTAAACTCGTGAGAAGTTGCAATAGTTTATAGATCCCTGTGAACTCTTTACCTAGGTTTCCCCTTTGGGAGTTTTGATATGAATATAATGAAATATTCAGTAAACCACAGGCCTCAATAACATTATTGTACTACAGGTGTATAAGAATATTTTATATGCACTGATTTTTGTGTGTTTGTGGGTAGTTTTATGAAATTTAAACTTACATATGGATTTGTGGAACCACTGCCACAATCAAGATACAGAACTGTTCAATCACCATACAGAAATTCCTTCATGTTACACCTTTATAGTAACATTTACCTTCTCTCTTTTCCTGGAATGATTAATCTGTTTTCCATCTCTAGTTTGATGGTGTTATATAATTTAATTATATTACATAACATTTTTGAATTTGGCTATTTAAAACTTAATAAATCTTAGTCTACACTAATTTTAGATTCACCAAAAAATTTAACAGAAGGTATAGTTTCTATTTATCTCATACAGAGAACAGTTTCTGTTTATCCCATACAACTTCCCTGCCCATTTTCCCTATTATTAATTCAATATTAATGAAAGATAAATACAATCTACATATACAATTTACTCTTTGCCCATATTTTTATTGGATAGTTGTTCTTGTATTGCTGAGTTGTAAGTTTTTCATACATTGAGGATACTTGACTTTTATCAGATAAATAGCAGATATTTTCCCCACTTGTACATTCATTACTGTTAGTGATCCAATATTTAATACATTATGATTAAATAAATTTCATAGTTTGCATCAGGGTTCATGCTTTCTGTTCTGCACAGTTCTTTGAGGTTTAACAAATATATAATGTAAGCACAGTATCTACCATTACAGAATATTTTCACAGTTTAAAATCCCCTGTGTTCTACCTATTCACCCTTCTCTCTTTCCTCTCAAACTCAGGAACTAATGAACTTTATACTTTTCATATGATCTTTTCCAGAATTTCATATAATTTGAATCATATAGCACAGAGCATTTTTAGGATGACTTCATGTTTTTTTTCTTGTGTGTGTGTCTTAACAATTCACTGTTTTTTAGTACTGAAACATATTTCATTATCTGAATGTGCCACAGTTTGTTTATTCATTCACCTACCAAAGAACATCTTGATTCTTCCAAGTTTTGGCAATTGTTAATAAAGTTGCTATAAACATTTGTGTTTAGGTTTTTTTGTGCACATAAGTTTTCAACTCATTTGGGTAAATATCAAGTAGTGCAGTTGCGGAATTGTATGTTAAGGGTATCTTTAGTTTTCTAACTATGAGACTGTTTTCCAAATTGCTGTTGATTTTGTATTCTCATGAGCAATGGTTGAGAATTCCTGTTGCTCCATATTCTTTTCAGTATTTGGTGCTGTCAATGTTTTGAATACCAATCATTTTAACAACTGGTAATGGTATTACATTGTTTTATTCTGAATTTCTCCAATGATATATAATGATGATCTTTTCATATGCATATTTATCATGAGTATGTTTTCTTTGGTGAAAGATTGGCATCTTAAGCATAATGACCTTGAGAACATCTAAATTGCTGCTTGTATCAGTAATTTGCTCTTTCTTGTTACTGATTGAATAGTATTCTGAAGAATGGATGGTCCAAAATTTGTTTATCCATTCTCCTCTTGAAATATTTTTGTGTTGTCTCCAATTTGGGACCATTAAGTATAAAGATGGTGTGCCAGGCACAGTGGCACACATGTGTGATCCCAGCAGCTCAGGAGGCTGAAACAGGAGGATTAAAAATTTAAAGCCAGCCTCAGCAACTTAGTGAGACCGTGTCCCAAAATAAAGAAAAACATAAAAAGGCTGGGTATGTGGCTCAGTAGTTAAGTACCCTTGGGTTCAATCCTCCATACCCCCCAAAACTCTGTATCTTTATTAATAGCTGGTGTGAACATCAGTATACAAGTTTTTATTTGCATGTACACAAAACTTCATTCCTTTAGGATGGATGCCCAAGAATGCAACTGATAGATCTTATGAAAAGTGCACGTTTACTTTTTTAAGAATCTGCCAAAAAGTTTCCAGAATGCTTAAATTATTTTATATTCTAATCAGAATTGTGTTTATATTTTGTTTCCTTTGTTGCTAGTGTATAGAAATATGACTGATGTTTTTATGTTCATCTTGTGTCCTGTGACTTTGACAAACTTACTTATTAGTTATGAGAGTTTTTAAGAGTTTTTGATTATTTCTTGGAATTTTATACATAGAAAATCAAGTCATCTACAAATAGGGATGGTTTAATTTCTTCCTTTACATTCTATGTTTTTCATTTCTTTTTTCTTTTCTTATTATACTGGCTAAGATTCCTCATATTATGTTTAATAACAGTTGTGGAAATAAATGCCTTTGCTGTGATTTTAGGAGGAAAGAACTTAATATTTCACTATTAATTTAAATGTGACTTTAACTCTACTTTTTTCAGGTGTCCTTTATCAACTTAATTATGTTCTCCATTTCCAGTTTGCTGAAAGTTATATTTTAAAAATCATGAATGGGTGTTTGATTTTGTGAAATACTTTGCATCAGTGGGTATGATCAGTTTCTTTAGCAGTAGATTAAATTTACTGATTAAGTTGAATGTTGAACCAACCTTGCATAACTGGAATAAATCTTACCTAGTCATAGCATATAATTGGTTTTATACATTACTGGATCCAATTTGCTAATATTTCCTTGCAGATTTTTGTTTCTATATTTGTAAGGGATGTTTGCTTCTAATTTCCTTTTTTTGTGCTGCCTTTGATTGATTTATGGAATAAGGGCAATCCTGGCCTCATAAGGTGAATTTGTTGTTATTCCCCCTCTTGTATTCCTAGAAGAGATTTTGTCAAATTGGTGTAATTTCTATTTAAAATATTTGGTAAATACTCTACTGAAGCAATCTGACCTGAGATTTCATTTTTAAAGGTTTTGGGTGAGATAATGAGAGATAGTTGCTTCTCTTGCGTTGTTATCAAGAACTTCTCCTTTGAAAGTATAATTATAACGTGTTTCACTGTGGACTAACTTAAATTTAACAAATTTAGAATTTGTTGAGATTTTAGTATGAAAAGATTCATGTTTTCCACAATATCTGAAACAGTTTACATTACCATAAGCAATATATAAACATCTCCCATATCCTTACCAACACTCATTTTCATTTTTTAAAATATCACCACACTAATGAGTATATAGTGGTATCTATAGTTGTGATTTGCATTTCCCTAATGACTAATATCCTTGAGCTTCTTTCCAGGTGGCTGTTGACTATTGTATATCTTTGGAGAAATATCACATCAAAACCTTTGCCCATTAAAAATAAATTGTTAGGGGGCAGAGAATCTTTATGTGATTACTTTAAGTCACAGCTTTATTGACATGCAATCTACATACCATAAAATTCACTTTTTGCCCATCTTTTAATTGGATAGTTATTCTTTTATTGCTGAGTTGTAATTTTTTCATATATTGAGGATACAAGAACTTTAAAGATAATTAGCAGATATTTCCCCACTTATGGGTTCTCTTTTCACTGTCTTTATTATATTATTTGATGCAAAAAAGCTTTCAATTTCGATAGAGTCCACTTTGTCTACTTTTTTCTTTTGCTGCTTGTAATTTTGGTGTTGTATCCTAGTACCCATTGTTTAATCCATGCTTCCAAGGACTTGCTTCTATTTTTTCCCCTAAGAATTTTATAGTTTTAGGTTTAGATATTGGTGTTTGATCCATCATGAATTACTTTTTGCATATGGTAAGTAGAAAAAATTTAAATCCTTTTTGTGCGTGTAGATATCCAGTTGCCATGACATTTTTCTTATTGCTTTTCTTTTTGCTCATCACACTGAATAATATCAGTTGAACTATCTTCAAGTTGAGTGGTTTTTTAGTCTGCTGCTCAAACCTGTTATTGAATCTCTCTAGTGAGTTTTTCATTCTAGTTATAGCACTTTTAACTTCAGAATTATTATTTGTTCTTTTTAATAATTTTTATTTTTTTTGTAAAGTGAGCACTTAGAATATTATACTGTGTTTACTCTAGATGTCAGATTCTCCTCCCTCCCAGGGTTTTTTGTTGTTCCTTTTTTGTGGGTTGTAGTTTGTTTGTTTTGTGACTTTTAAAATTGTTTCTAAAGACTATATTGTTTGTCCTTTATGGTCACTGAAGTCAATAATTTGTAAGATTAATGGTCACCTAGTAAATTTTTGTAAATTTCCTTGAACACTGAGAACCACAAAAGAAATTACCTCCTTGCTCTCCTGCTTTCTTGGAGCTAGAGAATATCATGCTAAGTGAAATAAGCCAAACCCAAAGAACCAAAAGCGAAATGTTTTCTCTGATATACAGATGCTAATTCACAATAAGGGGGTGGGACCTAGGGAAGAATAGAGGTACTTTGGATTAGGCAGAGGAGACTAAAGGGAGGGGAAGGGGTATAGGAGTAGGAAACATAGTAGAATGAATAGGGCTTTATGACCCTGTGTGCATTTATGATTACAGGCTTGTGTAATTCTATATCATGTACAATCAGAAGAATGAGAAGTTATATTCTATTTATGTATGATGTGTCAAAATGCATTCTACTTTAATGTATAACTAATTAGCACAGATCTTTGGTTCATTTTTTTATCTGTCCTGTCTATAGAAGAGGGCATCATCATCTCAGGCTGCCTTTACAGCTGCATGAGATTTGGAAGCTCAGACTTGGTGTCACTGCAACTGCTGGTGGCATTTGGCTAGGACAGGGCAGGTATTGTCAAGTTTTTTGTCTTTCTAGGTTGAGTCTTTCTCTGCCCTTTGGCTAGGGAGAACAGGTTTTTCATAGGGGTTTTTGGTTCTTCTTCTCTTAGTGGTTTTTACTTTCAGTCTTTTCCAACACCTGGGAAAAGTGCCAGGGGATATTTGTTGTGGGAGTAAACACACAACAAATGCAGGAAACTTACTGCTATGTAATTCCTAAAGTCCCTATGTCCCTACCTAGCTGGTCTTCCACCACTTAGTGTCCTCTTAGGATTTTCTGTTGTATGATACCTGGGATTTTAGTTGTAACAACTTGAGAAGAATAGGGAGAAAGAGTCTATTCCATCTTATCTAGAACCTGAAGTTCTCTGTTACCATTTTTTTAAAAAAAGGAATATTGAATTTCTTGCAAACAGCTAGACTGAAAGTAGATCACCTAAATCTAATTAAGGATTGAGACACATCAAGGATGAGATTTTTACTATAAAGCATTATATATTTCATATCTACTCTTACTCTCTGTATAGAACTTCAGCACCCCAGGGAAAATTTGGGGCACTTGCCAGGTATCCTTCACTTTCTTGGACCCCAAATTCCATGAGACTTCTGATAGCTTTGTTTAGCTTGCCATCATTTAGCAATGCTTTTCAACTTGTGTTTTCCAGTACAGCCATTTCAAAATCAGTAAATACCTCTATGGAAATTGTGGCTCAGACTGACAGTCATTTGTATTTTCTCCTTTCTTCCAGATCTTGTTTTTAAAATCAGGATTATTTGAAGACCTGAAGTTTGTTTTTTTCTCACCATTTCCATGAGAGTATAAAGAAGTCTGCTTTAGCATCTTTATCTCTTAGTAACTGCTTTCTGCTTGGCTTCTCAGTCTCTCTGCCTGTGTTATTTTGTTTTCAGATTCTACAGGGGATTAAGTGGTGTGGTATTTCAGGATCTTTGTCTCTAAAACTTGTGTACGCACATGTGCGCACACACGTGAGCATGCACACACACACACACACACACACTTTACCAAAGTTTTCTACATTTTCTTCATGAATGATTTAGTCTTTTATAAAGGATTGTCTATCACAGCCATAAGCAGAAGTTCTTGGTGAAGTTTTATAGTTTTCTTCAAATGTATTTGATATTATTATGTATTTTCCTCAGTTTTTATAGTTTTGTTGATATACAAATGCTTTTTTTCCTCCCATTACATTTTTTTGATTGTTTATTGCTGGTGTTGACAAATAATATTGATTGGTGTATTTGGATCGATTATTTTTTTCCATTTTACAGTAAATTCTTTATTATTCAATTGCTAACTGAGGGTGTTTTCTTTTTCAACATTTGTCCATTTTCCTTTGCTTAATTCATTGTCTAAAATTTTAGAATACTATATTGAATAGTGGTGGTGTTAACAGTGAATTTTATTTCCTTCCTCACCTTAGTGAGGATACTTTTGTTGTTTCACTATTAAGTGTGAAGTTTCTGCAGACATCACATAAATATCTGTAATTGATTTACTTTTTTTAAAAAATATTCTTTTGTTAAGTGTCTCCTTTAATATGTTTTAAAAGAGTATTAACTCCTGTAAAATGTCCATCCC
Source organism: Xerus rutilus (assembly GCA_028644305.1). NCBI lineage: Eukaryota > Metazoa > Chordata > Mammalia > Rodentia > Sciuridae > Xerus > Xerus rutilus. Next base: position 2,633,740 of record CM053417.1, read on the forward strand.
ATTTTATCTTATATTGAAATATTGTTCAACTTGTCCCTAAAATTCAACCTCCTTCCTCCAATTTTGTACTCTCTTTGGTCCTCCTAAATCATGATTGATTTCTTCTCCATTTGGCTAAGAGCACAGTGCTTATAATGTTGCTCTGGTTATCTAATTCTGCCTTAAAGTAAATGTTAGTTGTTTTTAGTCTATCCCCAGAGGATGTTTTGCCTTTTATAAAATATCCTTAGTCCCATTCTTGGTGCAGTATCTGTCAAATGCTGTACAGTCAGGTTTTATTAAATTAATTATGTCATTGAAGACCAGTGGGATAGAATAGAAGATGCAGAAACAAACCCAAATATGTACAGCCATCAGATACTTGACAAAGGTGCTGAAAATATATGCCAGAGAAAACACAGTTTAAATAAATAGTGCTGGAAAAACTGGATATCCATGTGTACAAAAATAAATTTAGATCCCTATCTTTCACCCTGCACAAAAGTCAAATGAAAATGGATCAAAGACTTAGAAATTAGATCAGTAACCTTGCAACAGCTAGAAGAAAATAAGAGGGTCAAGACTTCATCATATAGGTGCAGGCACCAACTTCCTAAATAAGACCCCTAAAGCTCAAGAAATAAAACTGAGAATCAGTAAGTAAGATGCCATCAAACTAAAAAAAACTTCTGCACAGCAAAAGAAAAGATAATGAGAGTGAAGAGCCTATTGAATGAGAGAAAATCTTTTTCAGCTACTTCTCTGACAGGAAATTTATATCTAAAATATATTAAAAAACTCAAAAAACTCAATGCCAAATAAATCCCAAATATCCCAATCAATAAATTGACAAAAGAACTGAAGAGAAACTTTCAAAAGAAGAAAACTAAATGGCCAGGAAATACATGAAAAAAATGTTCAGCATCTCTAGAAATTGGGGAAATGAAAATTAAAACTACACCAAGATTTCATCTAACTCTAGTGAGAATGGTAATTATCAAGAATTCAAATAATAATAAATGCTGGTGAGGATGTGGGGAAAAAGGTACACTCAGAAAACATGCAGTTTCCTCAAAAGAATGGAACTAGAACTACCATATGACCCAGCTATCCCCCTCCTTGGTATATATCCCAAAGATCTAAAGTCAGAATACTATAATGATGCAGACACATCAATGTTTACAGCAGCACAGTTCACAATAGTAAAGTTGTGAAATGAACCTAGGTGCCTGTCAACAATGGAGTTTTACTCAGCTCTAAAATAGAATGGAATTATGGCATTTTCCAGTAAATGGATAGAAATGGAGAAATTCATGCTTAGTGAATTAGGCCAGACTCAGAAACTCAAAGTTTAAACGTTTTCTCTCATATGTGGGAGCTAAGGCAAAGTTAAAGGAAAGAAGGCAGAGGTGGAGGGAATCAGATATCATAAATATACAGGGAAGGTCAGTGGAGTAGATGTAGGAGAATGAGAGGGAGGAGGAGAAAGGGGAAGATAAATAGTATGAATTTAACAAAATCATGTTATATTCATATTTAAAGACACAAAAGGAAATTTCTTTTTATGCATATGTAGAAGAAAGGAGTATAATAGAGTATAAGAGGGAGGGATCAGGGAAGGAAAAGGGGAGATGGGACTTGAAATCAAATTCCTTGCATGTTTGACTTTGTCAAAATGAACCCAATGACTATGTATAATTACAGTGCTCCAGTACAAATGAATTAAATCATTAGCATTTTATCATGATACTTCATTCTCTGCATTCCTTGTTTTCTTTATTATGATCCCAGAACTGGTAGAGTTGTAACTCTCTAATTGTATGCAAAGCTTGGGCTTAGGGAATAAGAGGTAAAAATAAACCCAACACTGCTTATGCTATTGATTTGTTCTAGTTGATATTTCTCTGAATTATGGAATATTACACCAGGATGTTTAGTTGCCATTTAGTTCTACTCTTTCATCTTACAAATGAAGAAACTAACATCCAGTAGAGGAAGTGAAATATGTCAAACTTAGAGGTAATATAATATACATTCCATAAATTTTATCTGTGCAGCACAAATGGATGACATCATACAGATACAATCTTATCTTTGATGTCTCATAATTGCGATGAATTTCCTACAGTCCTTCTCCACCTTGATATGTAGAGAGTGTAAAATGTCTCTGTACAGATCAACATTGACTTAAGACATGGGCACAGTCTGCAGGAGCAAAAAATAGATTTTTTTCCCATCAGCTTCTGGAATAGCAGATTCTGCCTTGGTTCACCGTTTATCCAGATATGAACAATAGTCCTTAGGGAGATCTTGTAAGATTGTGTTTCTCAATTTGAATAAATGGAAGTACCTTGGATAGCCTTTTAGTTTCCTATTGTTGCTTTCTACCTTTAGGTAGCATGTTGGATTTATATCTGAGATTCTTGGACTTTGAAATAAAGCTGAATTGTGAAACTGTTGGGAGGGGTGTGTGGGTGAGTTGGGGAAGCAGGAAGCAGAGAGGATTAATGGCTTTGGCTGAAACCGGAACACTCTGGGTTTAAGAACTACATGGTTTTTGCTCTTCAGACAGCTATGTCAGATTCTTAAATCTCTTAGTGCTGGTTTCTACATGGTCTTATCCAAATCTTTGTATCCTATAGTCTTCACTGCTCTCTTAGAATGGTCTCCCAGCAGACCCACTGTCAAATTATATTTCTTGCAAATACTCAGGATTCATTCCCAGAGCCTTAGCTAACCCTCTGGCATGTGGGAGGCATAAAACAACTTGGTCAAGAAGTATTTCCCCTTCCCAATTGTATAACTGATTTCTCCCCATTATATCAACTCCTTCAGCAAACGTCATATTTTAAACTGACTAAAAAACCAAAATGTGACTAGAAATCAAAAGTTCTGGGTTTAGTCCCTTCTCTGACACTTAGTGGTTTGTAAGCAAGTAAATACCTCTTGGTGTTTTAGGTCCTTATCTATTGCATAGGCTGAAAAATTCTTACCATGCTTATCTATCAGGAAGGTGACAAGGACAAAATCTGACAATGAATGACAAAATGCATCATAAGTGTACAGGAATAATTATTATTAATGTAACATCATTTACAACCATTTGTTGGATGTCCATTATGTGCTGTGTAGTCTAGTCAATTATATATTACAATTGTATATAATAGATATGAACAATTATATTATGTATACGTACATATATATATCCTGATGAAATCATCATGCAATCCAAAAGAAATAGAAGATACATGCTCATTTTAGAGATGAAGAAACGAAATGTATTGGTTTTCCATTGCTGATATAACAAACTACCACAAATACAGCAGTTTAAAACAATACACATTCTTTATTTCACAGCTCTGTAAAGTCAAAATTTTGTCAGGGCTGCATTTTTTTTCTGGAGGCTCTGGGGATGAATCTGCTTCCAAGCTTACTAAGGTTTTTGACAGATTTCAGTTTCATGTTGCTGAACTGAGGTCCAAGTTTCCTTGCTGGCTGTTGGCCAGAAATTTTTTTCCATCTTTGAGAGGCCACCCAGATTCCCTAGCTCATGGATCTCTTCATCCTCAAAGGCAACAATGGAACATTGAATTCCTCTCATGCTTTGAATCTCTCCTGCCTCTTGTGCCACATCTCTGACCTCTTCTTCTGCCTCTTTCTTCTGCTTTTAAAGGCCCATGCATGTAATTACATTGGACTCACCTGGAGTATCCAGGATAGTCTTCCTATTTTTGTCATTTGATATCAACTAATTCTATCTGTGAAGCTCCTTTGGCCATGTAATATTAACATATTCAGTATCATAATAATAGGGAGTGAAGAGCCTAGGGCCCACAGTCTTGGTGCTGCACTGAGAGTCACTTTTAGTTAGTTTTAATATCTATATTCTTTTTAAAAGATTTTAAAAATTCTTTTTAGATATACACGACAGTAGAGTGCATTTTGACATATCATACATACATAACTTCCCATCCTTGTGATTGTACATGATGTGGAGTTTCACTGGTGGTGTATTCATATATGAGCATAGGAAAGTTATGTCCAATACATTCTACTGTCTTTCCTATTCCCATCTCCCTTCTCTTCCCTTCACTCTCCTTTGTCTAATCCACTGAAATTCTATTCTTCTCCACAACCCATTGTGTGTTAGCATCCACATATCAGAGAACATTCAGCCTTTGGTTTTGTGGGATTGGCTTATTTCTCTTAGCATGATATTCTTCAGTTCTATGTTCTTAACCAAATAATTAAAAATAATATCAAACAACAACTAAATTAATGGATGTCACACAACATTTCATATAGTTTAGAGTACTATGGGGTGTTGGGCTGTCTAATAATACATTTGTCAAATAAGTAAGCCACCAGGATTCCTTTAGGCTATAGAACTAAGGGATCTCATGAGAGCTTCAAAGTTCTTTTTCTAGAGTTTTTCTGTCTTCTTTCCATTTATTGCAGAATTGCTTCACTATATGTGAGCCCATGTTTTGCTCCATTTTCCAACATCAATTTTTCTTCTATTCTTTGCTCTGATTTTACCCTTTTTTATCTCAATCTGCACCTAACAACCAGAGTACCTTCTCTAATGCAAATATGCTTGCGTGGAAATATTCTTCAGTGGTTTTTCTTTGCTCTGAAAAATCAAACCTGAACTCTTTGAAATGACTTGGAAGATCATGCATGAACTGTTTCTACTTACCTTTCTCATCTTATTTCTACCCACTCTTTTCCTCTCTTTCTTTGCTACAGGAGGACTGAACTACTTTCACATTTTCTAGCATAGCATGATATGTTGCCCCTTTGAGTCTTCATATGTGATAGAAAAGTCTAAACTTCCTTTTTAAAAAAAAATCTGAAGTTTAACAGTTCCTACTCATCCTTCAGGTCTTGGTTCAAGCATCATTTCCTTTATATCATCTTCCATAATTCTTCAAATCAAACTATTATAATTCTCAATTTTCTTTGTAAACTATCAACTCCTCAAAGTTGAGCATTTTGTCTTTTTTTGTTGACTATTTTGTTGTCAGAACTCCATGCAATTGTGAAATATTTGTTTAGAACCTGAATACAGGAAGGAAACATGTGTCTGTTGGAGCATTTATTTTCTAGTCTGAGTGACTGTGATGGTACCATTTTATTTTTTATTTTATTGGTTCTATAGTTATATATGACCATATAACCCATTTTGATACAATTATACAAGCATAGAATGTCTTATTCTAATTAGGACCCCAGTCTTGTGGATGAACATGATGGTGGGCACCTCTCTATAATCTTAAGATACTTCCAAGAATTGGGACTGATATTAATTCTGTATGACCTATCTCTTTCTCTGGCCCTAATCTGTAGTCTTTTACTAGACTAGGAAATTTGGACTGTTAGCTAATTAGAGAATCGTTCTCCCCAACCTAACCATAAATCTCTTTTTGTGTCTTGAGACTTTCAAGAGTTTCTCCTTCTTCATATATCACGACTCCAAAAAGATCATGGGGTTACATTCCCACATGCTATGATTATTTACATTTCGTGTGTGTGTGTGGTGCTGGGGATTGAACCCAGAGCCTTGTGCATGCAAAGCAAGCATTCTACCAACTGAACTATATCCCCAGCTCCTGATTATTTATTTTTTATTCCTTACTATGGTTGGTTACTTTCCATACATGTTTGCTGGTGTACTACATTATTCTTAGAATACAACTTGGTGGTATAACTTTATACTTAGGGTCACTTAAACTCCTATACCATGAACATTGGCTCACATGCAAAAGCTGTGTTAACATGGTGTGCTATGGTTGTCTTCTCAGATACTTTGGCTACCTATTCATACACTTTTTTTTTTTTCAAAATATGTCACAGTTATCTAATTCCACTTAAAGACTATTTGTTTCAATACCTTGGTGGTTTACTTCTGCATTGTGGCTCTCAGTATGGAATAGGGGACTTAGATTCATGTTTCATTACAATGTTCTGAACCTACAACTTAACCATGGCCTTTGGTGTCTGCTTAATTATCTTTGGCTTTTTAAAAACATAATTAGCATTGTCAATTACTTTAATGTTACTGTGTCTTGGACTTTAAAGCAAACAAATGTCATGTTTGATTATGTAACATGGTCAACTTCCAATACATTATGGTTATTTGAGTATTCACTGCTATTGGTACCTAGTTTGGCACCATGATCATCTGAACATGTGCCAAAGTTTAAGTGTCATGGTGATCTGAATTTAAAATTATACCACAGTCATCTGAGCACATACCATGGTAATTTTGGCACAAATCATAGCAACTGATCCTCTGTTTAAATTATATGTGTGTTTATTTGTCCCTTAAGTACTGCCTTTTTTGAGCATAATTTAATTATGATTGTCCATGTATCATAGTTATTTACCTTTGAATATCAGGATGCTTTAGGTAGAGACAGAGTGAATTCCTTCTGTTACATGCAGCTTACTTTGAGTTTTATCTGAACATTTACCATGACAGTATACACCTGTACCAGAGCTTAAGACTACTGTATAGTGATTTCTAGCTCATAAATCATTACTTTCTTTGCATGCTGCGTTATTTAAACGTACATATCAATGCAGTATTCTCTATGTACCACTCTGACTAGAGTCATAAGATACAGTCATGCACTGTATAATGATGTTTCAGTCAGTGATGGACTGTATATATCACAGTGGTCTCATAAAATTATAATGGAGATGAAAAATTCCTATTGCCTAGTGATGTTGTAACTGTCATAAGTCTTAGCACAATGCATTACTCACATGTTTGTGGTGGTGCTGGTATAAATAAACCTACTGTGCTGCCATTAAAAAGTATAGCACATACAATTATATAGAGTATGTAACACTTGATAATGATAGTAAATCACTATGCCACTAGTTTATGTGTTTACTATACTATACTTTTTTATCATTGTTTTACTTCATTTTTAATATAACTTTATTTTAATGAATACATAAGAAAACAAAAATTGTACATATTTATGAGATTCCCATGCAGTTTCTTAAAAATGTATTAATTGTCCAATAGAACCTATGTATATTGTTTAAAAAAGAATGAGTAGAAACAATACAATGTAAATCTGATAAACTATAAACTATTCAATATATAAAACTACTCAATATATAAAAATTATATAAATTATTATATGTAAAGAAATTAAAAATTATATAGAAATTATAGGAATAATATTAAAAACATGAAATAGAATTAATCACATTGGTTTTCTATATTCAACAAAAGCATTTCCCAAATAAAATAGATGATAAAATGGACAGAAAATCAGAGAAGGAAAAAATAATATAGAAATGGAAAGAATGAATAAATTAAACAAGTTTTTAAACATTGTTTTAAAATTAACAAACTGACTTCATATTTTATTTCCGATATGTTAAGTAATCAAAAGTCATCAATCTCATCCTTATAGTAACAAAAATGTCTGAAAATCAAATTACCTTTTTTGAACCCAACAATGTATTGCTAGAGCTGTCAACTGGTATATACAATCTTAAAGAATGGCTGGAGACAGAATATGGGCTAATTTGAAATTAAAGAAACTTTAGGGTCCTCTGGACTTAGGGAAACCCTCACAGTTCCGCAGTTTTCCTTCCAGATGCCCTACTAGTTTCCCACTGAAGATTCCAAAAAGACCTCATGTCTCTGATAGGATTAGGTTGTGAATTAAAAACAAAGTCAATTAAGGACAAAGTTTCAAGGAAAATATTGGGAATATTGCAGTCAGATAGGAGTAAGGGTGCCAGTGTGGGTGGTACATGTTGATGAAACACTTGTGAAAGTCATAGTCCTCAGACATAGACCCACTTAAAGATTGGATAAGATTAGAAGAAACTCCTTTTTCCCATATCTGACCTGCACAACAACAAGGATCTGGTATAATAACAATCAATTACAGCTGAAAGTGTTGTAATACACAGATTCTTTCTCCTTGAATTAGTGTTTAAGGAAACTCAAACAGTGAGATAAAAAAAAGTACAGGATGAAAACTTAAAGCTTCCAGTACCTTTAGTTGCAAGTAAGCATTAAACACCAGACAAGTCCTCACCAGATAAAATAAATACTCCTATCAGTGGCCTATTACCTCATTTTTTATTATTCAATAAAACATGTCTGGCTTTCAATAAAAAATTACAAGACAGACTAGAAAACAAGCTAAAATGTAGTCTGAAGATAAAAATCAGACTCAAACATATTATACATGTTTGAATTGCCAAGTTAAAAAAAAACTAAAGTAATTACGATTAATATGTTAAATACTCTAATGGGAAAAATTATACAGCATGCAGAAACTTATAAACTATGTTAGGGAAAATGGAAACTTTAAGAATCAAAACAAAATTCTAGAAATCAAACATGCTGAAATAGAAAGGAAGAATGCCTTCTGATGCCATCAATTAAATTATGGCTAAAGAAAGAAACCATGATCTTCATAAGTTAAGTAAAAATTTCCCAAACAAAAATACAAAGGAAATAAAAGCAACCCAAGAACTATGGGACAATATCAAAGAATAAAACATGCATAATTAGAATATAAAAAGAAAGGAAAACAGAGCAGAAAAATATTTGAAGTAAAACTATCTGAAAATTTTTCAAAAACTAGAATGAGATAAAAAACACAGATTTTGAGAAAATATCAAGTAAGTACCAAATATAAATAGGTGAATAAATAAAGTAATACCTAGTCATCTCATATCTAAATTACAGAAAACTAAAAACAAAGAAAAATTTTGAAAGAAGAAAGAAAAATAATTGCCTTACTTATATAGCTATAGAGGAATAAGGATAAGAAACTCATTTGATAGCGCAATAACCAATTTTTATCTTCAGCTGATATTCCTAACAGTCCTTTTCTCCACTGTAGGAATAGTCCTGAGTCAACATCTGTGTGAATTCCACAATTTGAGTCTTTTTTAAATTTAGTCTGTCAGGCTATATCTTTTAATTGATGAGTTTAGGCCATTAACATTCAGAGTTATTGTTGAAATATGTCTTGTATTCCCATTAATTTTAATTTAGTTTTGCTTTTTCCTTGACTTGGTTTCTCCTTTGATTGGCTTTTCCTTTAGTGTAGTTCCTCTCTTTGCCTATTTTCATTTGTTATTTTTCATTTCCTCCTTGTGGAATATTTTGCCAACAATGCTCTCTAGTGCAGGCTTTCTTGCTGTAAATTCTTTTAATTTTTGTTATCATGGAAGGTTTTTATTTCATCATCAAATCTGAATCTTAATTTTGCTGGATATAAGATTCTTAATTGGCACCCATTTTCTTTCAGAGCTTGGTATACGATGTTCCAGGATCTCCTGGCTTTGAGGGTCTGAGTTAAGAAATCTGCTGAAATCCGAATTTGTTTCCCCCTGTATGTAATCTGCTCCTTCTCTCTTGCAGGTTTTAAAATTTTATCCTAATTTTATCCATTATAATGTGCCTTGGTGTGGATCTGTTGTAGTTTTGTACATTTGGTGTCCTATAAGCATCCTGTATTTGATCTTCCAATTCATTCTTCATGTTTGGGAAATTTTCTGATATTATTTCATTGAAGAGATTGTGCATTTCTTTGGTTTGTACCTCTGTGCCTTCCTGTATCCCAATAATTCTTAGGTTTGGTTTTTTCATGTTATCCCATAGTTCCTGGATATTCTGTTCCTAGTTTCTTACCATCTTCATTGTGTGGTCAACTTTATTTTCAAGATTATATATTTTGTCTTCGTTGTCTGAGATTCTGTCTTCCAAGTTCTCTAGACTGTTGGTGATGTTTTCTATTGAATTTTTTTATTTGGTTCATTGTTTCCTTCATTTCAAGGATTTCTTCTTGGTTCTTTTTCAGAGTGTCTATCTCTTACTTGAAGTAATCTTTTGCTTCCTAAATTTGCTCTCTTATCTCTTTGTTGGAGTGATCAATGGTTGCCTGTATTTTCCCTCTTATATTATTCTGTGCTTCACAGATCATTTTAACTATGTACATTCTGAACTCTTTCTCTGACATTTTATGTACTGTGCTGTCAATGGATCCTATAATTGTAGCATCTTGGTTTTTTTTTTTTTTAATGCTTATTTTTTAGTTGTAGGTAACAGAATATCTTTATTTTACTTTTATGTGGTGCTGAGGATCGAACCCAGTGCCTTATGCGTGCTAGGCGGGCACGCTACCACTGCGCCATAATCCCAGCCCCAGCATCTTGGTTTGTTTGGGGCATTTTCTTCCCTTGTTTTTTCATGTTATTTATGTGTCTTCCTCTCTAGCAGTGCTGATCTGAGGTATTACAGTTTCTACCCTATAATCTTGTAGTGTCCCAGCAAGTTACCAGTACCTCACCTGTGACATAACTGGGCCTGTAGGGACCTCAGGGATGATCTTCCTGGTCTTGGCTGTTGACTGTAGGTGGATATAGGCAGGGACAGCCACTGGTTGGTAGATGGGGGCTACAGTGTGGTTGGTCTCCTCCCATGCAGTTTTGAAAATTATTTTCATTTAAAAATTGTATTTACTTTGAATTATTTTTAAATATTTTTTTAGTTTCAGAAGGACACAATATCTTTATTTTATTTTTTTAATGTGGTGCTGAGGATTGAACTCAGGGCCTCACACATGTGAGGCAAGCACTCTACCACTGAGCCACAATCCCAGCCCCTACTTTGAATTTTTAAATGTGATATGTATACATGTTTGATCTTGTGTAATGTTTAAATCAGATTAAACACATCTATCTGCTCAGACATTTATTTTTTATAGTGAAAATGTTCAAAAACCTTTCTTCTAGCTTTTAGAGGTATAACATTTATTGCTATTATCTAAAGTCATCCTACTGTGTGATAGCACACTAGGAACTTTTTATTCCTAACTGTAACTTAGTACCTATTAATCAAAATATCCCTATTCTTCCTTTCCTATTATCATTATTTTAGAGTGTATTTTCTCAACTTATAAAAAACTTTACTGTAAACCAATATACTGTGTTATACAGATGGCAGCCAAAGACATTTTGTGTTTACTGCATCAATCAGAGCACAAGTGTAAATGAATGTTTGTAAATTACTACATTCTATTTCTAATAGATGATTGGAAGCACAGTGTCATTTAAGTACATGCCCCAACATCTCCTTTTGTAACATTATCATTTATATTTGTTACCATTTCAATTTGTTTCCTACTGTTTGCATTACAAAATAACACACACTGAGTAATTTATCTTCTCAAAGTTTTGGTGGGAAGAACTCCAAAATCAAAGTGTTGACATGTCTATGGTCTCTCTGCCACCTTTAAGGGATGATCCATCTTTGCCTCTTCCAGCTTCTGTTAGCCTCAATATTTTCTTGGCTTGTGGCAACATCACTTCAGTCTGTCTCTACCTTGGTTGTCACATGGTGTTCTTTTATTTTCTGTCTCTGTCTGGATTTCCCCCTTTTTATAAAGACACTAGTGTTTGGATTTATTGTCCACCCAAACACTTTAGTCTATTTTTTGTTGCTATAACAGTATACATGAATAATTTACAAAAGGAAGAAGCTTATTTAGCCTGTGGTTTTGAGGGATGGAAGTCCAAGATCAGATTGCCATATCTTATGAGGGCCTTGTGCTGCATCATAACATGATGGATAAACAGAAGGGCACATGGACACATGTGGAAAAGACATGGGCAGACTCGCATAGCAACCCACTGTTATAATACTTAATCTGCTCTCATGAGAATTAACCCACTCTCTAAACAAAGGAATTACTCCCTCTTAACAATCTAGTCACTTCTTTGTGTGATATGATAATTTTATAGTGGGATAACATTTTATTTACATTGTAGGAATAACATTTCTTTTCTCTTCTATTTTTAATTTTTTTGTTCATTCTTTTTGGTTATATATAACATTAGGATTCATCTAGTCACTTCTAAAAGGCCCTAAGTCCCAACATTATCACAATGACAATCAAAATTTAACATGTGTTTCAATGGGACAAACCATGGCACAGCATGACCTCATCTTAACGCAATTACATCTATAAAAATTCCATTCCCGGATAAGGTCAAATCCACAGGTACTGGGCATTAGAACTTAAACATATCTTTTATAGGAGGAAATAATTCAACCCATAATAGCATCTACTCTTGAAAACATTTTGTTTTCAAGAGTATTTGTATTAGGGCTTTCAAATTAAGTATATGTTCATCTAGATAAACATCAAAGTTTAGTTGTCTATCCATACACCACTAAGGTCTGATCCTGATCTATGATTCTCTACTTTCTATGTCATAGTTATCATATTTTGCAACATCCTTACTAACTTATATATCAGTCACATCTGCCTCCTCCTTCAATATTGCTCTTTGATCCTCTACAATGTCTAACCACTCTTGCATTTTGGATATTTCTTTTGGATTATCATTTGTGCCTCAATTTTTAGGTAATCAAAATATACATCATATTTAGATGCTCAAACATTTTAAGATGTTGCTGTTCATGTACATTAGGCATCTGAGCATATGGCATGAGGTCTCATGTTGCACAATTGTCATCTTATCCTTGACTGAAAACTTGATTCTATATTGTGGATATTGAACAGACAACCACATCTGAATGGACACTGTTCTTGTAGGATATCTGAGTATAAATTGTGTATGTTTCATCTTTGACTATGGTTGTGCACACAAAATAGATGTGGCTCACTCATGAGTGTATGAAAAAGAAATATCTCCTTCTGTGTGGAGAATGACAACTTCTTTAACATTGATATTAGTTTTTGGATTGTGGTCTTTAGTTCCTGCACAAGCCTGGAGGGGGTTTCTCTATATTGGCTGAGTGTTCCTTTACCACGTCTACTAACTGTATCATAACTCATAATGGGATAGTTTGTATATTAGGCAAAACCAGAAATTCTATGAAAGTCATTCACCATGATTATTTTTTGTAAGGCATCATGTCCACGTAAGTCTCCTTTTGTACCATTTTCATCTTTTCTTAGACCAAAGTCATTCATTGCATTCATGGTTATTTTTGATTACATATTGTATCCACATGAGTGTCAATACCACTATATTTTAATTTCTGTAGAATGTCCTTCTGCACCTGTATCCTAATTGACAGGTTATGTTCTGTAGGTATGTGGTTCTGCATCATAAACACATGTTCAGGCAAGTTTTACTTGCATCTTAGTCATCTGAGCATCCTGCATAATTCCCTTCTGCTGTTGGACCAATGGCATACATTCCCATATTTTGTTATCACCTGAAAAGTTTTCACTCTGTCATTGATTCTTGGGATACCGTTATCTATCCTGTCTTTCACATGTGAATTAACATATTCTCTGTGATAATATGCATTATACATTTGTGCTTGTGTACCGTTTTTGAAGTTGTCTTATGGATTTCTGCTTAAACACCACACTTGTGAAAATACACTGTCATTATCCTTTCACAGTGAACAAATATGTTGTACTATATATATAATACTTTCTACATAGTGGTTTTTGCTACTTCTTGCTACTTCAATGAGTGTTCTCTCTCCTTTGTCATAAATGTCTACTTCTATAATCTGGTATTATTACCTTATATTGCAGAAACTGCTGTGTGTGCACCGTGGTCAAATGCTCAGACTCCTGTGGTGGCTGCTTATGCACCACGGATGTTTGAGCATGTGCTATGGTGTCTACTTTTGCAACATTGCCATCTGCTTCTGGAACAAAGCCACTCATTTCTTTAGTTTGTTTTTAAATTTTGTATCATGTCTGTCAGAAGAAACACAGCATATTATTATATCTAAGAGAATGGATAGTGGAGCTGAAATAATTTGATTTGAATCCTGGATCATCCACTTTCTATTTATGAGATCTTGGACACATCAATTTGCATGTCCAAGATTCAGCCTTCTGAAAGTGATAAAAATAACACCTCATGTGTTTGTTGTGAGGATTATATAAGTTATTACATATAACATATTTTGAACACTGGCTGGCATGTTGTAAAATGTACATGATGATGATGATGATGATGATAATGATGATGATGATGGTGATGATGATGATGATAATGTGTCCCTTGATTCTGTGTCATGGTTGTCAGCTCAAATTATGAAATGATCTAAGTGTGCATTATAGTCAAATATTTATACCTATGATAGTGTTTAAGCACCATGATATAAGCATATGCCATAGAGGTCTCCCTTTGAATCATTGCCATGTGTAATAGTCTATTAGTTCCTGCACTATTGTTTTCTGATCTTCTGTCATCACTATTGTACCTAATATCCTTGTTCATCAGTCTCTATATTATAGTCATCGGTTTATTTCCTTGGAATGTCTGGGTATATATCATGGTGAAATGCTCAAACATCAGTGGTAGTTATTCATGCACCACGATTGTCTGAGTATGTACCATGTTATCCCCTCTAGCATCATTGCCATATCCTGCTGGCGCAAAGAAAGAGTCTTCATGTATTATGTTTCCTTTATTCATATACCTTGTCATCTGAGCACACTCCTTGCTAGGTTACTTGTTCCTGTACCACAATTCACCTGCTTTTATATTACTATATAGGTTTTTGCTCATGCACCATGGTTGTCTGAGCATGCAGCATGCTTGTCTGCTCATACGCCATGGTTCCTGAGCAGGAGCCTTCATTAACTACTGCTCTACAGGAAAATGGTGTTTAATGTATCATGTATGTATTGGGTTGTGTTCTAATGTTATTTATTCCCATTTCATGGATCTCCACTCCTGACTCACTCTTGATTCTTTCCCCATATCTATTTGTTCCAAAATGATACATGTTATATCACTGCGCTGTGCATCCAAGGCAAATGTTCAAAGGCTTATAGTGACTATTCATGCATGATGGATGTTTAAGCATGTACCATGATTTCACTTGCTTCACCATTGTCATCTGCTTGTACAATAAATGTAATTATGATTTAATAATCATCAATCATATCTATTTCACTATGCATAGTATCATGTCTATCTGTTCCTGTATCACCACTTTCAATTCATGTCATGGGATTGTATAGATAAGCATCACAAATACTAATGTTGCTCAAATACTAGTGTTGGCTATTCATGCAGTATAATCATTTGAGCATATGGTATCACATCTAGTTTGGCCATTTACTCATAGAGTAAAGCCCATAGCTTTTTTTGTATGACACAGTATCTATCTGAGTGGACATCACAGCATGGTTTTCTTCTCAGAAAATAAGTTTGTGTACCATATCTCTGTGTCTTTTAGATCTTGTGCTATAACTGCCATGTCATACTGTAGTGGTCAAAAACTGATGATGGTTTTCAGCAACTGTTGATGTTCCATGATGTTTCTCTATGCACCTTTGCTGCTTCCTTCTGAAACAAAGGTTCATATATGGGGATGTTTCAATCTTGCACCATATCCATCTATGGGTTCTCCACACACACTTATTTTTACCATAACTTTTCTCTTGGCCATAAGTTGCTGTTGGCTCATTTTCCATGGTTGTATGAATATGCACAATGCATTCTGTTATTTTACTGTTTGGAGTTTTGCTATCATCTTGTGCTTACTCATCATGATTGTGTAAAAATACATCATTATTCGTTGTTTTGTAATAAAATGAAATTTTCTGTACCATGAATATCATTTTGTGCACTGTTATTGTTACTTCAATATGTTTGCCTCCTCCTTCGTCCTCAGTATCTACTCCTATATACTGGATGTCAGCTTATGTTGCAGAACCTTCTGAGTGTGCATCGTGGTCAAATGCTCAGACTCCTGTGGTGGCTGCTCATGCACCACGGATGTTTGAGCATGTG
The DNA here is from genome assembly GCA_028644305.1 of Xerus rutilus. NCBI lineage: Eukaryota > Metazoa > Chordata > Mammalia > Rodentia > Sciuridae > Xerus > Xerus rutilus. The sequence continues at coordinate 2,649,511 of CM053417.1, forward strand.
CTACGGTGTCTACTTTTGCTACATTGCCGTCTACTTCTGGACCAAAGCCATTTGTTCCTGTGCTCTGTGTTTTCAATCTTGTACCACATCTATCTGAGGAAGCATGGCACCATCTGTGTAAATGCACAGTGCTGACTCTGAAATCAGTCTGCTTGGTTGAATCCTAGTTCTGCCATTTAATTTCTTGTTGTCTATGAGTAAGTCATTTCACCCCTCTCTGTCTCTGTTTTCTCAACTATAAAATAATGATAATAATACCTACCTCATAAAGTTGTTGTGAGGATTCCAACGTAAATGTAAAATGCTTAGATTAGTTCCTGGCACATGGTAAATACTAAGTTTTCAGTGATATTTATTATATTATTTATAACATGTCTCCCTGTTCTTTGTTGTGATTTTCAGATTGCACCCCAAAATTGGTTGGTTGTGCATCTCAGTCATATACTAAATTATTGGTGGTGACTGTTCATTCTATATGACTAACTAATGTTATGCCTTGGTTTCTTATTTTGTACCAATGTCCTCTACTCTTTTTTTGAAAGCCATTCATTCCTGTACTGTGTTTTTATTACTAATCATATGTCCCCCAGCAAAAAGAGCATCATAACTGACTACAATACCATTTTTGCTTCTATCTGTATCATAATTTGTAGCTCATGTTTCAATGTATGTTGGTGTGAATCATGGCCAAATACTCAAACACTGGGGTTGATTTTTCTTGCATGTGGTCATCTGAGCATGTTGTAGAGTCTCTCTTCATTACCATCTGCTCCCAGATCAAGGTATTCCTTCCTGTATTGTGACTTAAAAAGACATATATTGGGATCATTTATACAGTCTTCATTTGTACTTCTGTTCATTGTACCTTGTCTGTCTTCCCTTTCATATTGGTACACAGTGGACTGATCATGCATAAACATTTTCTGCTCATGTGCTGTGTTTGGAGTTGTACTGCATACTTATATACTATAATTGTGTAAAAATGCAATCATCTATTCTTTAATCGAGAATGGAACAATAGATTCTCCTGTATCATGAATAACAGTTTATTAATTATGACAGCACTGTTTGCCTATGCCTCCATCATCCTGGATGTCAGCTTATATTGTACAATCATTTCACTGTGCATACGGTCAAATGTTCTGACTATTGTGGTGGCTGCTTACACATCAAGAATGTTTGATAATAGACTATGTTTATTTATGCAATAAGGATTGCTATCTAGATCCACAATGTAGAAGCTCCTCTACTGTATGTATGTTTTTTAAAAAATCTCCTCTCATGTCCATCAGGGGAAATACTGATGTAGAGTGAGGATAGACTAATGTACAAGCCGCATCTTATCTTTCTGCCTTAATTTCATCAACCCTAAAATAATAGTAATAATAACTTCATATGCTTGTTATTGTCAGAGTAAAATGTTATTATATGTGAAGTACTGGGTTCTTCATATACAATAATTACAAAACAAATATAAACTATCATTATTATCATTATACCAGGACTGTTTTTCCTTGTTATCTATCATGCTTAATTAAGCACTGGTAGGGGTTATTCACAAATACAGTCTGAATATTTGATATAAAGCCATCTATTGAATCACTGTTATCTTTTCCTGGATCACTCCATTTCAACTTATAATTTTAAAAATATTGTACGATGCCCATTTCAGTAGGTACTGTTTTATGGCTTTCTCTACCTCCTATTCCTGCTTACTCCTAAAACACAGTTATACGTGCACCTCCATGGTTCTCTGATTATGCTCAGATATGGTTTTCTGCATATAAGATAATCACATCTACTGTTGTAATGAGAGTTCCATCTTCCATGTTATGGAAATAAGTTTATATATCCAATTTATTTCATTTTGATTATTCTTTATATGGTTTCTTATAATAGCTGTCAGTTCCCATATCATATCCTTTTGCTTCTATATCCTGACTCTCAACATACATTTTGGGGTTAGCTGGTTGTATATTAGAAGTTCAAACATTTAGGATGTTTATTCATGGCCAATTGTTATTTAAGCACATATTATGTTGCTTTCTTTTTCCATATTTGCTTTTGCCCCCAAGTATTTGTTCTTCTAATACATTATTTTTATCTCATACAATATCCATTTGAACAAACTCTAATCATTTTTTTTGCTACAAAATTTTTGATCATTTAGCATGCTTTCCTGTCTGTACAGCTTAGAACTAACAGTGTTCTGAGCATAAACCATTATAGTTTGATCCTGTACTGAGAATGCCATATTCTGTATCTCGGACTATGCATTAGCTTATGCATGATGGTTTTCCTCCAGATTATCACTACTGCTTGCTCCAATACCATGTTCCTATATCATAACAAAGTGTTAATTTTGCAGAGTTGTGTGAGGGTGCATTGTGATGATGTGTTCATGGTCTTCTTTTGCATCATTATCATCTGCTGTCTTCTTTCATATATCAATTACTATATGCACTTGGGCCTTATAGATCTGCTTTTAAATCATTGCTGTTTCTTCCTATAAAATGATTTTCAGGCCATGGTGCAAAGCTTCCTTATTATACATAATAGTCAAATACTCAGACTCCAGAAGTGCCCCTTCATCATGCACTATGGTCATTTGGGCATGTACCAGAGGATCTTTATTTCATTAATTTCTTCAGCTCCTGAACCAAGCCATTTGTTAAATTCATGTTCCATGTCTTTATTACATAATACAGCACCTGTGATTTAATCTGTATTATGTGCATTTATTTTTGCACTATAGCCACTTCTTCCTGTTTCATTAATTTCAACTGATACTCTAAGTTAATTTGGTATGCATCATGGTCAAATCCTCAAATACCACTAATGAGTATTCATATGCTATGGATGGTCTTATTGATCTATGCTAAGGTATTCCTTTTCATACCATTACCCTCTGCTTATGGACTAAAGCCATTTCTTTCCATGCTTTGTGTTTAAAGTATTCATGCACCATGAATACTTTAATAAGGAAATCATTACTACCATCTCCTTCTGTCTTAAAATGTAAAGTTGTACTTATTCAGTATGTGTACCTTTATCTATATCACGTCTATCTACTTCTGTATAAAGACTAAAAGTATTATAAATATTAAATGGTTAGTATATATACCATATTTGTCCACTTTTCTATCACTATTCTCCTTTTTCATGTGTGAATGTGTATTTTATGCCTTTAAGCACATTTTGGAAGGTTTTTTGATTATCTATCATAATCAGTTGTTCCTTCTTAAGTGACTGCAGTTTGTGCACCATGGATGCTTAAGCATATACCAACATGCACTTTTGCATTGGTTCATCTGCTCCTAAAGAAAATCCATTTGTTTTAATATTTTTAATCATATAAAATATCTACCTGAATAATCATCATTCTATAGTTATGTCCCCAGCACTATTATAGCATTTTCCAGGGTTAAATAATCTCATATTATTGGTGATAGCATCGAGTATTCTTTTCCTTCACCATGGCTGTCTACTCTTTTACCTTTGTCACTTTAATGTGCACCCTATCTGAGTGTTCTTAGAATATTGATGCCTTCTCATATTTAATGGTTGTCAGCTTATGCATTGTGAACATCTGCTCATTTAGGTTCAGAGTTATCTAAGTGTGTGCAAGTTGACAATCCATAGTTGGTTCCTGATCATCATTACAGACTATTGATTTATGTGGTTCTATGGAGAAGCTCTTAGTTACCTATTTATACACTGTGGTTTTCTTTTTTTTAATATTTTTTTAGTTGCCAATGTATCTTTATTTTATTTATTTATATGTGGTGCTGAGGATCAAACCCAGTGCCTCACACATGCAAGGCAAGTGCTCTACCACTGAGCCACAACCCCAGCCCTACACTGTGGTTTTCTTATGTAGACAATGCTACATGATCAAGTGTGCACTCATATCAATTTTGTGCTCCTATACATTAATTATTGTTTTTGAGAAATTTTGGATCACAGTATTGTGACCTTGGGCAAGCCCCTCAATATCCTTGAATGGAAACATTTTTTGAGGTATATAACCTGATTTGCACACATATTAATGTGTCATTTACATTTCCCCACATGAAAATAGTTTTAAAATGTAATTTAAAACTATATATTTAGATGTATCAATAATCATTATTTATTCAGTCATTCTCTTAATGCATAGTTAAAATAATTTTAAAATGGTGCTATATAGCACAATATAGTGATATTGTAATAAATATATTTAAACAGGAATTTTTTACTTTTTTATTTTAGGTATATTTCTAGAAATACAATTCATGATTTGGATCATGGATTTTTCACAGGCTTTTTATTCATGCTGCCAGATTGCTTTGCTTTCTTTTCTTTCTTTTTTTTTTTGGTACTGGGGATTGAATTCAGGAGCACTCAACCACTGAGCCACATCCCCAGCCCTATTTTGTGTTTTATTTAGAGACAGGGTCTCACTGAGTTGCTTAGTACCTCGCCATTGCTGAGGCTGGCTTTGAACTCGCAATTCTCCTGTCTCAGCCTCCCAAAGTGCTGGGATTACAGGAATGTGCCACTGTGCCCAGCCTAAAAGGTACAACCTCTTTAGAGAATAGTTTAGCATTAGATCATAAAGTCAATACACAAAGCCAGCCTCAGCAATAGCAAGGCACTAAGCAACTCAGTGAGATCCTGTCTCTACATAAAACACAAAATACAGCTGGGGATGTGGTTTAGTGGTCGAGTACCCCTGAGTTCAATCCCTAGTACCAAAAAAATAAAAAAAGAGATTGTACTTTTTATACTACTACCAACCGTTTAGGAGGTTCCTGTTACTGCATATCATAACTTGATATTATGAGACTTTAAATTTTTTGGTCAATCAATAAATGTGTATGATCCAATTTAAAAATGGTCAAAGGACTTCCACTGACATTTCTCACAAAAGAAGACATACAAACAGACAATAGTTATGAAGAAATGCTTGACACCACTATCAGGAAAATGCACTTATAACCACAATAACATATCATCTCACACCTGCTAGATCAGCTTTTATAACAAATACAATAGATAAGATGCATTAGTGAAACTGCAGAGAAATGGGAACTCTTACATATTGCTGTTGGGAATGTAAATGAGCATAGCCATTATGGAGAACATTATGGAGGTTCTTTAAAAAACTAAAATAGAACTACCATATGTATCCCACTTTTGAGTATGTATCAACTGAACTGAAATCAATATATCAAAGGGATATCTGTACTGCCATGTTTTTTCCAGCATTATTCATAATAGCTGACATATGAAAGTGTCTAACAAGAAATAAATTGATAAAAAATGTGTTCAATATACATATTTTTATTTTCAATGTAATACTAATTAGCCTTTAAGAAGAAGGAAATACTGTCATTGGTGACAACATGGATGAACCTGGAGGACATTATGCTAATGTGAAATAAGTGATGCACAGAAAGATAAATACTGTGTGATCTCATTTGTATGTGGTATTGAAGAATGTTCAATTCATAAAAGTAGAGGGTAGAATGATAGTTACCAGAGGACATGGTAAGAGACAGAGAGACATTGGGGAATTGCTGATAGAAGGGTACAAAGCTTAAAATGAACAGGAGGAATCAATTTTGAGATCTATTACACATCAGGGAGGGGGACTCTAGTCAATAAGAATATTTTGTATATTTTAAAGTACCTGAATGAATTTCAAATGTATCACCATAGACAAATTGATAGGTAAGCAAGGTGATTGATATATTAGTTTAAACATGACACATGGTAAACATATATCAAAATGTCACATTCATCTCCATAAATGTATACAATTATGATTTATCAATTAAAATAATATTAATAAATAAGAAACTGAAAAATATCTCTTGATATTTGGTAGAGGACATTCTTTCACCTTATTCTACTTTGAGACTTCTAGAGGCTATTCTTGTCCCTTTGGATTTACATATAAAATTTAGAATTAACTTATCCAGTCTTACCAATCAAAAAGTAAATTAAATTTAGTAGTATTGACATCATCACAATACTGTGTTTAAAATTGTATCTGTTCATTTATTTAAGTCTTTATTATCTCTATAAATAAACTTCTATAAGCTTCTCCTACAGAGATTTTACATATCATATATTGGGCTATTTAAAATTTTATGCTCTCATGAATGCAATTTTTATTTATAGCATTATTAGTTTCTGAATATTATTTTTTATCTGGCTATCTGGATAAACTATCTTACAAATTTTAATGATTTACCTGTTGCTTATTTAGGATTTTCTGTAGATACATTCATTTCATATATAGGTAATCCAAATTTTATTTCTTCCTTTTCAAGACTTATCTCTTATTCTTATTTTACATGTCTACCTGGGACTTTCAGTAGAAGGTAGGAGTTTCATCATGTTTCTGATTTCAAAAGAACAATTTTAATCATTTCTCTTTAGATGTGTATTTTCTGTGAGTTGTTTTGTAGATACCCTTCATCAGTTCAAGGATATTCGCTTTTGTTCTTATTTATATTGATAAGTTCATAATATTCTTCTCTGTAATTATGTTCATGTGGACCAGTTATGTTAATTGAGATTCTAATACCCAACTAACCATGAATTCATTGGGTATATCTAACTTAGCCATGATGTGTTGTTCATTTTAGGTTTGGGTATGATTTACTAAAGTTCTTTTGGATTTTTGCCAGTATTATTCCTTTCTTGCCATTGTTGTCATAATAACATGAGTTGAGGGTGTTGTCTATTTTATTATTTTGGGGATAAATTTGTGCATAATTTACATTATCTCTTGAATGTGCAGTCAACACAGTGGAAACACATCTGGCCATATGTTTTCCTAGTGGGTGGATTGTTGACTAATTTTTCAATTTCTTTACTTCCTATAGGACTATTCATTTTCTCTAATTTCTCCTTCATAATGTCTTCGTATATTATGTTTTTCTAGGAATTGCTTTTATTTGGTCCAAATATTCATGTGTTGGCATAAAATTGTTCGATTACCCACTTATGGTCTATTTAATATTATTTCAGTGAGTCAACTTTTGGCCTTCATTATAATCTCTTTTATAAGTTATTTCTTATTTCAAAAAATTTATGTTCAGGGGCTGGGGATGTAGCTCAGTGGTAGAGCACTTGCCTAGCATGTGTGAGGTACTGGGTTCGATCCTCAGCACCACATAAAAATAAATAAATAAAAGGTATCGTATCCATCTACGACTTTAAAATATTTAAAATAAAAAATTATGTTCAGGTTTTTACTATTTTCCTTCTTTTGGGGGATTATTTAAATTGTTTTCTTTCTTGCTGAGATAGATGCTTGGCTAATTAAGATTTATTTTCATACTATATGCTTTTCCATAATTCCTATGTTAACTGTATTCCAGAAGTTTGATAGTGATTTTGTTACTGTATAGTTAAGAAAATGTCCTAATCTGTACTTTGATTTTATTTTGGTTATTTAGAAGTGTGTCTCTTTATTTTGGGGGAGCATAGGTACTGAGGGTTTAACCCAGGAGCAATTTACATTGAGCAACATTCCCAGCCCTTTTTATCTTGAGATAGGGTCTCACTAAATTGCTTAGAGCTTCACTGAGTTGCTGTGGCTTCCCTAAAACTTGGAATCTTCCTGTCTTAGCTTCCTGGGCTGCTGGGATTGCAGGTGTGTGCCACTATGCCCAGCTAAGAGTATTTCTTAATTTCCAACGATTTGTGGATTTTTATCTTTCTCAATTAATGTTTACTTTGATTGCATGTGGTAATACAAAATACTCCATAGTGTATCAAGAATTTGAAATCTGTTTTTCATTGCTTTATAGAGTCACAAATCTTTGTATATATACCTAGGTGAGATTAAAAATGTGCACTTTTTTGCTATCAGGAGTGCAGTATTCAATATGGTTCCAATAGGTCAGATTTGTTATTCAATCTTGCTCAAATTTTCTACATCTCTTTGATTTCTTTAGTTTTTCTAATCTCTTCACTGTTGAAAGAGATGTGTTAAATTTTCCCATTGTGATGAGAAACACAATATTTCCTTATAGTTTTGTGAATTTTGCTTTAAATATTTTAATGCTATTTTATTAGTTATGTACAATTTTTTCATATCTTCCTGTAAGTTGAAGCTTTTATCATGCGGAGCTTTCATCTTTATTTCTAGTAAAACTTTCACATTCAAGTTTTTATTTCCTGATATTAACATAATTTTGGTTAATATTTAATGTATCTTTTTAACTTCTAAAATCATTGTTCCCTTATATTTTAGGCATGAGTTATTTATTTATTTTGGTAATGAGAATTGAACCCAGAAACACTTTGCCACTGAGCCACATCACCAGCCCTTTTTATTTTTTACTTTGAGACATGGTTTTACTAAGTTGCTTAGGGCCTGGCTGAATTGCTGAGACTAGCCTAGCATTTAACCATCATCCTGCCTCAGCCTCATGAGTTGCTGGGTTTACAGTTCAGATATGACTCTTAAAAATCATGAAGTTCATTCAGTTTTTACTATTTTTTATTTTTTGTTCTTTTATTACTATTTTAATTACTGCATTATACTTTTACATAATATCAGGGTTTATTTTGACATAATCATACACACATGTGTTATAATTTGATCAAATTAGTCCTTAGTACTTCCCCTTTCTTATTTCTAACCAACTCTTAAAGCTTTTCATTTGAACTGAGCCTTTTAAAATTATTTTTCAGATAGACATGACACTATGTATTTTGACATATTATACATGCATGAAATATAACTGATTCTAATTAAGATTCCATTCTTGAGGTTGTACATGATGTGGAGTTTTACTGTGGTGTATTCATAATATGAACATAGGAAAATTATGTCCATTTCATTCTGTCTTTTCTAATCCCATCTCTCTCCTACCTTAGCCTTCATTCCCCTTTGTCTAATGCAGTGAACTTCTATTCTTCTCCTTCCTACCCTCCCTTGTTGTAGGTTAGCATCCATATATCAGAGACAACATTCATCCTTTGGTTTTATGGGACTGGCTTATTTCTAGTTCCATCCATTTACTGGCAAATGCCATAATTCCATTCTTCTTTACGGCTGAGTAATATTCCACTCCATTGTATGTGTGTGTGTGTGTGTGTGTGTGTGTGTGTACAATTTCTTTATCCATTCATCTATTCACAATTTCTTTTTTAAAAATTTTTTTTAGTTGTAGATGGACACAATAGTTTTATTTATGTATTTTTATGTGGTGCTGAGGATCAAACCCAGTGCCTCACACTTGCAAGGCAAGCGCTCTACCACTGAGCTACAGCCTCAGCCCCTACTCACAATTTCTTTATCCATTCATCTGTGGAAGGGCACATATATTAGTTCCGTAGCTTGGCTATTGTGAATTGAGCTACTATAAACATTGATGGGGCTGCATCACTGTAGTATGCTGATTTTAAATCCTTTAGCCAAAGGTGTAAACTGGATCAAATGGTGGTTCCATTCCAAGTTTTATAAGGAATCTCCATATTGTTTTCCAGAGGGCTTGCACCAATGTGCAGTCCCAACAGCAATGTATGAGTGTGCCTTTCCCCCCACATCCTTGCCAACATTTATTGTTACTTGCATTCTTGATAATTACCATTCTGACTGGAGTGAGATGAAATCTCAGTGTAGTTTTAATTATATTTCTCTAATTGCTAAAGATATTGAACATTTTTTCATGTAATTATTGACCATTTATATTTCTTCTGTGAAGTGCCTATTCAGTTACTTTGCCCATTTACTGATTGGGTTATTTGGTTTTTTTTGGTGTTAAGTTTTTTGAGTTCTTTATATAACCTGGATATTAATACTCTATCTGAGGTGCTGGTAGCAAAGATTTTCTCCCATCCGATAGGTTCTCTCTTCACATGCTTTTTTTAAAAAATTTTATTTATTTTTTTAGTTGTAGGTGGACAGAATATCTTTATTTTATTCTTATGTGGTGCTGAGGATCGAACCCAGTGCCTCACGCATGCTAGGCGAGCACGCTACCACTGCGCCACCATCCCAGCCTCCTCTCTTCACATTCTTGATAGTTTCCTTTGCTGTTAAGAAGCTTTTTAGTTTGATACCATCTCATTTATTGATTCTTGATTTTACTTCTTACACTTTAGGAGTCTTGTTGAGGAATTTGGTTCCTAAGTTGACATGATGAAGAGTTGGGCCTAGTTTTCGTCCTAGTGGGTGAAGCATGTCTGGTCTAGTGCCTAAGTCCTTGAACTACTTTGAGTTGAGTTTTGTGCAGGATAAGAGACTGGGGTTAATTTCATTTTGCTACATATGGATTTCTAGTTTTCCCAGAACTATTTGTTGAAGAGGCTATCTTTCTTTTGATGTATGTTTTGGTGCCTTTGCCTAGTATGAGACAACTATATTTATATGGGTTTGTCTCTGTGTCCTCTATTTTGAACCACTGGTTTTCACGTCTGCTTTGGTGCCTATACCATGCTGTTTTTGTTACTATAGCTCTGAAGTATAATTTAAGGTCTGGTATTGTGGTGCCTTCTGCTTCACTTTTCTTGCTGAGGATTTCTTTGGCTATTCTGTGCCTTTTATTTTCCCAGATGAATTTCATGACTTCTTTTTCTATTTCTATGAAGAATATCATTGGAATTTTCATAGGAATTGCATTATATCTATTTTGCACTTTTGGTAGTATGGACATTTTGACAATGTTCATTCTGCCTATCCAAGAAATGGGAGAGCTTTCCATTTTCTAAGGTCTTCTACAATTTCTGTCTTTAGTGTTCTATAGTTTTCATTGTAGAGGTCTTTCACCTCTTTTGTTAGATAGATTCCCAAGTATTTAATTTTTTGAGGCTATTGTGAATGCAGTAGTTTTCCTAATTTCTTTTTCAACGGATTCATCATTGGTGTATAGGAGTGCAATTGATTTATTGGTGTTAATTTGTTTATGATGAACTGAGCCTTTAATTCATTTACATGTATTATTTTTGCTGGTTTATCTGGGTTTGAAACTATTATTTTCTTTTAATTTTTTCTATTTCTCCTGTTTGTTTATTTTTTATTTAATTTTAATTTGTTCTTATTACTTATAAATGACAATAGAATGTATTGTATAATTTCTCATTATTCTGGATCTACATGATGTAGAATTACATTGGTCCTTATTTTGATAGTTTTTTAATTAAGTTTTTCTCCTCATCTAGTGTAGAAGATATAGAATCTGTTTTTATTTATATTTAGTGTAGGTCAAGTAATACATATACTACCCTAAATTCTTTTTATTGCTAGAAGTTGTATTTGGTTCTTTTAAAAGTTTATTAGTGTATTGTTTATAATATCCCATTCTTTGCAAAACATTTATCTGTAAGGTTGTCAAACTTTTATACTCTTCATATGGTAAATTCAGTATCTTATGTGGGATTTGGTTTCTTCACCAGTTGTTTCTCTCTTATCTTTGAGGACCAATCAATGTCTCTGAAAAGTTATTTTTGGGGTTCCCTAAAACTAAATATGAAGATGGCATCTTCTATAGATGATTTTTGTTTCCTTCTGCAAGTCACCTGCTATATACTTTATAGCTACTTTACACCAAACTCATGACTTGAGATTTCTTGGACCAAATGATGCGGATTTGGGGCTGGGGTTGTGGCTCAGTGGTAGAGCACTTGCCTAGCATGTGTGAGGCACTGGGTTCAAATCTCAGCACCACATATAAATAGATAAATATAAATAAAGGCACATTGACAACTAAAATATATTTTAAAAAATAATGTCAATTTGGGTTACAGACTTGAGAAGGAGGTCTTTTATGGTTTGAAATATTTCTGGAGTATCCTTCTGTCTGTCTTTTGGTCTATATTTCTCTATAGTTTGTTCAAACTAAGGCAGCACTCCTACAGTCTCCTAGGAGAAGAGATATAGACTTACTTTTAATATATTGTTCACTTGAAATTATGGCATATAGGACATGTGAGCTGTATAAGAGCATGTGTGTTGTCATATCACGCACTGATTGGAAAATTTTAGGCTTTATGCTTGATTTTTTCACTCTGTATTTTTTCTCTTATTTTTCCTGGATTTTTGCTTTTCTTTTCTTTAATTTTGTTTTGTTTTCTTGAGTTGCTTTCCCATCTGTCTTGTTTATTCTTAAGAGGAATGAATACTGCCAATTTCATAATCTTTCTATTAATAATTTATCTATGTATATAGCTTTGAGTTCATCCCCCTACCAAAAGAATAAATTTTTACTGCCTTACTGTTTCTTGGGATAGTGCTTGAATGCTTGAAAAGGAGTAGTATGATGAGTTATTTAAGAATATACTTTATTTAACCATATTAGTTATGATATTTGAATCACTTCACTTTTTTTCAGCTCAATCTATTGAATACAGGGTGCTATGCTAATTTACTTCAGCAGCCCAATTTCTTTCATTTAGTTTTTTATTTATAATTTTCTATTTTATTCATTTTGCAGTTGTGTTATTGAGAGCAGGACGTTTTATGAGTTGCTGCTGATAGTGGAAGTGTGTAAGTAGCAATTATAACCATATGTGCCTCAAAGAACACTATGCTACAAAATGCATTATGTCATAGAAAGACCACATGCATTTTTTATTAGTCCAGCCTCTACGTTTTCTAAGTTATGGTATTTATGTGACATTGGTTTATTTTTTTCTAATACTCCTTGGGTCTTTACACTGTTTTAGAGCATGGAACATATCAAGTCCAACAATGTTTATCTTTTTTTTTTTTGTAGTTGTAGATGAACATAATAACTTTATTATATTTATTTGTTTCTTTTATGTGGTATTGTGGATTGAACTCAGTGCCTCACACATGCTAGGTAAGCACTTTACCACTGAACCACAACCCCAGTGCTGTTTATCTTAATTCATCCTCAATGGTGATGTATATAAAAAATTACCTTTTAGACACTGGAGTTTTGCCTTTTTTCTACTACTCTTGATCAAATCTCTCTGCCCACTGTTTTCTGTCCCTTTTAATGAAAAATTGAGAGGATATATCTCTTGCATTATATTTTTTATAGTTTGCTTTTGATCATAGTTTCTTTTTTTATTTGTTATTTTTAAATATATGTGACAGTAGGGTGTTTTTAGATATATTATACGTACATGGAGTGCAACACACTCTATGTGATATATATACACAATGGAATATCACTCAGCCATAAAGAAAAATGAAATTATGGCATTTGCCAGTAAATGGATGGAATTAGAGACTTTATGCTAAATTAAATAAGCCAGTCCCAAAAGACCAAAGGCCAATTGTTCTCTCTGTTATGTGGATGCTAACTCTTTTGCATCATATTAATTCAAAACAAGGGAGCCTCAAATTTCGAAGTATCCACATAGAAATTCACAAAAGGGATCAGAGTAGACATAAACATAAGTGTACTATTACTAGAAACTCAAAGAATTTCAGTGAAGGAGTTTCTGGTCAATGCTATCAAAATTAATAAATAATTCATTCCTCATTCAAGAGTGTATTATTTAATCCCTAGGTATTAAAATGCTTTCTGTTTTTTATCGTGTTGATTTCTAATTTCATTCCATTATGATCTGATAGGATGCAAGGAATTATCTTTATTTTCCTTTTGTATTTGCTAAGACTTACTTTGTGCCCTAAAATATGATCTATTTTAGACAAAGTTCCATGTGCTGCTGAGAAGAAAGTGAGTTCAGTTTTCAATGAATGAAATAGTCTATAGATGTTGGTTAGGTCCATTTGATTAGTGCTATTTTTTAGTTCTGAAGAGTAGTTTATGTCTGGATGACCTTTCTAATGGTGAGAGACATATGTTGAAATCACCTGGTATTAGTGTATTGTGGTCTATTTGATTCTCTTTATTGAGAAGAATTTGTTGCATATATAGATTAACCAACATTTGGAGCATAGATATTTACAATCATTATATTTTGTTGTTGGATATTTTTTCTCATATGGAGAAACTAAGACAAAATAAGGAAAAAAGAAGGGGAGTAATCCCATGGAAATAGAAGGGAGATCAGTGGAGCAAAGGGAGGAGACTGAGGAGCATTGAGGAGTGAATGGTAAAGGGAAGAACAGTAGAATAAAATTGACCAAATTATGCTCTGTACATACATGAATATACCACAGTGAATTTCACCTTTATGCGTATCTATAAAAGATTAATTTAAAAATAACTATAAATAAATAGAAAGAAGTCCAATAGAGTAGAAGAAGGGGAATAAGGGGAGGAAGGGGGAAAGAGAAAGAGGAAGTACTGGGAACCAAAGTGGAGCAAATTATATTCTAAGCATGTGTGATTATGTCAAAATGATCCCCAGTATTATGTAAAACTATAAAGCACTAATAAAAACAAAAAAGGAAAAAAATAAGTTTGATCTAATGGATTTTCTAAAGCATAGGTTATGTTTTTAATACTTACATTATTGGTGATCGCTCATATAGCAGTTCAGTGAAATGATCAGGAAAGAAGGCAGAATGCACTTAATGAATGAATACAAGGTGAATATGTTGGACTAAATCAATTTTAAATCAAGAACCTTGATTGTTTTAGTCAGCCTTTTTGGCACTGTGACCAAAAGGCCTGACAAGAACAATTTTAGAGGAAGGAAAAGTTTATTTGGGGTCTCATGACTTCAGACGTCTAAGTCTATATATGGTGGACTTCATTCCCTAGGACTTGAGGCAGAATAAAGGGTGGAAGAGTACGATGGAGGGAAGCAGCTCAGGACATGTTGACCAGGAAACAGAGAGAGCTATGCTCACCAGACAGAATATGTACCTAAGGTCACATCTCAGGGATTCACCTCCTGCAGCAACAACCTACACACCTTCAGCTACAACTTAGTTAATTTCATCAGGTAATTAATTCAGGGATTAGGTTAAGTCTCTCATAACCTAATCATTTCACCTCTTAACCCTCTTGAATTGTCCTACACAGGAGGTTTTGGGGTACATGTCACATCTAAAACATAATATTGATTAATAAAATAATGATAGAAGACTGTACCTAGAAAGTAGCTATTATTGTCTGCTGTCAGTGGTCTATCTCTCCTGATCACCTTAACTCTTTGCTGAAAAAGAACATGTTTTCTTATGTAGGTAACTTGAGAAGAAGGACAAAGGTTTAGAACAATTGATAAGAATAAGGAAAGTACTATCAAAATATCATTAAGTAATACTAGCATGGGAGACAATGAATTTGTTGTGCTACTAATTTAAATAGCTGTGGAATTTTTTCCAATAGCACTGATTATTCTAAAAGAATAGCCATTTTTTGTATTAATCCAAGAAAGACTTTCTAGGCAGATACAGTAGAAGATTGTCTATGCAAAATGCTGGAGAAAAAGTAGTTTAAGTGATTTACTATTGGATGCAGCCTTGAAATGAAAGCCAATAACACTAAGTAAGCCCAAGAGACTGCAAGACAATACAGAGATCAGTAGACTAGAACACTAATTTCAAGGAGCAAGTGAAATAGCAGTGAAGTTTTAAAAGTGAGAAAAATAATAGAATAAATGCATAAATTAGAGATAGTATAGTTTAAGATTTGTAACATGGAATAAAAGAGAAGGCAGTAGAGATTTTATAAGTCAAAGAATTATGGCAGATTTATTATCTCCACAAACAGTGAAATACTGAAAATGATGGAAGGATATGAAAAATGTGAGCTGAGCACTGTTTTTGAATCAATGTGGGGAGCTACAAGAATGTTGATGTGATATCAATGAGGGGAGAGGGTGATACAGGTAGGTGGCATTAACTCAAATGAGGAGTGTGTTTACAGAAATAGAGGAGAAATGGTTTCCAAATGGCATCAATGGCCTTCGAGAAGATCATTCTGATCCTGTCTCTCAATTGCATAAGTATGAGAATATGGACTTGCCATACCTGAGAGTAAAGATGATAAAGAAACATTTTTCTTTTTTTGGTTCTTTCTAGATATAGATTAGAGTAGAGTGTATTTTGACATATTACACATAAATGGACTATAACTGATTCTAATTAGGATCCCATTCTTGTGGTTGTACCTGCTGTGGAGTTTCACTGTGTGAACAAGTGTCTTTGACATAAAGCCAAATTTGTTTAAGGCAAATAATAGGCAATTTTTTCTGTTAAGAGGTAGAAGGCAGAGCTGGAGTTGTGGCTCAGTGGTAGAGTGCTTGTCTAGCATGTGTGAGGGACTTGGTTTGATTCTCAGCACTGCATACACATAAATAAAGTCCATAGACAACTAAAAATTATTAAAAAATAATTGTAAAAAAGAGGTAGAAGGCATAGAAGCATTTGTTTTCCATAAAATAAAGGATTGAATAGGCATGGAGGAAAGATTTAATACAGAAGGATAGTCTTGCAAATAGATCTCTGAAAAAGAAAGGATGCCAGGTTGTATAGGTATGAACTCAGAAAAGCATTTGCTCTTTTTCTGCAGCAAACATTTTTTATTAGGTAGCTACCATGTGCCTAGCACTGCTCTGTGACCTCTGGGAGATAAAGTTCCTACACTAATGAAACACATAGCTAATGAGACAAGTAGACCATGAACAAATAAATGTGCAATGTAATTTTAGGTATTAATACATCCTATAGATATAATGAAACTGGATAATGGGAGTAGGAAAGAAAGGGGAAGGGAGTGCAATTTTAAATAAAGGTGATCAGGGAAGATGTATCTGAATTGGGGACATGGAAATAGAATCCTGAAGATAGTGAAGAAGGGAGTCAATCTGATATATGGAGAAAGAACACTTTATTAGAGAAGGAGGAACAAGTGTCATGTCCCTTAACCTGGAGCCTTCAGTGTTTACAGAGAACATCATGAAACAACAATGGCTTGGTATGAATAGAGGAAAGGAAGAGTAGAAAGTTACGAGTTTTGAGAGGTAGCCAGTGGTCAAATCAACTAGATTCTTAAGCTCACATCAGGTACTTTGTATCTAATGAAAATCCATCAGGCAAAATTGGAAAAGGGATGATATAATCTGACTAATACTTTCAAAAATCTCATTTTGGTTACTATGCAGAGAATGGATTATAAAGTGGCAAATCTGTAAGCACAGAGACACATTAGGCTATTGTGTCGTTCTGTTTTCTGTTGCTAAAACAAAACATCTGAGACTGAGTAACCCATTAAAAAAGATTATTGTGACTCATGGTTCTGGAGCCAGTGAAGTCCAACAGCCAGACATCAGTATCTGCTTAGCTTCTGGACAAAGGCCTAATGCTGCTTAAGCTTATAATAGAAAGTAGATATCATGTGTAGAAAGGGGAGAACATGAAAGGTGAACTTGCTTTATAATGATTTGCTGTTATGATAACTAAACCAGCCCTGTGAAAGTGAAAACTCACTCAAAGAGAAAGGCTTAAATCTTTGGGGGCTACATCTCTCATAATCCAAACATCTCTCAGTACAGCCCACCTCCTAACACTGACACACTGGGGACCAAGCCTCAACATGAATGTGGGTGAGGACAGACCATATTCAAACCATAGCAGGCATTTATTGCAGTTATGAGGCTGGGAGATGATATGGTGTTACCACCTTAGAAGCAATAAAGGATGGGTGAAGTAGCGTTTGCATATGTTCTAAAGTCAACAGAATGAACTGATAATTTGGATATAGTGTATAAAACAGAAAAATCAAGGTATGTATGTGGATTGAACAACATGTGGATTTCAAATATGAGAGAAAAATCCTAGGTCTGTTGTTCTACTCTTTCTTTGTAGATTCCTTTTTTTTTTGCTTGTTTTTTTAACTGCTATATTTTCAGCACTTAGGATGGTGTCTGGTATATATTATTCCATAAGTCTTAAATGAATTAATAGAAAGTAATTTCAGTGGAGTTATAAGTGAAAATAATTGATTGGTGTGGATGGTATTAGAGAATGATTGGAGAGGAAGCTGAAATAATCATAGAAAATTACTGAAATGAAGCCGAGAAAGTGGGAAAGACATGGAGGGCAATGTCATGTCAAGGGAGAACTTTATTTTTTCTTTTTGACAATGGATAATATTACATTGTTTTTATACTGCAGGGAATGAGCCAGTAGAGAGCAATACTGACAAGTGTGGGAGAGATAAGACAATCACAGGAATAATATCCTTCAGCATGGAACAGGGAGTAGGATCCAGGGCATGTGTGTGCGGGATAGTGTTCAACAGGAGCACAGAGGCCTTTTATAATAGAGGGAAGGTAGAATATATGGCTGAGATTCAGGTAGGCTGGCATAATTGATATTATGTAGATGGAGGCATTGTCTTCTGATTGCTTTTGTTTTTCTTGATAAAATAAGCAAAGCCTTTTGTTGAGAGTCTGGGAGAAGAAATATTGGAGGTTTAAGGAGAGAAAATAAATTAAAAATTATAGTATCAAGGAGTGGGAGAATAAATTGGTTTAGCAAATATAAAATATCCTGGGACATTAGAAGTATGTTGAAAACCTAGAGAGAGCACTCAGGCATAATCGTGCATTTTCCTCTAGCTATATTCAAGCACTTGTTTGCAGGTAAAGAGTTGGATTTAACAATAATTTATGTTTTCCCAGGCAGCTACAACAGAGTAAGAAAGAAGCAAGTGTGTTTAAGGTACGTACTGGAGAATGATTATACTGATATTAATTATGATCTCTGTGTGTAATCCAAGAAGGATATGAAAAGAAATCAGAATACAATGATGATGATGTGCAATTCAAAGGTTGTATTCAAAGGATCAGAGATCATGGAGGCAGGGGACAGGAGACTTGATAGTATGGAGGTCCTCCATAAAATGATTTGGAAAGATGTGATCAGAGAGTCATTTGAGATCATGGATTTTTATCAACAAAGCTTAGGATATGGCCTTAGGGATAGATAACCAGATTAGGGTGGAGTTGAGGCTCACCATGGAGCACAGTACCTAGAAACCTCCAGATATTGGCATTCTTCCCACAAACTCCCTTGTTTGTATGATATGAGGCAATATCTGTCAGAACTTTTCATGCACACAGGCATCCAAAGTGTTGATTCCTAGATACTATAAAATAAACTCTTCTATTCCTTCCCTTCAGTTTATAACCAGAGTTTCATCTAAGGACATATAAATCCACCAAGATTCAAAGCACTGTCATTCTCAAAGGTTTTGTAGTCAATTAATTGCAATCCTTAACATACCACATAGAAATTTGAAATTGGACAAGTTGATACAACATTATGATCTATAAAATATTTAATGCTTATAACACATATCCAGTAGAATTGGCTGTAACTGTACCTTGTACTTAGCAGGTGCTGAAACGTTCATCATAAGATAAATTTGTACTTGGACAGGATCTAACAGAAGAGTCATCCCTGTCGTAGGTCTTTGGCTAGGCATTTCATATATATTATCTTATTTAATTTTTATAGTCCCTATGTTATTATCCCCAGTTTTCATTGAATAAGGAGGTCTTTAAAGCCTAAACAACTAGTATTTGGTAGTTTCTTATATATTCTTGGTCTGGCAGTTTCCAAAGTTCAACCTATATCCAATTCTTTATACCATTTAACTTTGTTTAGGGTTATGTTTTTGTCACAATCACATTCATTTGCTATTTTTGAAGTACTCATTTTTGGTTAAGCACTCTTCTATGCAAGTTCTTATCTACAGATTCAGCCAACCATAGATTGGAAATATTCAAAGAAATTATGTCTTTATGGAATATATGCAAACTTTTTCTCTTGTCATTCCCTAAACAATAAAGTATAACAACAATTTGCATAACATTTACATTGTATTAGGTATTATATGTAATGTAGAGATTATTTAAAGTATACTGGAGGATATACATAGATTCTATGTGAATATTTCACCATCTTATACAAGGGACTTGAGCATCTTCAGATTTTGGTGTGGGGAGATGTGTCTTGGAATCAATCCTACACAGATACAAAGGGAAAACTGCATATATCTGAATAAAACAAGTGAAAATCCTTGTCCCCATTTAGCTTATATTTTTTTAGGAAAACACACAATAACAAAAATACATAAAATGTATATTAGAAGTGCAAATGAAGAAAAATACAGTAAGCAACTATGTAGAAATTATTAGGGAAATTTTACAAAGGGTGGGTGGAGAAGGCCTCAATGCAAAGGTGTTATTTCAATTAAAACCTGAAGGAAGTGTGGGAACAAACTATCTGGAAGTTACATGGAAGAAAATTCTAGGTAGAGTTTCCAGAAAGTGCAAATGCCTGGCATATTCAATGAGCAGCAAGGAGGCCACAGTGGCCAAAGTGGAGTACGTGAGAAAAGGGTAGTAGAGGATAAAGTTAGCTAGCTATTTGGGGACAAGATCATCTAGGCACTTGTAGGTCATAGTGAAGCTTTTGCAATGGGAAGGAATTGGAGGATTTTGAGAAATTGAAGAGACATAATCTGATCTAACAACTTAAAAGAGCACTGTGGCTGCTACTGGAGAATAGAATGTAGGGGAGTAAGGGCAATGGCAACAAGATAAGTTAGAAAGCTTCTACAATAACCTTGAAAAGGGACAACGAGCCAGATAGTATTAGAGAAGGTAATGAGCAGTGATTATGTCCTGGATATGTTTCCTTTTGAATGGAATATCAATTGGGCTTACTGATAGATTGCATGTAGAGTATAAGAGTAACAGAGGAGTCAAGATAGACATTAAAGCTTTATCTGGGCAAGTGGAAGGGTGGAATTACTATTAATTGAGGTAAGAACACTGCAGGAGGCCCATAGATGGTGTATGTATGTGGCAGTGAAAATCTGAGACTCAGGTTTGAGCATGCTAGGTCTAACCCATGAGTTACAAGATGGGCTTAAGTTATGAGTTTTCTCCTGGAGAATAAGTACAGATATGTATTCTAGAAGAGATGAATGTAGAATAGTTGGATTCTGAGATGGAGTCGTTAATTTTCAATTTATCACCTTTATGGATGATATTTTCTCTTTCTTTGTTTCTTGTACCCTCTATTAGCTCTCAAGTAAGGCGAATAGGTAGGGTAACCATTTGCTAATTTTACTATGCAATCATATATTATGGTGGCCTAAGTATGTGTCATGTTTATGTGTTCATACATCATGAATAATTCATTCAGACATGATGATTATATGAAACTGCATAGGTTTGTCTCATTCTGTTTCATGGCTTTTCTGCTCCTGCTACAGTCATCTGCTGCTGTGCCACAGATGGTTGTAAGCTCATATGATATTGGTGTTTTCCATGTACTGTGCTTATATAAACATACACCATAGTTGTCTACATTGGTGGTGTGCTTTAGTTTATTCACAGTGACTTTAAAAACTATTAGGGTTTACTTTCCTCTTGTGCATCATAGCTGTCTGAATATTCATGTAATTACATGGTATTCCTTTACTGTAATTTTCAGTTTATTCACCATGGATGTTTGCACTATAGTTGTGTATCCAAATATTATAGATAATTATTTAGCCACCATGGTCATTGTTACCCCACTTTCATCTGTATCTTGCCTCTCTGCTCCCATGAAAATTTTTTTACTGTGTCTGCCTGCTCATGCACCATGATATTCTGTTTCTGCATCATGGTGGTCTACTCCTGCAGCAGTGCCATCTGCTCTTAAACTATGTCACTTAATGATAAATACATCAAATACCTCTGCCCATGAATCATGATTGTTGATAATAGTTATCTCCGGCTGTATGGATACTTGATTATGTTTGAAGGCACTGTGACTATCACAGTTTTCAGTTTATACACTATGAGCATTTGAAACATCACCAAGTTTGCTATAATAAATGATTTAGGTGTCTATTTGCCAAAATTCTATCTTGGCATTTGTTGATGGTTGTCTGAGCATATACCAATGGATGCATGTTCATTTAATGCTAATATCTGGTCATGTGTTATATAGTCTGCACAT
This sequence comes from Xerus rutilus, assembly GCA_028644305.1. Lineage (NCBI taxonomy): Eukaryota > Metazoa > Chordata > Mammalia > Rodentia > Sciuridae > Xerus > Xerus rutilus. The sequence goes on from CM053417.1 coordinate 2,671,370, forward strand.
GTACCAGGTACAGGGGCCTGCTCTGTGGATATTTTCTAACTTGCCAAGGATATCTATTGCAGAAGGATGATTTTTATATTTTTTTCTAATTATCATAAAACACCCAACAAAAAAAGTGTCCTTTTAACCGTTTTTAAGAATACAGTTCAGTAGACTTGTATTGTTGTGTGACAGTCCAGTGGCATCTTTCTAATCATGCAGCATGTCTTAATAGACTGTGTTATGAAGTCCTCTTTTCTTTTTTTCTGATTATTACATTCATGTGCTATGGTGTTCTGACATATCTGATGAACATAATGTTTTATTACATAAATGTCTTAATAATAGTGATGTTTGCTAACAAAGTACTATGGTGCTTTGAGGGTATGTATTATGTCCAAACTCTTATATGCTATATATGATGACTGTTTTCTAATGCACAATGGTTATTTCAAAATGTACTTTAGTTACAATTTCACATAATATTGTTTTCTTGTGTTTCATACTATATATCATAGTTCACCTTCTAAATCATTAACACTTTTGTGTCATTGTCATCAATTCTTAATGTGATGGTTTGCTACTTTTTCACCATAGTTTGAGCACAGCCTATAATTATATACTAGAATAGCATAGTTGAACCTGTATCATGGATTATCTTTGTTCATACAGCACGGTCATCTTCTCTTATACCCAGTATTGTTACTCATACATTCGTGTTTTCTGAGCATGCATCATTATGTCTTATATTCTATGGTTTATTTTTACATTTTGCATTATGTATCTTCTACCATGTGCCTTTATTCCTGTAGAGTAATTGTGGATGCATGTATGCTGATTTTCTTAGCATAAACCCTTGTCATATGATCACACAATATTAGGGTCTGCTAAGGTACTGTAGTATTTGAGCATATATCATGGTTACTGCCCTTACCATGAATGACTCTCATGCCTCAGAACTGTCTAATCATGAACCATATTTTCTTAATTACATGGTATGGTTTTCTGAACTGCACTGTTCCTGGTCATTCCTATAAAATGTCCAACAACTCTTTTACAGCTCATGAATCATGAATGTCATAACACCTATGTTATGTTAAACCTAAGAAATTTCTGTTTTCATTAAAGAAAATTTGTCAAATACTGGCAATTTCATATGGTACAAGCTAATACCATGATTATCTCCAATGTGGATATTTCATTTGTCATAAATCTATCTCCCCCAGTATTAAGTTTTTCATACACCTGCTCCAGATTTATGAGGATAGCCTTGTATAGAACTCAGCGATTGCTTTAGAGAAATGGGATAGATTTAGAAGGAGTCTTAGACTTTTTATTAAGCAGAATATCCCTCAACTTTTATGTTTTGCTTATTGGCCTAATGCATAAGACTTCTTAGAAAGAAAAGTTTGACATACCTGATTCTCTCTGAAAATTAATCTACTGATATGATTAAAAAAGAGTAGCATTGGGTGAGAGTTAGGAGTCCTTCAAGTGATTAGTGTTTCAAACTCAAGCCACACAGTTTAGAAATAGCAAGTAAGTGTAACTTTATTGGCTGTTTCCTAACTTCATGTCTTGAGTAAACCTTTACCAGTCCAGAGTTTATAAAAAAAAAAAGTCTTACATGTAGGCAATCCAAAATCACTAATTCTATTATTTGTATAATTTGCTGATTTATTAGGAATTTCTGTGCCGGGAGGCTGGGCTTAGATTTTTTTCTTTATATTGTGACCCTTATGTAAAACAACTGGCTTTGCCCTAAATTATCACTAAATGAGGAAATATTACATTTTTAATCAAGAGCTATCATGTCTTATCATTCAGCATTTTATCATTTTATCATCCTGATTCATAGGAAACAGTTTACTCCAGGACTTTTGATATTCTGGAAATTTTCTTAAATCTATCAAGTTAAGAATTCCAAAAATGGTGTGTGTGTGTGTGTGTGTGTGTATATATATATATATATATATATATATATATATATATATAAAGAGATTGAACACAGAGGGATACCTAACCACTGAGCCACATCTGCAGCATCCCTCTCTCCCATGTTTTTGTTTTTGTTTTTAACACAGGGTCTTGCTAAGTTGCTGAAGTATCTGAGGCTGACCTTGAACTTGCAATCCTCTTGCTTCAGCCTCCTAAACTACTGGGATAACAGGTGTGTGCCACTTTGCCTGGCAAGTCTCTGCATCTTAGTATGCCAGAAGTTCTACATTATTACATAGTTAAACAAAGAAAAGGCCTTGTGACACTAAAGATCAAATGGAATTAGGTGAAATAAAATTAAAACATGAGAGACCATTTTAAGCTCTTGGATTATAAGAAGTAACTTAGGCTAAGGAAAGTTCTGAAACTTACTTAGTCATAGAGGAAGTCAAGGAAAGCGATGGAAATATGTTTAAAGATTCCCAATTTTTTATGTAGAGCTCTTTATACTATCCTATGTATCCTTTCTTGGATATGTTCTGGTGTGTTCAGAAGCAGTGTTATATTTTGGAGTGGATTTTGGTGGTACTGATGAGCTGGGGGAAAGAGGATATCAGGTTAAGCATTGTGTAACTGCATACAAGAGGGGTTAAATGGTTCTAATAGAGCTGAATACATTTTTAATCTCTTTCCCCTCTCTCCCTTTGTTTTCTACCCTTTTTTGTCCATTCCCCTTTCCTTGTACTGTAGATTTCACAGGTCTTTCCAAGTTAGTGCCGGAGAAGATGATAATCACACAAATGTGTCACTTCTACATGACCAGACTTGGGCTTCTTTTCCTGATTAATATTCTCCCTGGGACGACTGGCCAAGGGGAATCAAGACGACAAGAACCTGGGGACTTTGTGAAGCAAGATATTGGCGGGTAAGAATACTTAAGCCTTGGGACAAAAGATGAATTTAATAAATGCTTACCTCAGATTTCAGAGTTTTCCCCAGGTGAACCAAATATTCTTGTCTCTGATATATTACATCGTATTTGGAAGAAAAACTATCAGCTCAGAATTTCAAGATAAAAAGAGACCTCAAAGATCTTCCTGGGCAAATCTCTAGCCCATGTTGAATCCCTTCTATGATATCTTAAAAGCAGTTGTGTCCAGCCTTTTGGTATTAATTTTATATCTTCTTTCATAGATCTTCAACCTCTGCCTTTTTATTGGGTCTGGTCCATTAGCATTTAAAAATTATAAACAATCTCCCATCTTAAGCTTAAGAATTTTTCCTTCAAATAGTGCTTTATGGGGCTGGGATTGTGGCTCAGTGGTATAGCACTTGCCGAGCATGTGTGAGACACTGGGTTTGATTCTCAGTACTACATTAAATAAATAAATAAAATAAAGTTATTACAACTAAAAATATTTAAAAAACAGTGTCTTAGGTATTTGCTCCTATTCACATTCATACTTACTGCTTCTACTTGCTTCTCACCCATTTCTTCACCCACTGCTGTCTTTTCTGTTATAAAATAAAACACAAGTATGAAAGTATAGATAAAATATATACATATAGTATAAATATAATTTTCTTTGACTTCAGAGGCACAATTCCTAGATACTTAGATTAGGTTCTCTAGAAGCAGGGCATGACAGAAGTATTCATTTTAAAATTTTTTATTTGTTCTTTTTTAGATATACATGACAGTAGAGTGTACTTTGACATATCATACATACATGGAATATAACTTCCCACTAGTAATGTATTCATATATGAGCATAGGAAAATTATGTCCCATTCATTCTACCGTCTTTCCTAATCTCATCTGACAGAAGTATTCTTGAGCAAAGGATTTATTAAGATAATAGTCACAGCAGAAAACCCTAAAGGAGTAAGGCAACAAGATAGGGAAAGGGGGAAAGTTAAGCAAAAGTGTTAATTATAGCCTCAATTTGACCCCACAGGGAGATAGGAATCATAAGTGGCACTATGGAATAGTCCTACCTTGAGACAAGGATCCAACACTTTTGTAGCCTCACCTCAATTAGTCATTATACTCTCATCTCACCCTTCATTCCTAACTTCTCTTGAATACCAGACCTCTGTATTCAACATTTTATTGGATGTGAATACTTGGTTATTCCACAAAATCCTTAAAATAAGCATGTCCAAAGTAATCTCATCATTTCCATCCCCCTCACCAGAGAGAATAAATGCAACAAAACAAAAATATACCCCCTTTTCCATTTTTCCTAGTTTACTCAATGTTGCCATCATGCACTCTGTTGCTTGAGCCAGAAACTTGGAATTAGTTTTACCAATTTTGTACTCTTCACTCTCCAGTTTGAATCAATCACTATGATCTGTTATTTCTACCTTTCGTATGCCTTGAATTCACCCACTTTCCTACTACTACACTACTTTAATCCATTTGTACCACTGCAAAAGCCTCTATTTGGTTGTAATTAAAGTTTTGCTCCCATCTAATCTGTACTCTATAGCCAGTTTTCTTTCTGTCATGCATGCTGTTATACCAAACCTATTTACATCCTTTTCATGATATCTTACTCTTACTAGAATAAAGTAAAAACTCCTTATCATAATTTTATAAAATCCACTGTGATCCAGCTTCTATCCACCTTATTAGCCTCATTCGTCTTCCTGCCACCAAACTTAGTCAGGTTTTTCCTTGCTGTGACCAACATATCTAACAAGAACAATGTAGAGAAGAAAAAGTTTATTTTGGCTGATGGTTTCAGAGGTTCAGTCCTGGGCCAGTTCTCCTCATAGCCTTGGGCCTCAGATGAGGCAGAACATTATGGTGGAAGGGTGTGGTGAAGGAAAGCAGCTCAGAACATGGCAACCAGGAAGCACAGAGAGAACTCTGCTCACTAGAGTCAAAAAAGATAAACTCCAAAGTTATACCCCCACTGATCTACTTCCTCTAGCCTCACCCTACGTGCCTACAGTTATAGCCCAGTAAATCCAAATCACTGAATTAATGTGCCAATTAGTTTACACCTCTCATAATGTAAACACTTTACCTCTGAAAATTCTTACATTGTCTAACATATGAAATTTTGGGAAACACCTCATGTTTAAACCATAACACAAGGGGATATCACTACTAACAACACCTTAGGCTTGAAATATTTCAGTATTACACAGGATATTTCATTCCTTCCTAGTGCACTTTTTTGTTTTGTGTTACATTTGGTTATTGTCCCATTTTCTTGGAAGGATGCATCTTGAAATATAACTGTTTTTGAATTATTTTTGCAAGGTTATTGATATACTCTGAGTCTTTCAATCTTTTTTTAATATTTACTTTTTAGTTTTAGGTGGACAGAATATCTTTATTTTATTTTTATGTGGTGCTGAGGATGGAACCCAGTGCCTCATGTATGCTAGGCAAGCGCTCTACCACTGAGCCATAACCCCAGCCCTCTTTCAATCTTTGATCAGCATTTTTACAGTAATCTCTGGGGCTGAGATTAAATGTCCAGTTAAGACTTAAATGTCCACTTAAGTCTTGGTGTATGAGTCTCTTTGTTTCTCCCCAAATGGAAAATGAAACTAGTCCTTTATTATTAACTTTATTATTATTTTATTATTAAGTCCTTTATTATTACTTATTAAATCATGTATCTGATTTCATTGGGCCATAATAAAGATTCTAAATAAGGTACAAGTTCTAAATAAACAAATCTTACTTCAAAGGTTATCTTTTAAAATTTTAACTCAGAGAATAAAGTTTTCTAAAAATATATTACATATATTCTTATAAACCTAAACGAAGATTATGAACAGAATAGTACATATTCTTGGTGATTTTTGATGCTTATAAAGAACATTCATTATATTCATCGTTTATCTGATTTTTAAAATTTTTATCTCCATCCTCAGTCCTAGTTGTTGCCTTTCCTATTTACATCAGTTTGTTTACATCCTGCTAATGCTTAGGAAACCAAATAGCCCAAACCTTTTCGCAATTAAGCTAAAGAGGAGGCCAATAAATCCTTCCTGCAAAAACAGAACAAAGTGCTTGATTTTAATACCAGTGCATAATGATTGCATAGACCAATTTATGCTATGTGTATGTGTGAATATGTCACAATGAATCCCACAATTATGTATAATTATAATGCACCAATATTTTTTGAAAAAGAAACTTTTTTTTTGCATTCAGCCTTTGGAAGAATGAGACTACTAAAATTTTGGCTTAGAATATTAGAGTTAGCACTTTATTTGTATTTACTAGAAAAAAAAGCCAGCTCAACTTTAAAATATGTAGTATATGCTGAAAGTTCTCATACTTAATGGAGCTGGTGTTTCTTTTTGATTGTTTTCTTACATTCTTAAATGTGTGTTTGTGTGTTGAAAAAAAACCATGCACTGCTTTACTTTATTTATCGTTTTTTAAAAATTTTTAAATTGTAGATGGACATAATATCTTTATTTATTTTTATGTGGTGCTGAGGATGGAACCCAGTGCCTCCCACATGCAAGGCAAGCACTCTACCACTGAGCCCCAATCCCAGCCCATACTTTATTTATCTTTACTAACTTATTCTATTAAATCATTTGGCTTGGTTGTCCCTGCAGCTTTAACAATCAACAATGGTTTATCAATATACTAGATACAATGGTTTTCAATGTTTAGTATGTGTAAGCAAGAATGCAGGCTTCACACTTGAAGATTCTGATTTAGAAGTTCTGAGAATGGTACCTAAAATCTGCATTTGATCAAATTCTCCAGATGATTCTAATGTAAGAAAACTTTGGTTAATATTTGGGGCTATAGTTTCTATTTTCAAAGAGCTAATAGGATACTTAGGGATAAGAGATTCTGGATATTTAGAATAGCATACATGGAAAGACCCATGAATAGTATCTAATCTGATCTTTGTTTTTTACATGAATAAAGTGAAGTCCAGAAATATAAATTAACTTCCTTAAGGTCATACAGTTATATAATAGTAGAATTAGGTATAAAACACCACTCTGATTCCTAGTCCCATATTCTTGAGGTACAACTATGGAAAATAACTTCAGATTTATATAATGAATATATTTCTTATACTCTTGCTTCATGGTTCTGTATTTTTACTACCAACAAGTGAGAACTATGTATATGAACAGTGGTAAGTTGAACCATCATGAAACTATATTTTTTGAGGTCAAAATGGTCAAATATCAGCAATTTCATAATGGATCAACAGGTAAGTGCTTAAGTAGCAAATAAGTATTGGATAAATCCTGCAGGTCTGACTGCAATTTAATTGAATCAGTCAGGGTCCCAAATCAGATATTTTGGTTAAGATTATTTGAAGAGGGTAGATTTACAAAGAGACTTATTATAGAGGTATGTTGTAGGGGTAGGGGAACTACAAGGAAAAGGGCAAGAACCTATAGCCAGCAGTAGATACATCATGCAAAACAAGTTTTCTTATGAGGTGCAGGGACCTTTAGTGGAAGAAACAGTCATCATAAAGAGATTTTTTAAAAGTTATAATTAGACCAGACACAGTGGTGCATGCCTGTAATCCCAGCAATTCAGGAGGCTAAGACAAGAGGATTGCAAGTTCAAAGCCAGCCTCAGCAATTTAGCAAGACCCTAAGCAACTTAGTGACAGCCTGCCTCAAAATAAAAATAAAAAGGGCTAGAGATGTGGCTCAGTGGTTAAGCACCCCTGGGTTCAATCCCTGGGACAGAAAGTAAGTAAGTAAGTAAGTAAGTAAGTAAGTAAGTAAGTAAATAAATAAATGCAAGAATTAGGCATATGACCATTTGTTTTATGTACATAAATATTTTCCTATATATAGTAATCTCTCAGTCTCTGAATACTTAATATTTCAGCCATATGACTGGATGAACTGTGCTAATATAGGGCAAATGCAATTTTTTCATGGGGCCTGAAGAAATAATAAGTATCATTTGATTCTAATATTTTTACTTTTGAAGTGGAAATATAGCATTTGTGACATAGGACAAGGGTGGACATTTGAGGCTAGGATCAAGAATACTTCATAGGTGATACTGTGACTTCTTACTGTATCATTTATGGAAGCAAAGTTGTCTCAGTATTACTGATACTAAATTTGATCACTTGATTAAAATGATGCCTGCAAGACTGTTTGTTGTAAGGATATCAGTCACCAGGGATGAATGAGAGAGTTTTAGCTGACTGGAAGCTCATTGCTTTGATCATAGCTATGTGTGTGGAGTAAAGAGCAAATAACAGTGAGGGAGAGAATATGTCTAGTGTTGTAGTTTTCCCATGTTATGTGTCAAATTTTTTTCTTCAGAGACAGTGTTATAAATGGTTCACAGGCTGGCCTGTGAAAGTCTACTTAACAAAAATGTTGCTGAAATGGGTCACATACATTAGCCCCATGGTTAATTCAGATGAATTATTAGAAATAGATTTGAATAATTTTGCCTGGACAACTAGATAACCTTTATGGCAGTGTTTTAATGTACATTCACTTCTTTGCAGACTTTTGATCATGAAACATTTTAAATTGGGATATGTCTTTTTATATTCATATGTAGAATCATCTCTAAGTTCTAGTACCTTTGTTATTTACAACATGCATTAGTTCATTCTTCCTGTGTGTTTTTGTGAAGCACAGCCTTTCAGTTCTTAAGAAGGTATGAAGGACTTGGTCTTTATTTTACTTTAATTCAGCAAATACAGTTAATGTGAACAGGTAGGGCATATGTGAGTGGGTGTTTCTCAAGCCAATACATCTCTAGAAAATATTTAAGACAAGCTCTCTTTCTTACATGAATTACGCATATTCTCACAAAAAGCAACAAATTTTTTTTCTTTCAAGTGGCTTCTTTAATGACATTAGAATATGTGCTATTGGATCACAGGTGTTTCTCATTCCTTCCCCAGCATATAACTGATATCCTTAGTGAGATGAATCTTTAGTAAGGCCTTTCCATTCATGGGAAAGACTGGGCTTAGAAAATAAAAACAGGGGATACTAGGACATGGTAAGTGATCTTATTTGGCTGTGATTTCTGGTCTGAAAGCAAAATAGTGGAATTTGCAGCTGTAAAAGTATATTGGCACCAGAATGCAGAAGGCTGTGAATGTCACGCTAAGGAGTTGGGATTTTATTTGGTAAACTGTGAAGAGTTATGGAAGCCTTGAGAGTAGTGCCGAGATATGATCTGCCAGTAATCTAGAATTTTCATTATTTAAAAAACATATTCTCCCCTAGGACATATACAGTATTAGGTAAAATGTCATCCTTTTAATGAAGTAATTTTCTCTTCTCTTTGAGTTGTTGTCTGAACTGCATCAGCAATTCTGCAGCTGTGCTTTCCCCTAACATAAACACACCAGGGTCCTTGATATGGTTGAATTAACACTGTTACTGCTGACATCCTGCACTTAATCTCTACATGGTTAGTGAGCCTGACTTTGTTGCAGTCTAAAAGTACATGTCTTTCAAAGGTTTCTCACTGCATTATCAGGAGTTTGGGGAAAATAAAGAAAAACCCTCCTTTACAAAGCAATTTTGTTTTTTATTATCTTATTTAATTATTTCTTCCAAAAGCTTTCTAAGGTAGAGTTTTATTATCCCTATTTTACATATAAGGAAATAAGTGACAGAACCAGAACTAACACTCTAGTCATTTGACTCTCATCCTGTGAACTTGCTACTGATCCATCTTTAGAACTAGAAACATGATGAAACTTGCCTAACCTGTAGATAGTTTATTAGTAATGTCATTTTTATTTTTTATTTTTTATATATTTTCTTTTAAGTTGTTGACGGACCTTTATCTTATTTATTTATTTTTATGTGGTGCTGAGGATCAAACCCTGTGCTTCACACATGCTAGGCAAGCACTCTACCACTGAACCACAACCCCAGCCCCCATTTTTATTCTTTAATGGGGGTTTATTATCATATTTGATCCAACTAATAGTGATAGATATCAATCTCATTAACTATAAACATGTGACTGAACAGTTTTTTTCTCTAACTGGCATTGATCTTAGGTGTCTAATACGTAAAATGAAGGTAAATAATTATATGATTTCTAAACTCCTCAATAATTGTGTTATACTATGATTCTTTTTTTCCCATAAAAAATACCTATGGATGGGCACAAAATGCAGCATCTTGGTACAGTACAGTTACTGAAGAAGAGAGTTCTACCTGGGTGCAGTGGCACACATCTGTAATCCCAGCAGCTCGAGAGGTGACGCAGGAGGATCGCAAGTTCAAAGGCAGCCTCAGCAACGGCAAGGCGCTAAGCAACTCAGTGAGACCCTGTCTCTACATAAAACACAAAATAGGGCTGAGGATGTGGCTCAGTGGTCCAGTGCCCCTGAATTCAATCCTCAGTACCAAAAAAAAAGAAAAAAAGAGAGAGAGTAACAACTTGAATTCTAACTTAAACCACTTAAACCAACTTCCTGTTCTCCATGCAGCTATTTAGTGCACATCAGGAGAAAAACATATCAGTAATCAAGCGTAAAAATCATAGAGAAATTAAATGAACTGCATTTAGGAGTTTTGGATGCAATTTTTAGCTGTTCTAATAACTCTCAAGTTGATTTAAAAATTATATTCAGGGGGGCTGTGATTGTGGTTCAGTGGTAGAGCACTGGTCTCACATGAGTGAGGCACTGGGTTCGATCCTCAGCACCACATAAAAATAAGTAAAATAAAGATATTAAAAATTTATATTCAGGAACTTTAGCATTCCTCTCTGTAAATCCATCTGGAATAGATAATCTCTAAAGCCCCTTTTAGTTTGTGTATGTCTTTAAGACGATTCTCTATTCTGTTATGTTCTAGTAATCCAAGAAATGGTTTCCTATTCACTTTGTGGATCTATTTCCCAGAAATTGAATTAGGCAACCAGGATCAAGACCCCCACAATGAAAGTCAAGAGATAATAAGAAAGAGATTTTCACCAAATCAGTTGAGTTCTTACAACCTCTCCATGGCCTTATGTTAGATGGATCAGAACATTGGTGGATTGTGCCACATGTAGACTATCATCTGACAAGGTGTCTGCATTTCTCTCTTCAGTGCATCAATGTCAATTGGTTAACTCTATACTTCAATTCCCTTCTTTCTTCTCGTTTCCTAATGAAGCATCTATATCATTTTTCATTATCTGTCCAATCAGCCAATCATTCTTCTATTGCTTAAGTTCCAGTGCCTTTTTGGCTGAAGCTGTCCCTATGGCTTTTGGCTGATATAGGTTCCAATTATTTGATATTATTACTTACATTTGAATAACATATTTGCATGTAAAAACTACTTTTTTAAAAATATATTTTTAGTTGTAGATGGGTACAAGATCTTTTGTTTATTAATTTATTTTTTATGTGGTGCTGAGGATCAAACCCAGTGCCTCACACATGTTAGGCAAATGCTCTACCACTGAGCTACAACCCTAGCCCCTAAAAACTACTATTCTAAAAAAGAAAAAAAAAGTTCAAATACTTCTAGATATGAAACATTTATCCTGGCAATTTTAATAGGTTATTTACTATTAACACAACATATTATAAAGTGAGTTTAATTGCTAAAGCTCCTACTAGAGGTATTATATGGCTTGCCTAAGGTTATGCAACTAATAAACTTGAATCATGTCTTCAGAATCTTGAAAACTAATTCCCTTTTTTACATGTGTATTTATTTTATAATTTAATTATCCCAGCAACCCTGTAAGTTAAGCAAGGGAAGGCTTACTTAGTTTTATTTTATTTTGTTTTCTTTTCTATCAGAACACTTAGAATAGTAATAATCACATAGTTAATAATAAAAATGCATAAGTGAATTGGATTGTTTATGAATTAAGAAACTTATAGTTCAAAATGACTTTTACTAAGTTATGTGATAAAAAATGCTTGCTCATTTCTATGCATAAATATTAGTGGAATATATTAACTGTCTCTTAGAACCTTTACTTAACTAGTATAATGTGGCTTTTACAGCTCTGATAAACTAGATACTGAGAATAATTATTACATGCTTATTAAAGTCAACTTTCTGAGTCCAAGTTAAGAATAGGGAAAGCCACAACTTAAAGATATATAGTACAATAACTTGTTTAATTGTCTACCCCAGTTCCAAATACAGTGAGAACCAGGATATCTAGTTCTCGGTTCATTACTTAATGCTACACCATCCTTCTTTACTCCCCAGAAGTAGCCATTTATCTCACCATCTCTCTCTTTCCCCTGAACTATCCAGGGATTTTTTACAAAATTCTGGTCCTGCCAAACCGCATCAAACTCCTCCTCGAAATGTATAGATAACAGTCACAGTGCCTGGTCTGCTTAGGTAGTTAGTAAAGTGCATGGTGTTCATAAAAGTTTGCAGAAGGTATCCAAACTGGAGAAGCAGGAAGTAACTGAGGGACACTAGAAAGTCAGAAAATTTGGATTCTAATTTAATCTTTGCCTCTACTAGCAATAAGACTGGGAAAATTTGCCTTCCTTTCTGAGTTTGTCATCCATGTGTAAAATGAGAGAGATTAGAAACTCTTTAAAAAGTCCTGGTAGTTCTAAGATTAGACAAACTACTACTGCAGGTGTCCTGTCTCCATAGGGTGAGGATGGGGGTCAACTTAGATGCAATTCAAGGATTTATCTGACTCTATTATTTTGTGAACTTGAGTTACTCTGGGCTAAATTACAGGCAAGTTCTCAGTAACAATGTTTCTCTTCTTTATTTTGAAACCTATTCATTCATGCAAAAAATTGTTGAATCAACTGTATGCCAGGTATTGCTCCTAGTGACACTGTCCACAATTTGTGCTTATGTTTCTTTACTGCTAGAATGGAATTGGAACATACACCTGGTGAATATCTTCTTAATGCTGAATTAAAAGCTGATGTATTGATTACTCTTGTCTTTTTATGCAGGCAATCATTGTGACAAATAAGAAGTGCTTGTAATTTTGGTTAAGACATGGGGCTATTTATTGACCTGGTCTATTGCCTGAAATTTTCCTGAATTAAAAAGTTTATATATGTAACTGTTTCCTATTAAAAACTCATATTTTCCTTTTTTTCCCCTTGTATTGTATCAGACTTTCTCCTAAGCATGCCCCAGATATTCCTGATGACAGCACCGACAACATCACTATTTTCACAAGAATCTTGGATCGTCTTCTGGATGGTTATGATAACCGACTGAGACCTGGACTTGGAGGTCAGTTATTCATTTAAGATCCTGTATCAACCCTTTTCATCTAAAAGATTCATAAGGTACCTTCAGTAGTCTATTGATCAAGAAGGTTAGTGAAAAGCTGAGTTTCTTCCTTTAGAGTACTGGAAATTAGTTCTAATCTTTTATTTCAATGGATGAACTTTCTAGTTTGGTTTTCGAAAGTTTCTGAATTTTAGGCAAATGTATCTGGAGTATTATACCTCAAAGTTTGACAAAACCAGTTTCTAGTAAAAAAAAATAACAACAACAAAAAATAATCTCTACCTGGATGTCAGATATGGGCCAGGAACAGCTGGAAAATATGCCTTTGTTCTCAAAACTCTGAGCACATGTCAACCTGACCCTCCAAAGAGGAGCAATCTATAGGCTACATGGGATTGCAGTTGGCTATCAGTTTAGAATAATCAGAAATATGATCACAATGAAATAAATGAATTATAATATGTCATGGGCTATGTTGAAACAGCAAGTATGGAAGTGAGTTTAATTTTTGCCAAAATCATTTGAGCATTAGTCACATATATCATTTCCCTTCATCCCAAAATTCTTAAATACATATTTCCTTAGAATAAGTAAATAATTTTATAAAATATAATACAACTACAAATTCAGAAAATGTAACTTAACATAATACTATTTTCTAATTTTTAGTTCATATTTAAATTTTTCTAATTATCCCCAAAGTGTTTGTTATAGCAATTTTCCTTCATTTAGGAGGCAATCCAGGATTATTCATTGCATTTATTGTCATGCTTTTTTAACCTATACTCTAATATAGTTGCTCAGCATTTCTTTTCTCTCATGATGTCAATTATATCTTCCTTATTCATTTTTGGAAATAAAACCACAGGAGTTAATTGCGTCTTTCTGAATGCATTACTGAAGAAGGAAGCATCATGTCTGTTCACTTCATTATTATAATGTTAATTTTTTTGGAACCAGGGATTGAACTCAGGGGCACTCGACCACTGAGCCACATCCCCAGCCCTATTTTGTGTTTTATGTAGAGACAGGGTCTCACTGAGTTGCTTAGCGCCTCACCATTGCTAAGGCTGGCTTTGAACTCGAGATTCTCCTGTCTCAGCCTCCCAAAGTGCTGGGATTACAGGTGTGCGCACCATGCCTGGCTCTTATAATGTTAATTTCGATGTCCACCAGGTTATTCCACTCTAAATTACTATTTTAAGTTTATAATTAATGAGTAATTTATGGGGATATTATTTGACACCATTCTGTTCCTCTTCCAACTTATGCCCAATAGTTTTAGCAACTATCAATTAATTCTTGCATGAGTAAGAACAGCTAAGTCTGCAAAAGGATGACTTTTCTAAATCTATTTTCATCTACATTTATTATGGCATTTTGTTTGTAAAATTAGTATTTCTTTCCCTTTAATTAATTAGCTAATTGTCAGTATGAATGCATTTTAATTTTATTCAGAGGATTATAAAACATTAATATCATTATTCATTTTCATTAAAATTTTTGCTTACAATTTTCCATATTTGCCTAGTTGGAGCCTGTTCAATATTTCTTCTGTTTCCCTTTGATACATTCACCTCATTTCTGAACACTTTTAAAGTATATACCATAGCAATACATTTTAGACTTAATCATGTACCTTCTGTTATTCAGCCTTGCTATCAGTCATTTTTCCAAAAAGAAATGGTATATTTTTGTGGAAAATTTTTTTTAGACTCTAACTTCTTACTATAAGGATACCATTACTTCTAGGACCTTTCAGTGCTCATTAATGACAAAATAGAAACCACATGCATAGTACACACAGCTATATATATGGGTGGGTGTTATGTATACATGCACACATCTGTGTATATTCATACATATGTATATACATACAGACATATACATATATACAAGTATTTGTATAAACATATACATGTATATGCTTATATGTGTAATAAGTTTATACTGACACTACTAATTGCAGTTCAATGCAGTATTTTTCACTGATATATTTTCTCAATGCTATACTTATACCCAAAACAGTTCCGGAATTACTACAGCCATGCCACTATAATGAACACACTTACTAATTAAAATAAATATGTATTTTCAGATTTTTGTTGTTCGTTTTTAAAGTAAAGCTATAACATAGTTGTTTTGATACAAATAATGGATTAATGTAGGAAAGTATGGGAGGAAGACACAAGTCGTAAATTAATCACATTTTTCCAGAATGAAGATGATGACTGTACGAAAAGAGAGAATTTGGTAACTGATTAGAGTATGGGGTCAAAGAAAGATTAGAAGGAAAAGATAAATTCTAATTCCTGACTTCTATGATTGGGTGGTGCTGTTTTTAAAATTGTGGACACTGGACTAGAGAAGAAATAGTGCTGTTTTGTTTTTTTCGGAGCTGTGCTTGGAGTGATGAAGGCAAGATCAGGAAATGGAAATTAGTTCAGTTATGGAATTTGAGTATCTGTGAATAATATGAATGAAAACTTTTGCTTCTGGATAAAATGAAATAGGAGGATCAGATTTAATCTCTCATCTTAAATAACAACTGAGAATGAACATATTCCATAATGTTTTTCAGAAATTGATCAAACGTAGTATAGGATAGTGACTCTTAAAGAAAGGAAACAAAGTGAGCCCTACAACTGGAAATGCTTAGAGACAGAGAGAGAGGAGGAGGGGGAGAGAGAAAGAGAGAAAGGGGGAGGGGGGAGAGAGAGAGAGAGAGAGAGAGAGAGATCAATCTCCAAAAATCTGCAGAGGGTTCTGAAATGAGAAAGAGATGATCTTTAACTAGAGCTACAGATTTCAACAATGCTCTCTTAATAAGTAATTGAACAAGTAGACAGAAAATAAACAGAGGCAACAGAAAATCAAATCACACTCCAAACCAACCTGACTGAATTGACATTTTTAGAACATTCCAACCAACAACTGCAAAATATGTATTCTTTTCCAGTGTACCCAGAACATTTACCAAGATAGACCATATCTGGGTTATAAAAAATGCAAAGAATTCACAACATACAAATTATCTTTTCTGGCCAAAATACAATTAAATTAAAAATCAATAACAGAAATATCTGGATAATCTCCAAGTACCTGGGAACTAAATATTATAGTTTTAAATAACTTATGATTAAAAACAATAATCAAAAGGAAAATTTAAAATATCTTCCACTGAATGACATAAAGCAGTCCTAAAAGGAAATCCTATAGTATTAAATGGCTGTATTAGAAAGGAGCAGCTTCAAATAAATGCCCCAAGCCTTTATGATAAGGAAGTATAAAAAAGAACAAATAATAATGAATTAATTATTAAACATTACTAAATAATGAAATATGAAATGTTACAATATATTGTCATAATTAATATGATATACAATATTGTATTATATATTACAATATTTAAAATTTATATGATCAATATATAAAAATTTATATAATTAAGTAAAATAATTATTCCATATTACATAATATATAAGAACAAAAATCAAAACAAGAAAATAAGAAAAAACAGGGAAAATAAATAATAACAAAAACAGTGATCTTGACTAGATTAATAAAATTTGCAAACTTCTAGCTAGATTTATCAGAGAGAAAAGAAAGAAAATACAAATTACCACACCTGAAATGAGAAAGTATATTGTTACAGATCATAATACAAGAAATAATAAGGGAAAGTTTTATGCTAATATTATGCCAATAAAATTGACAATTGAAATTAAATAGAAAAATATCTTGAAATACATATACTATCAAAGTTTATGCAAAAACATATAGCCTGAAATGCCCTACATCTTTAAAGATATTCCTTCCTTCCTCCCTCCCTTCTTCCCTCCCTTCCTTTCTTTCTTCCTTTTTAGCAGTACTGGGGATTTAACCCGGGAGTGCTTTACCTCTGAATTACATCCCCAGCTCCTTTTATTTATTTTAATTTTTTATGAATTTAGTTATTTTTATTATTTGGAAATAATTCTTTTCATTTTTATTTTGAGATAGGATGTTGCTAAGTGGCCCAGGCTGGCCTCTAATTTGCCATCCTCCTGCTTCAGCCTCCCAAATTGCTGAGATTACAGAGGTGCACTACCATGTCTGGCTGAAATGGTCATTTTAAATGACGAATCTTTTCATAAATAAATCTCTAGGTCCCTGTTGTATTGCTGGTGAATTCTGCTAAACATTAAAGGAAAAAATGATATCAATTTTTCAAAAAAAACCCATCTTTCAGACAACTGATTAAGCAACAATGATCCTTAATTGATTTTTATGAGTCTAAAATTATTCTCATACCCAACTCAGACAAAGACATTACAACAAAGGAGAATCACAAGGCAATACCTCTCATGGACACAGGCCCAAATATCATCAACAAAATTTTAGAAAATTGGATTCATGGTAGTTCATATGACCAAATGAAGTTTATCCTAGGAATTCAAGTTTCATTTAATATTCTATAATCAGTCACTATATTTACAGAATACAAAGGAAAACTATGATCCTTTCAATCTGACTGACGAAGGAAGGACACCTTGGAAAAAACTGTAAATAATGATGTAATGGTAAGAAACTGAGCATCCCTTGTGTAAGGTCAGGAACAAAATAAGGATATAAATGAGCACTGCTTTTATTATTTCCATGAGGCCAGATAGTAGAAAATCCTAAGGAATCCATAAAAGTCTACCTGAACTAAATGACTTTAGCAAGGTTGCAGTATATGTATCCCTATAAAATAATTCTATAGAATAGAAAATAATTAGAAATTGTCATTTAAGAACTGTAAATAAAATAACTTCAAAATATTAAATGCATATGAAGAAAGTTCACAAGAATCTGCAAACCCTCCATGCTAAAAATTACAAAATATTGCTGAAGGATTTCTAACGCAAAAGTCTACATAAATGAAGATATATACTGTATTCATAGATCAAAATTGAAAATTGTTAACATGTTGGTTATCTTATTAATCTATAAATTCAGTGAATTCCCAACTCAAATTTCATGAAAGATTTTTGTACAATCTGCTAGACCAATTCTAAAATGGATACAAAATGCAAAATAGTAACATAGTCAAAACACCTTTGAAAAGAATGAACAACCTTGGAAGACTTATAGTATTTGTTTTGAAGATACTTTTGGTATCAGTAATCAAGACAGTTTGACTTTGGCATAAATATCATACATATATCAATGAAATAGGAAGGGTCCAGAAATAGATGCATATATATGTGGTTAACTCATTTTCTACAAAGGTTGTATGCCTCAATGGTAAAATCTGATCTTTTCAACAAGTGGTACTTTTACCAATGCCACAAGAAAGCTGCAAATTAACATTCCTACCCTTACCAGTTGTGATATTCCCGGTCTTCATCTGCTTTTATCCCATTTTAATTAATTTTAAACAGTTTTTTATTCAATTTCATTTATCCTTTTTATTATCTTTTAGAAATTTTTATGTAAAATAGCACATATATGTAAGGTACCATTTGAGATTTGAATACGTGTGTACATCAGGGCAAATATATCTATCTCCTTGTGTTGTTTCCATTTCTGTGACCAAAATACCTGACAAGAACAACTTAGAGGAGGAAAAGATTACTTTGGCTCATGGTTTTAGAGGTCTAAGGCCTGAGGTGAGGCAGAACATTATGGCAGAAGAAAGTTTTTCAAATTATAGCAACCAGGAAAAGGTGGAGGAGGGAGAGGAGGGGGGAGGTGTGTGTGAGGAGGCACAGGGACAAAATCTAAACCCAATGGCAAGTCCCCAGTGACCTACTTCCTCCAGTAATGCCCCGCCTGCCTACAGTTACCACCCAGTAATCCACTCAAATTTTTAATCCTTCAAATGGATTAACCTACTGATTAGGTTATAGCCCTCATAAACTCTGATCATTTTATCTCTTAATAATTCTTCATTGCCACATGTACTTTTCTGGGAGAGATCTCATATCCAAATCATAATGCTTCTCAAATAATTGTCATTTTTTCTCCTGAGAACATTTAAAATCCTTTCTCTTCACTTTTTTGAAATATATAGTACATTATCAATGTCTGTAGTTAGCTATTCTGTTTTGCAATACAACACAAGAACCTATTTATTGTACTTAACTGTAGGTGAATAGTCATTGATCAAACTTGCCCTATTCTCTCCTCATCACTACTCTCTTCAACCTTTTGTAACTACTATTATATTTTAAATGTTGGTAGATTCCACATATGAATGAGATCATGCAGTATTTTGTCTTTATGCACCAGAGTTATTTCACTTAGGATAATTACCTCCAGTTCCATCCATGTTTTTGTTGTTTTTTTCTTTAAATGACAAGATTTATTCCTTTTTTATGGCCTGATGGTATTCCATTGTGGAATTTCACTGCATTTTGTTAATCCATTCCTCAGTTGATGGATACTTAGGTTGTTTATATTTCTTGACTGTTATGAATAGTGCTGCAGTACACATGGGAGTGCAGATGTTTCTTTGGCATACTAATTCCATTTCTTTTGCATATGTACCTAGTAGTATGATTGCTGGATCATATAGTAATTGTTCTATTTTTGATTTTTTGAGTAACCTCCATACTGTTTTTCATAATGGATGTCCTAATTTACATTCCCCAAAACAATGTGATTGTGTTCCCTTTTCTCCACAACCTCACCAGAACTTTTTATCTCCTGTCCTTTTAATCAAGGGCCATACTAATTGGAGAGGAGCTCTATCTTATGGTTTTGATTTGCATTTTCATGATGATTAGTGATGTTGAGCAATATTTTCATACGTCTGTTGGCCATTTGTGTGTCTTCTTTTGAGAAATGTCTATTTGTATCTCCCACTTTTAATTAGATTATTATTTTTATATACTCTGGACATTAATTGCTTGTCAGATTGTATTGTTTGCAAATATTTTCTCTCAGTCTGTAGGTTGTTTCTGCACTCTGTCAATTATTTTCTTTCAGGAGCAGAAGATTTTTAGTTTGATGTAACCCTGTTTGTCTATGTTTTCTTTTTTATTAATATACATAATAGTGGGGTTAATTCTGGCATATTCATAAATTCATATAACAATTTGCTCCATTTCAATTTATGGTATTATTTCCTTCCCTTTTCCTCTCTCTCTCTCTCATTCATTTCCTCTATGCTCTACTGTTTTTTCTTCTATTCACTTACTTTTCTAATTGGTGCATTATATTTATATAAAAGTAGAATTCATTGTGATATACTCATACATCTGCATAACAGTTTGGTGAATTTCATTCCACTGTTCCTCTCCTTTCCCATGCCTCTCCCACTCTCTTAATCCCCTTCCTCTACTCTATTGGTCTTACTTTTATATTCCTGACATCTCCTTTTTAAATCATTTTTTTCTCTCTAGCTTCCACATATGAGAGAAACTATTTGACCCTTCGCTTTCTGAGTCTGGCTTATTTCACTTAGCATGATCTTCTCCATGTCCATCCATTTACCAGCAAATGCCATAATTTCATTAATTTTTATGGCTGACTAAAGCACCATTGTGTATATATGCCCCATTTTCTTTATCCATTTGTCTGTTGATGGACACCTAAGCTAGTTCCACAACTTAGTTATTGTGAATTGTGCTACTATAAACACCAGTACTTATGTATCACTATATATGCTGATTTTAGTTCTATTGGATAAATAAGAAGGAATAGTATAGCTGGATCATGTGGTGGTTCCATTCTTACCCTTTTGAGGAATCTCCACACTGCTTCACCAAAGTGATTGTACTAATTTTTAGTCCCACCCACAATGCATGTGTGTACCTTTTCCCCCATATCCTCACCAGCATTTATTGATACTTGTATTCTTCATGGTTGCCATTCTAATTGGAGTGAGATAAAATCTCAGTGTAGTTTTGATTTGCATTTTTCTAATTGCAAAGGATGTTGAACATTTTTTTCATGTGTCTGTTGTCCATTTGTATTTCTTCTTTTGAGAAATATCTGTTCAGTTCATTTGCCCATTTATTGTTTGAATTTTTTTTGGTGTTAAGTTTTTAAAAATTTTTGGTTGTTTTTTTGTCTTTTCTTTTTTGGAACTGAGGATTGAACCCAGAGCTTTCTGTATATGAAGCTGGTGTTAAGTTTTTTGAGTTCTGTATGTATTTTGGAGATTGATCTCCTATCAGAGGAGTAGCTGGCAAAGGTTTTCTCACATTCTATAAGCTTTTCCTTCAGCCTCTTAATTGTTTCCTTTTCTGTGATGAAGCTTTTTAATTTAATGGCATCCGAGTTATTGATTCTTGGTTTTATTTCTTGTACTTTAAGGGTCTTATTAAGGAATTCAGTACCTGTACCACTATGTGAAAATGTTGGCCCTATGTTTTCTTCTAGTAGGTGCAGTTGTTTCTGGTGTAATTCTTAGGTGTTTGATCCACTTTGAGTTGATTGTTGTGCAGAGTGAAAGACAGATTTTTACTCTTCCACATGTGGATATCCAGTTTACCCAGCACCATTTGTTAAAGATGCTACCTTTTCTATGATGTATGCTTTTGGCTACTTTGTCAAGGATCAAGTGACTATATGTGTATAGATTTGCCTCTTAAGAAAATTAAAAGGATACAAATAGGAAAATAAGAAACTGAAATATCTATATTTGCTGATGACATGATCCTATATCTAGAAGACCTCCCCCCAATAAAAAGATGTATACCTGTAATCTAAGTGACTTTGCAGGCTGAGGTAGGAGGATTGCAAGTTCTGGCTGTCTCAACAACCTAATGAGGTCCTAAGTAACTTAGTGAGACCCTGTTTAAAAATAAAAAATAAAATTCCCAGTGGCTCAGGAGGCTGGGGCAGAAGGATTGCAAGTTCAAATCCAGCCTCGGCAAGTTAGCAAGGCCCTAAGTAACTCAGCAAAACCCTGTCTCTAAATAAAATATTAAAAAGGGCTGAGATGTGATTCAGTGCTTAAGCACCCCCCTGGATTCAATCCCCAATACCAAAGGAGAAGGGGCTGAGGATGTGACTCACTGATAGAGTGGCCCTGGGTTCAATTCCCAGTACACAAAACAACACACACACACATACACACAAGAACAATAACAACAGAAAACAACTCCACTAGAAGTGTTGTAGAGCAAATAAACATATTCAGCAAATGTCAGGATACAAGATCAACATACCAAAAAAAAAAAAAAGAACAGCTTTCCTATGGTCCAATAATGAACCTGCTGAGAAAAAAAAATCAGGAAAATAATTCCATTCACAGTAGCTTAAAACAAATACTTGAGTATAAATATATCCAAGGAGATGAAAGATCTCTACAGTGAAAATTTTAGAACACTGAAGAAGGGAATTGACAATCTTACAAGATGAAAAGACCTACCTGGGGGCTGGGATTGTAGCTCAGTGGTACAGCGCTTGCCTCACATGCATGAGGCCCTGCATTCGATCCTCAGCACCACGTACAAAGCAATAAAATAAAGGCATTGTGTCCATCTACAACTAAAAAAAATTTAAAAAAAAGACCTACCTGGGATAGGCACAATTAATATTTTTAAAATGGCCATGTTTTTGAAAGCACTCTATAGATTCAATATGATCCCCATCAAAATACCAATTATAAACCTCATGGAACTAGAAAAAAGTACTAAAAGTCATATGGAAGAATATAGACTCAGAATAGCCAAAGCAATTATGAGCAATAACAGTGATGCTTGAGGCATCACAATATCTGGTATTGGCATGAAAACAGACATAAGGGCCACTGGAATAGAATAGAATACACAGAGACAAACCTACATAGGTACATACAGTTCATCTATTTTTGCTTTTGTTTCCTGTACTTTTGGAGTCTTATTTAAAAAAGCTTGACCATTCTGTTGCCCTGGAGCATTTTACCTATAGTTTTCCAAGTAGTTTTATAGTTTCAGAACTTATATTTACAATTTCAATTGATTTTGAGTTGATTTTTATAACTGGTGAAGGATAAAGGTCCAGTTTCATTCTTCTGCATATATAGTTTTCACATCACCATTTTTGAGATGATTGTCCTTTTCCAGTGTGTGTTCTCAGTATCTTTGTTGACGATCAGATCAGTTGGCTGTAGATGCATGGCTTTACTCCTAGGCTCTCTATTCTGTTCCAGTGGTCTATGTGTCTATTTTTATGCCAACCATGCTGTTTTGATTACTATATTTTTGCAGTAAATTTGAAAGTCAGGTAATATAATGCCTCTTGCTTTGTTCATTTTCCATAAAATTGCATTGATTATTTGGGAATTTTTTATGGTTCCATTTGAATTTTAGGATTATTTTTTCTTGTTCTGTGAAGAATGTCATTGTATTTTGATAGGGATAGCATTGATTCTGTAGATCAATTTGGGTAGTATGAACATGACAATGATATTGATTCTTCCGATCCACAAACACAGGATCTTTACATTTTTGTGTGTGTCCTCTTCAATTTTCTCAGCAATATTTCATAATTTTCATTGTATAGACCTTTCACTTGTTTTGTTAAATTCCCAAGTCTTTTCTTAATTTTTACAAATGGGAATTTTTTTCTTTATCAGATGATTTTCTATTGGCATATACTAATGCTATTGTTTTTATTTTTTGTGGTACCGGGGATTGAACTCAGGGGCGCTCGACCACTGAGCCACATCCCCAGCCCTATTTTGTGTTTTATGTAGAGAGAGCCTCTCACTGAGTTGCTTAGCGCCTCGCCATTGCTGAGGCTGGCTTTGAACTCTCGATCCTCTTGTCTCAGCCTCCTAAAGGGCTGGGATTACAGGTGTGCACCACTGTGCCCGGTGCTATTGTTTTTTTGTGTGTGTGTGTGCTGATTTTGTATGCACCTTAACTTTGTTGAATTCATTTATTAGTTTTAATTGTTTTGGGCTGGAGTTTTTGATGTTTTGTATATATAAGATTATGTTGCCTGAAAATAATGACAGTCTGACTTCTTCCTTTCTAATTTGAATGCCCTTTATTTTTTTCTTTCCTAATTTGTTTTGCTAAGATTTCCAGTATTATTG
Organism: Xerus rutilus; assembly: GCA_028644305.1. Classification (NCBI taxonomy): domain Eukaryota; kingdom Metazoa; phylum Chordata; class Mammalia; order Rodentia; family Sciuridae; genus Xerus; species Xerus rutilus. The sequence continues at coordinate 2,695,482 of CM053417.1, forward strand.
TGAATAAAAGTGTTAAAACTAGGACTCTTTTACTTAATCCAGATCTTTGAGAAAAATCTTTCAGGTTTTCCTCATTCCACATGTTGTTAACTGCACTCTTACTATTTATAGTCTTTATTATATTGAGGTAAATTTTTTCTACACTTAAGTATTTCACAGTTTTTTTTTACCATGAAGGGATGTTTAATTTTATCAAATGCCTTTTCTGCATGTATTTTAGATAATCATATGTTTTTTAAAAAATATTTTGCATAGATACTATGTTTAGGAAGCCTGCATGATCACATCACTCTGCTATCATAATTTAAAGTTTCTCTCTTTTTGTATTTATTGATGAATGAATTATTCAAATATAAATCCACCTGTAAGGTGAACTAGATAACCTGTGTGACTGAGTTGTCTCTGAAGCAAAAAGATCTCTTACTGAAAAGCGTTTACTAGAGAATTTGGGGCTACTTGAGTTTCCTTTGAAACATAATCTTTCTTGGCTCCTAAAATTAATTTTCTTTCTAATATTTAAAAGCATTCCTGAAACTGGCCTCTGGAACTTGTAATGAAGACTCCTCTAGAGAGTCTGAATTCCAAACCTGGGGTTTTTCTATGAGTTTAGATAACTGATTTTTTTTCTTTATTAATTGGGTATTCCTGAAAAGTTTGGCTCCATTTTTATCTTGTTGGTTTCCTGGTCTTACTGAATTTGGTATGAACTGAAAAACATCATAAAACTTATATAAAAGCAGTATTTATAGATGTGTGTGTTATCTAAGGAAAATATTTTTCATTGACATCTTGTACTTTTGATCTTCTGGGATGGGTTGTCAACCAAAGAATAAAAACCTTTGATAGTGAAGATGTTTGCCTGATTGATAAAAGGAATTTTCTTAGTTATATTACAGCAGTATTAAATTTAAACTACACACAATTCAACCAGTGCATTCATTAGGAGGGATATAGAGAAGTAAAGGCACTGTGGGCTGAGGAAGTGTCAATTTTTTAGGATAATTGAGTCATTGAGCATGTGAAAATTACTCTCCTTGAGCCAACATTGGAGCTAAGTCTTGACTAAAAGTGTCATTGACAGGAGCATTGACAGGATTAAAGAAAGAAAGTAGAATATAAAGAACCAAGGCATATGGTGGGGTGGAATAGGAAAAATTTTTAACACAGGTGTCAGTGACTGCCCTTTTGGGGGTCAACAATTGCTTATCTCCCCCGATACCAGCACTAAATCAATTAAGAACATATGCTTCAAAAACCTTTGAAAATTATAATAGTTCCCGAGGTTAATGATTTGTGTATGATTTGTTCTGAATATAGGATGGCTCTTCCTAGCTGCCATTTTCCTGGTTTCTCTCCATTTATCTAACTGGTCTAGAGTCTAGCATGTATTTCCAATAAACTGTCAGTATCCATTGAATTGCCTTTCACATAATCTCCACAGTTTTTGAGAGAATGTATAAACTTTAAATTTTTCGTACTATGTTGCAAATTAAGGTAATTCTTTTGGGAAGAGATTTAATGCTTTCTGTTCTATGGCCTGCTTTTCTCCTGGGCAAATTCTCTAAGGGATGGCTTTGAACAATGTTACACTTTTCTCTGAGGGATAACTTCATGTTGAGTGCCAGTGAAGGATTGTTAGCAGTGGCCCAGGTCTTGTTATCTTGCAATTTTTATCATGGATTACTGTCCTACTGACCAGATCAAGGGTACTTGGGGCTACATTACTCTCAGCAGTGCCATATCCAAGTTTGAGTCTCCATCCCATGAGTTGGGGCTGGGAGGAAGAAGGGAAATCCTATATCTCAGCAAAGTTGCCCAGAATTTAATCTCAGCAACAGGTAGCATATGCCAGGATAAAAAATGCTGACATCTTGTTCTTCCCAGGAAGATATCATTCTACATGGGAGCTGAGAAAAGAGAAAGCCCTGTATTCTTGGCTGCATCAGTCTGGAAAAGAGTTTGTGTCTCATGAGCTAGGAGGAGGTAGGGTAGAAATGGTTCTTGGTTTAAATATTGTGGGCTCTTGGTTTCATTAATGCGTTTTAGTAGATTTTCTTGAATATACTTTTTTTTCCATCTGCTATATGCTATTGGGACCATTTCCAGAAATTTCAAGTGTTTGATTTAAAAATAATTTTCAGTTTCACTGAAGATCAGGTCTGCAGAACTCCTCATGCTTTCATGCAGAAGTAGAACTTCTAGTAGCTTTTTTCATAGATTTCATCAGATTATATACATAGAAGATTATGTCATATATGTAGGAAAATTTTAATTCTTCTTTTGCAATATGGATGCCTCCTTTTTATTGCTTTCTTGTGCTAACTAGACCTCACATACAATGTTGAATAGAAATGATAAAAACAGACACCATTGGCTTATTCCTGATATTTGGGAGAAAGCCTTTAATATTCCACCGTAAACTCAATGTTTGGCATATTTTTTCCCTAGATGCACTTTTTCAATTTCACAACGTTCTACTACGAGTTTTGTAGAAGTTTTTGACAGGAATGTTGGAATTTTTCAAATGCTCTTTTTTGATATGGTGAATTACATTCGTTGTATAGCCATAAAATATCATTAAAAACAGATTTTTTGTATTTTTCATATGATTAAGCCAACATTCATTTTCATATGATGCCACTGCTATTTTAATTAGTATATAGTACATTTATGATAGGTTTGATATGTGTTTTTTTCTTCTTCCTCAAGATTGCCTTAGCTATTCACCACCCTTTGTATTTCTAGATAATTTTCAGAATCAGCTTATCATTTTCAGAAAAAAATCTGCAAGGATTGACAATGTATTGAATATATAGGTTAGTTTGGGGAAGTTTTAAAAATCATTTTAATTAAAAAATATGATGTATTTCTTCATTTAGTTTTTCCTTCAGTTTCTTTTAATAATGTAGGATTTTCAAATTAGGAGTCTTGCATAGATTTCTTCAACTCATACCTTGAAGTCTGTTTTTAATGCTATTTTTATGGGTATTTAGAATTATTATTGGCTTTACACTTTGCCCTTGTATCCAGGGCCCTTATTAATTCTTGTAGTTTATCATTTCTTTTCGTTTTTTCACAGGTAAATTTATATCATCTTCAGTTAGAGTGGAACATAAGAGAGAATAAATAGCAGGAATCTTTGTTTTCCATCAAATTTCAGTGGAAAATTTTTGATATTTCCTTGTCAACTTTGGTTAAATCCGTTTTTGTTCATTTACTTGATGAACTATAAATGAGTTTAGAGTTTAGATTCCAGTTCTTTCATTCTTCAGTTTAAGGATTCTAAAGTGTTAAATCTATTGTCTTATTGCTGTGCAATGCCTGGCTAGTGGGAATTAAGTGTGTACTTGCTATTTACTGTGCCAAGGAGTACACTCTGTGCTTCTCTGGGCAGACTCTATTAGCTCATTACTGCACCATTCTATATATTGCAGGAACATTCCAGTTAAAGTACCTATTAAATCATGAGATGTCTATGAGCTGGTTAGTGAAGCACAGAATGTTAACTTCTTTTTCTTTGTCTTTTAAAGCCTTTTTATTATGGAAAATTTAAACACAGAAAAGTAGCCAGAGTCATATGAATATATGCAAGTTTAATCACCTAGCTTCAAGAATTATAAATACTGTATATAGCCAATTTTGCATCAATTGTATACCCACCCACCAGTCCCTCTCATCCTAGTTAATTTTATGTTTACTTATTTATGTTCTTAGTGTCAATGGTTTTCTTCTTTTTTTCCACCACAGATAATTTTGACCAAAATCCTGAACATATAATTTTACTTATACATACTTCAATCCATATCTCTAAATTATAAGGATGTTTTTGTTTATAGCCACCAGAAGGTAATTTTTTTAAAAATGTAGAGCATTATAATTATACGTAATAGTTCTGTTCATTTTGACAAAGTCATACATGCATGGAATTTGATTTCAATCCCCTCCCCCTTTATTCTTTCACTTCCTCCCTCCCCGTATTCTTCTTCTATTCTACTGATCTCCCTTTCTCTCCTTTGTTTATTTATCTTTCATTGGTTTTTCTACACATACATAAAGGTGAAATTCCCTGTGGTATATTCATATTCTTAATTGCCATTCTAACCAGAGCGAGATGGAATCTTAGTATAGTTTTGATTTGCATTTCCCTGACTGTTACAGGTGTTGAACATTTCTTCATATACTTGTTGGCTATTTGTTTTTCTTCTTTTAAGAAATGTCTGTTTAGTTCTCTTGCTCATTTTTGATTTGGTTATTTATTATTTTGGTGTAAAGTTTTTTGAGTTCTTTATATATTTTGGATATTAATCTCCTGTCAGAGGAGGAGCTGGCAAAGATTTCCTCCTATTATGTAGGTGTTCTCTTTATACTCTTAATCATTTCCTTTGCCATGTAGAAACTTAAATTTTCTGGCATCTCACTTATTGATTCTTGGTTTTATTTTTTGAGTTTTTAAGGGTCTTTTAGAGGAAGTCAGTGCCTACACATATATGATGGAGTGTTGACCATATGTTTTTTCCTAGCAATTGAAGGTTTCTGGTCTAATTCCTAAGTCTTTGATCCATTTTGACTTAACTTTTGTGTAAGGTGAGGCACAGGGATCTGATTTCATCCTGCTACTTATGGATATCCAATTTTCCTAGCACCATTTGTCAAAAAGGTTATCAACATACATTTTTGGCACCTTTGTCAATTATCAAATGATTGTAAGTATGTGGCTTGTCTCTGTGTGTTCTATTCTACTCCATTGCTGTTCATGTGGATTTTGATGCCATTACAGTACTGCTTTTGTTACTAAGCTCTGTAGTATAATTCGAGATCAGGTATTGTGAAACCTCCCATATGAATCTTCTTGCTCAAGATTGCTATGGCTATTCTGCTATGGGTCTCTTGTTCTTTTGAATTATTTCAGGACTGTTATTTTTTATACTTCTGTGAAGAATACCATTGATATTTGGGGGGTTTGCATTGAAACTGTATATTGCTTTTGGTAGTATGGCCATTTTGACAATATTAATTCTGCCTATCCAAGAACATGGGAGTTCTTTTCAACTTCTTTTTTTTAAAATATTTTTTTAGTTGTAGATGGACACAATATCTTTATTTATTTATTTTTATGTGGTGCTGAGGATTGAACCCAGTGCCTCACGTATGCGAGGCAAGCACTCTACCACTGAGCCACAGCCCCAGCCCCCTTTTCAACTTCTAAGGTTGTCTTCAATTTCTTTATTCAGTGTCCTACAATTTTCATAGTATAGCTTTTTTAATCTCCTTGATTAGGTTAATTCCCAAGTATTTATCTTTTAGGCTATTGTGAATGAGGTGGTTTTTCTGATTTCTTCTTGACTGGAATTGCTATTGGAGTATAGGAAAACTATTGATTTATGAACAACTTGTATCCTTCTACTTTGCTGAATTCAGTTATCAGCTCTAGAAGTCTTCTGGTGGAGTTTTTGGGGTCTTCTAAATATCTAATCATGTTGTTGGCAAATAGTGATAGTTTGAGCTCCTGTTTTCCTATTCAGATCCCTTTAATTTCTTTCTTTGCCTAATTACTCTGGCTAGAGTTTCAAGGACTATTTTGAATAGAAGTGGTGAAAGACGACATCCTTATCTTGTTCCAGTTTTTTTTTTATTTATTTTTTATTTTTTTATTTTATTTTTTTTTACAGTATTATTTACTGCTTATAATGTTTATTTATGTATTCAACACATCTTTTTTGTGGGGGAGGGATTAAATTCAGGTGCACTCAACCACTGAGCCACATCCCCAACCCTGTTTTGTATTTTTTTTTTAATTATTTTA
>CM053417.1:2701384-2732798 GCA_028644305.1 Xerus rutilus
TTTAATACATGTTGGCAAACATAACAGAAAAAAACAAATTATCAGAAGCTATACACACTATTCACTGAAAACATTTGTTGAGGCAAATAGAAAAAAATTGTTACAATCATAATTTTTCTAACTTTGCACAAAATTATAAGCAGATTACATTCTTCATATTAAACATCTTTATATGCACTTTCAATGAACAGTATATATAGGGAGTGCTTTCGTTTTTCTCTATTTAGAATGATGTTGGCCTTGGGTTTAACATTTATAGCTTTTACAAGGTTGAAGTATGTTCCTACTGTCCCTAGTCTTTCTAGTGTTTTGAGCATGAACAGATGCTGTATTTTGTCAAATGGTTTTTCTGTATCTATTGAGATAATCTTGTGATTCTTGCCTTTAAGTCTGTTGATATGGTGAATTGCATTTATTGATTTCTGTATGTTGGGACCGGCCTTGCATCCCTGGGGTGAACCCCAATTGATCATAGTGCACTATCTTTTAAATATGTTTTTGTATGTGATTTACCAGTATTTTACTAATTTTTTCATCTGGGGCTGGGTGTGGCTCAGTGGTAGAGCGCTTGCCTAGCACGTGTGAGGCACAGAGTTCGATCCTCAGCACCACATATAAATAAATAAAATAAAAGTATTGTTCAACTACAACTAAAAAAATTTAAAAAAGAATTTTTGCATCTATGATCATCAGGGTTATTGGTCTGAAGTTTTCTTTTTTAAAATATATTTTAATACCTTTGTTATGTTTTATTTGTTTTTATATGGTGCTGAGAATTGAACCCAGGGCCTCACACTTTCAAGGCAAGTGTTCTACCACTGAGCCACAAACCCAGACCTTTTCTTTCCTTGATGTGTCTTTGTCTGATTTTGGTGTCAGGATGATTCTGGATTCATAGAGTGCGTTTGGGAGTATTCATTCTTTCAGTTTCATAGAATTATTTGAGAAAGACTAGTGTTAGTTCTTCTTTAAAGGTCTAATAGAACTCAGCTGAGGCAATAAACAGGTGCAGAAGAAAGAAATGAAAATGCAAATAAAATTATATTTATAAATACATATATTTTCAAACATTCATGCAGTAAGAGCACCCCCAATCTCCTAGAATAGAAAAATGTAAAAAAAAGTGTAATTAAATTAAATTTTTAAAAAAAATTACAAAATTAAAATTGAAAAGTGAAAAGATGTGGGAATACAGAAAGTAAAAGAGAAGAAAATATAATGTAAAAATCTTAATGAGAAGAAAGGGCTTGTTTCTGCTGAGGTGGTCAAAATTTTTGGTAAGGATGGGTTTCCATTCTTTATTTTTGGCTCTGCTCTCCTTAGGTCAAGGGCCTGGTTAAGTCCACCGCATTTGTGTTCCTCACCTAGCTGTCAGCCATAGGGATTAGAAACCAAAACTTGTGTACTCCCACAGTGGGCTAGTGCAGTGCTCTAAATTGGAAGCTCCACAGCGGGGAGGGGCTGAGGCCTGGCTGACCTTGAAACTGTGGGTGGGTATCTGAGGCTTGAGCCACCGCTCCCTGCTGCTGCGGAGATGGGAGATCTGTCTCTGCTGGGCAACTGCATCCAGCATATTCCACTTTTTGGGTTTGGGAGCTAACCCTCCAAGATTTTGCCTCTTGCTGTGCAGGTGCATTACCTGCAGCGCCCTGTGGCTATTACTTGAGGCCTTAGAGGCATCTTCCCATTAGGGCCTCTGGGGCCCTGCGAATGACTGCAGAGCTCTCACCAGGGTATCCAGGATCCAAATGCCTTAGGCAAAATTCTTTTTGCTCCTATTTCAGCCTATCTGGTCCAGGCACACTCTGGGGTAATAATAGTTGACTACTGAGTTTGCTGGCAATGTCCTTCATGAGTTCCAATCTCCTGTTTGTGCTCGCTCCTGTTCAGCACTTATGGATGGTAGCCGATTTCTGCACCTGGGAGCATTTTCCATGTCAGCAATCCTGGTTCTCATCAAATTATCCACCTCTGGAGTGAGTGATTTTGGGGTGGTTTTCACTAAACCACTTCCCTCACCAACTCTGGCTATTAAGATCCATGTCCCTTGTAACTCACAGGTTTCCCCAAGCCATTACATTTTTTTTCTTCATGTACCAACCTACTGTCTTCTTTGTCTGCCTGTGCTTCCCTGTCATTTAGTAGCTGCAGCCAAGCTGGCTTGTCTCTAACATATTATTTCACATATTATGTTCAAGTTTCTGATTTTCTGTGTCTCTGTGGTTTCTTTTACTATCTAATATAGATTTTCAGTGAGATCTCTTAGTTACTCACCATGCTGAGGAATAGTCTTCCTTCTGTAAGTCTGATAATAAGGAACTGCTGGGAAGTGCATCCTTCCTTAAATCCACCATCTTCTCTCTCTCAGAATGTTAATTTATGAAATAACTTCTAACTTCTTCTGGACCAGCTTCTCTTCCAAGGCAATAATCCCCTATTTGACATCTTTGATAGTTAGTTACCCAGCTTCTGTTTGAATACTGCTAGTGAGTATGTTGGTGTTCCTACTTTAAACCTTCCTAGGAAGTTCTGCCCATAAGGGCATTGACTCATTTTCTTATCCTCAAAAGGTATTTTCTTTTTTTAAATGGTTTTTTAGTTGTAAATGGACACCGTACCTTTATTTTATTGATTTATATGTGGTGCTGAGGATCAAACCCAGTGTGTGTGCTAGGCAAACACTCTGCCACTGAGCCATAGCCCCGACCCCAAAAGATATTTTCTTTTTCATATAATGAGCCTTCAGAAATTTAAGGGAAATTCTACTTGTAATGTCTGCAAGTATTTTTCATATTTTCTGGCTTCAAGGTCTTTCAAAATCCTGATCAACATTTCTCAAACTACGTTTCACTGAATGTCAACATCCTGTGAGAATTCAATGTGCTCCAGTTTTTTTAAATCCAAATTTTAAAATGTTTTAATTAGTACATTTTGACATAATAATACATGCATGGATCATGATTTGCTTCATTTCCAGTCTCTAGTATATCCTCTTTCTCTTCTTTCCTTCTCCCCCATGCTCCCTTTCCTCTATTCTACCAGTATTTGTTTTATTTGTTTGGCTTTAATTGGTACTTTAGATATGCATGTCATGTATGAATATACCACAGTGAATTCCACCTTTATGTGATCCAGTTTTTAAAATGTATTTTATTTTGTTGTTTACTGTGTTATTTATTTATTTATTTCACTTTATCTTGAGTTTCACCTCTAGTCCAGGTAGCAGTAGGAGAGAAGTGAACACTCTGGACTGGAATTCAAGAGGCCAATGTGACAAATATGAAGTGATATCACTCTTGACATATGTCTGAGACAAACAATAGTAATAATAAAGCTAGTAAGGATGGAATATATTAAGTTTCAGTAGGAAGAACATGAAATTAGACAGATATGCAGGAACTAGATTATGTTGGACCTATAAGTCATAGTATTTAAAGCATGTTATGAAGCTATCAGAATGTTTTGAAGCAGAGAAAGATAAGCTCTTACTTAGCAAATAAATTTTAAAACACTATTCTACTGAATGGGCAACTTGAAATTTTCATTCATTTAATTCAATAATTATTTATATCAATTGTTAATCTCCTGTTTTGGTGGGTTCTTGGTATGTACAAATGAGAAATATCTGATTTCTGTTGGGATGATGCTAAATGTAGTGAGTGAAGAAGAAACTTGAAAACACAAAATTTATGAGAGGGTGCAATAAGTGTGCTGTATGCATATTACTGATAACAAAAACAAAGGTTGCAATTAGTATGAAAGAGAATCAGGGAACAATTCAAAGAGGCACAGATGTATAAATAAGAGGAAAAGTAGTTGTTTGATATATAGAAAAGATGACAAATAGCATCCCAGGAAGAGGATAAATACAAGTCAGGATGTATAAAATACTGCATATGTGTCTAGTCTCAGCAAGTCTAGCTACAATGTACCCTTCTCATAACCCAGTGATGCTAAATCATCCTACTGATGAGCTACGTATGAGCTGATTTTTCTTCTGAGTAGATTCCACATAACACTCCATATTCCATATTGTCACATATTTTTAGGCTCTTATCATCTCACCCATCATCAATATTTATATATTTGGGTCTCTCTCTTGTTTTTAGGGGGGTTGTATTGGGGATTCAACTCAGGGGCACTCAGCCACTGACCCGCATCCCCAGCCCTATTTTGTATTATATTTAGAGACAGGGCCTCACTGAATTGCTTGGTGTCTTGCTTTTGCTGAGGATGGCTTTGAATTTGTGATCTTTCTGCCTCATCCTCCTGAGCTGCTGAGATTACAAGCATACGTTATTGTGCCCAGCTTCGTCCCTCTTTTGATTTGCAACATGAACAGGATATCTATTTTTAATTCATCCTTAAATTACTAGGTCTTTCAATTGCTTGCCATTTCTTTAAGTTTTCTGCAGTCCTCCTTAATAGTCTTCCTTTTAATGAAACAGAGACGTACCTATTACCACAAATTTGTTACTAATATAACACTTTCCTGCTATAACTCTTCTCTAGATTATTCTCTTAATGGGATGTAAGTAGTGAGGAGAAGTAGACAATTACCAAACATTGTTAAAGAAGGCATGGGGTCACTGGGACTGTGGCTCAGTGGTACAGCACTTGCCTAGCACATGTGAGGAGCTGGGTTCAATCCTCAGCACGAAAGGAAGAAAGGAAGAAAGGAAGTTATAATTTTTTTAAAAATAAGGCATAGTTGTAGATAATTAGAATATACCCAAGGTCAGGACTGAAAAGAATGAATGTTATCCTCAGCTTTAGCACCACATTACCACATAACCTCAAATAAGTGTCTTGTCTTACATCATAGCAGTTTCTGTGCTTATCATGTGAGAATAAAATTTCTTTTTTGATAATAATAATACATAACCTAATGCATTAATACATAATAACATAAATTCACATTCAAATAACCAGAACATTGTTACCAAGTCATGGTGGTCACTCAGGATCCCCAGATCATCACTCACTGTTAAATTGTCAAACCCTGCCCAGCCCATAGTAAATCCTCAATATTTGTTAAATGAATGAATACCTACCTTACAGGTGTATTGTGAAAATTAAATGAAATAATATATTTGAGAGTGTTTCATAAGATTAGGCATGATAAATGTATCTTTCATTTCCCTTATTTGGGGAATTGACCATGACTTAATCCAAAGCTTTCTTTTCTGTTAGTAGGATACCTATGACACTTATTTCTTTGCTTTGGGGGAGATTATTTTTGTGTCCTTATCATGATTTCCCTCTGTCTAGACAAAGGTCCCAGTGTCTCGAACTCATGTTGAAATCTTTGGTGTACAATCTAAGTGAAGTGACTAAATTGTAGGTTTCAGAGTGTGTAGATAAGAAAACTTTGAAAGAAAATTCTCACCAGTGAAATTTAAAGTGAGAGTCTATGTAGACAGTTTGTGCCGAATGCAGAGAATGAGCAACCATTTACTGGTCAACGGTATGGAAACCATAATAGCAGAGAAAGTAAAGTGGACATGTTGAATTATAAAAGAATAAGAAATGGTAGAAGGAAGAACCTGTAGAGTTTCATGAGTTACTGACTGTTTTGAGTTAGTTCAGATACCACACCTCTGACACTCTTGCCATGGATGGAATAAGGCCATTTTTGTCATGAAGTTACTAAATGAAAGGGGCTTGAACAGTCTTTTGAACACCATACTAGAGCTTGCTCAATGTGTTTTCAACATATTCCTAAACATATCTTCCACTTTAATGGATTATACTGATGGATCCCTGAGGAGGGAATAGGATCTATCAGAAAGAGGCAAAAGAGAGATAATTTCCACAAGATAGTGCCAAAGCCAAAAGGCAACTAGACTGATGATTGTTTTTATCTAGAAGGGCACATAGGAATCAATGGTCATGAAGTTTTTGAGCCTCAAGTTCAAATTTAGGCTATTAATTCTTATATATTGAGAGGAGGGTCAAGTGTCATCTTGTCCCCTTTTAAGGTCCAGCACCATTTTTTTTTTATTTTATTTTTTCCCCCAAAAGTTGCATTTTAATACATGTTAGCAAACATAACAGAAAAAAACAAATTATCAAGGTCCAGCACCATTTAATATATTCCTTATTCTACACCTTGATCTGCCAAATTCAATGGAGGTCCTTGTTTGTTCAGGGAATTACCAGCCACCATTGTATTGCTTTTCGTAGTCATTTTTAGGAAATGATAAAAATAGAAGTTAATACTTTTTATAAAAGGACTTATTCTATCTGGAGCAGTGTAACAATATTATTCTCATGTTATTCCATGAGAATTATTCAATAGTAAGATACATAGACCACTGGCAACATCACTGGGATTATAACAGTATAAAAAGGTTCTTGAAGGATTCAGTTGATATGTGAGGATCTCAGAGGGGAGTATGGACAGAAATGAGGTAGTTTTCCTGTACGTGGAGGTAGGAAAGGACTTTGCCAAATAGGATTAGAGTAAGTGGCATTGAGTGGTGTCCTATCCCCATTATAATGATAAGTCAGAGATAGAAATACAGTCAGGAAATGTTGTAATAACCTCTTAGGACACATAGTTGTCAGAGATAAAGATCAAACATAGGTGATATTCCTGATTTGGGGTCATTAAAATCTCCAAGAGCCCATAGTCATTTTTATAAATGAGATTAGTTGACTCACTGGAGTAAATTTGTGGAATAACTAGACATTGACTTCCTCTTTCAAAATACACATTGATTGACTGTTTTGAACATTATGTGCCCCCAGGTAGTATCTCTTATGGAAATATGAATATCTAGGCATTTCTACTGTGCACTGGCATGCTTCCTATGCATGCTAGATCATTTTCAGCAAACATATAGGGTCAGACAACCATAATTTTGTTTTGCCTAGAGAACATTTTTCACCTTATCATTTTTAAGCTTTCAGGTGTGGACAGCAGGGAAGTGGTCAGTGGTGAAAAGTGAAAATGGAACCAGCCATCAGTCAGTAATGTCAGTCAAACCCAATAATTGCTGGGTATATTTAATTGACTGGGAATGGAATTCTCTCATTTTAGAACTACTGACACCTTGGGGTTTGGCCCAGAAAAGATGCTGATATAGCAGTAAAAAATAACCTGAATCAGGTATTTAAAAGATTTGGAGTTTGAAACAACAATCAAGAGGCTACTCACGTAGATTGTTGTATCACTGTTCAAGAGACATTTTTAAAATAAGGAATTTATCAAAGCTAAAATGTAGCTGGAGTATTACATAGATTGTGGTTAGTATAATACTCTTGGTAAAGACCTATTCCAATTTCACTTCTTTTATTTATAAGATGGTAAGTGCGTAGGAATCCAATTTTGTCCAGGACAGCATACTATGGAGTCACTCAGACACATGAGATGAGATCATAGAATTGTTAGTAGCAGTAGAGTTAATTGCACATTAAGCATAAGGGTTCTCATCAAGAAGATAGAAGCATTTTGAGCCCTGGGCCCTAAGTGGAAATCAGATCATTGGAGAAGCCCTCAGCTCCAGGAGTGCTGTCTATCTGCTTGGCAGGAAGCTGAGCCTCAGATACCAAAACTACAACTCAGTCATGTGCATGATGGAAATGGGGAAATGAGAGCAGAAGGAAGAAGGCAGGAAGCAAGTTCTATTTCAAATTTCTGAAGAACTCTTCTTTAATGGTAAATAGGTATGGAGTCCTTTTGCAGTGGGATAACAGGCAGAGCTGGGCTAGTATGAGAAGAACATTCTCAGCAGAAGCCCAAGTGAAATAGAGAAGTATAGATCTTTCAGGATTTGAAACCATAAAAGGACAGGACCAAAAAGAAATATAAACATCCAATGAGACATAATAGCATGTCCCTAGCATTCTTGTTTCCTTTGGGCTCCTCTTCATCTATTAATGGGTATGGCTATCAGCAATGATCACTAGGAAGGTAACCTAGGTCAGATGGGGAACAGGTTTTTAGTCAATGATGTATCTTAGTATTCTTGCACTAACCAGTGATTTGACCTGAGTTAAAATTCCATATTCAAGTTCATATTATATATGTGCCTCTGGCATGGAACATGCCCATTCAGTATACAGACTGGGCAATACCCTAAATCAGGAAATATGTGTTAACCTATTTGGACAGGTAGTACCATCGTGGACTTATCTTTTTATGAATCAAAACAGCTTTTTATCTGCAATACAGTCAAAAGTACCCCATCTGTAAATATACTTATTCTAATAGTGTTAGCACTTGGTGGCTCTGGATGTTATGTAGCAGGGATGCTCTGTGTCCTTGCTTATGGCCACTTTTGATATCATGATGTATCCCTTTTCTGGGACTCATTCCATCTTGGGAAAAAAGCGTGAGTCTGATGGCCCTTTGTTCCCTGCTGGAATCATAAATAGTATTAATGGCCATCTTGCTGAGTAAGGCTACCATGTTGCTTAGTGTTTCCTTAAAACCACAACCAGGACTCACTTAACAAGTCCACATATCCAAAAGAAAGAAACCTTTCTGCCTCCTCCAAACTTAAACACAAACACCATGAAGACAGTCTGCACTGTTCTTCTGTGAACATAAATATCTATTGTTATAGACACAAACACCTGAAGAGGGAAAAATGTGGTCTTAATATCACCAGTACCTTTCTCAGGAAGTTTTATTAGCAGAAATAGCAAGAGCAGTAGTACTGATGACAGATATTACAGACAAAACTCTAGTTTTAGTTCTAGTAATTACACTTGAGTCATTTACAGCTGGAAATATGGTCAAAGCCAAGCTGAGAATGGAGGTAGTGGCATAACATCTCTTTAACAACTTCAGAGAACTTATAGAAGTGGAACACAAACTAGTATAGACCTGGCTGATAGTCTGGAAAATATGTAGTCATAGGGTACTAGATTAGAGAGTCGTGTAGTCCAAACAAAGCACTATTAGAAAGGGTCTGGGTCTAAAGGCAGAGGCTAGATGTAAGGCAATAAGGTACAAAGCAAATTCATCAGGCAGACCTAAGTGAGATATATTTTGAGGCACGAGGAACTAAGACCTTAGCATGTTAGAGAAGTAATTCTTAATCTTCTCTGATTATCAAGATCATCTAGAAGGATTTTAGAAACATAGATTCTTGGGCTCTATCAGATCACTAAACCAGAATTTCTGGGAGTAGAGGCCTCAATTCATATTTTAAAAAATGAAATAAAACAAATACCCCTCACCTGGAAATTCTGATCCTCTACCCTTCAAATGGCCACTGTTTCTAAGAGTTTATAATGAATCTAAAGAACATGAATCATTTTCCCTGACTCACATATTTTGAAAATTTCATAGAGAATTTTGAGACAGGTACATGAAAAATTATTATTATATATATGATCTTATAGTAACTAGCATTTGGATAGCACTTTGCAATTTCAAAGTGCTGTTTCACATCCAGCATCTCCTATCTAATTTAATTCTCACAATGGGCCTGAGATGGCAGTTATTGATATGCCCATTTCTCAGAGATAAAAAACTAAGACTAAAAGGATTAGAGTAAATTAGTCAATAAATATTAAAGCCGGGACTTAATTTCAGTGTTCTTTGCATCTTTTCTATGTGGCACAAGATAAAAAGCATGAAGATGGGATAAGAGTAAATAGTGTACCCTCACAGAAAATCCCAGTTGGTCAATATCTGAATATCAAGGTTTGAAGGAGGTAATATATTTTCTAACAAACGGTACAGGACATCATTATTTCAAAGCTGGAACAGAAAAGAGTTTGGCTCCAAAGGTGTATGCCAACTTAGATGATGGCTCCTCGTAAGAAAATTGAAAGAGCAGGTACTGGCCAATATTGATGTGAGAGAAAATATATAGTTTTCTGGTTTAACACTGAGGTTAAGGAAGTAGAGCTTGGCATAGTATATTTGGAAGATAAAATTCTTCCTAGCAGTGTTAAAGCAATAAGAAAACTGTAACAAAAATATAGGAGGAAAAATCATTTATTTTGAATTGAAAAATGGATATGTTGGACTCTAGGCCAAAAGCCTGGGTTCCATGACAAAAAGAATGATCCCATATTTCATTTGCAACACATTAACCTACGTTGATTGCAAAGGACTCTCTACTGGAGATTTCTGAGGTAAAACAGAATCCTATTTACTGAAAGATACCTATTAACTGCTATTATGTCTAAACAGAACCATATTTCAAATTTTCAATGAATATTTTTGTACATGTCACGTTGTGCACATGTGTAAGGGTCTGTGTTGCCTGTCGACCTATCAGTGGAGCAGTTGATCTGTAGGCTTTGTGCTTCTAAATGTTAACAGACATTTCCCAATTGTTCTCCTAAATGGTTATATTACTACCCACCCCAATGTGTGAGAATGATCTGTTTTCCTTTCTTGCCAACATTTGGCACTATCATGAATTTATGTTTTTTGGCCAGGTAATACCTGTGGAATGATGCTATCTTACAATTTTCATTTCTGTGATTATATAGAGATACTGGACTTCTTAGACTCAGTGGTCATTCAGATTCCTTTTAATGAATTACTTTTTTGATTTAATTAATATTTTTATGTGACTTGAGGCAGGAATTTGCATTTACAAATGGTAACCTGTGATCCCAGCACATTTTAAAATAGTTCATTCTTTTTTAAAAAATATTTTAGTTGTCAATGAACCTAATTAACTTATATGTGGTGCTGGGGATTGAACCCAGTGCCTCACACATGCTAGGGGAGCACTCTACCACTGAGCCACAACTCCAGGTTAAACAGTTCATTCTTTACTTACTGATAAGTAAGGTGCATCTTGCCATGATTCATGGTCCCATATGTTCATAGGACAGTTTCTGTGTACATAACTGTTTCATTGATTTAAAATTATTTCCTTGTTATCAGCACATTATAATTATACATAAAAGTGGGATTTGTTCTAATATATTCATACAAGAACACAATAAAACAGTATAATTTGATCAGTTTCATTCCCTAGTACCACCTTTTTCCCTCCCCTCCCTCCCCTTTCTACTTTTTAAAAATTTGTTCTAATTAATTGCACATGACAGTAGAATGCATTTTGACACATTGTACACAAATAGAGCACAACTTCTCATTGCTCTGGCTGTACATGGTGCAGTCACTCCAGTAGTGTAATCATTCCTCTATATAGGGTAATAATGTCTGTCTCATTCTACCATCCTTCCTATCACCACAGCTCCACCCCTCCCCTCACTCCCCTCTGCACAATCCAAAGTTCTTTCATTCTTCTTTACCCCCTCCCCACTATGGATCAGCATCCCCTTATCAGAGAAAACATCCAGCCTTGTGTTGTTTGGGATTGGCTTATTTCACTTAGCATTATGTTCTCTATTTCCATCCATTTACCTATAAATGCCATAATTTCATTCTTCTTGAAGGCTGAGTAATATTCCGTCATGTATATATACCACATTTTCTTTATCCATTCATCTGTTGAAGGGAACCTAGTTTAGTTCCATAGCATAGCTATTATGAGTTGAGCTGCTATAAACATTGATGTGGCTGCATTACTCTAGTATACTGATTTTAGTTCTTTTGGATATATACCAAGGGCTGGGATGGCTGTGACTGGTAATGTGTGAAGCTGGGTGAAGCAAATGCAAGTCTTCACATCAGTCCTTGCAGGGTTGACATTCAGGTTGAAATACTCAACCATAATTCTTTGAGAATAAGATTTGTTATGCTCACCCGCACCTAGAGTATAAAGATGGCAGCTACCTCTTACCTGGGGAAAAGCAGATACCATAGGGCTCTTTTATTTCAATAGAACAGGTTCTTTTTTTCACCCCATCTTCCCCTGATTGTTGTAAACTTTTGACTAGATTCTAGAGATCTATAAAAGTTGATTCTGGGGCTGGGGATGTGGCTCAGTGGTAGAGCACTTGCCTAGCATGTGTGAGGCACTGCGTTCGATTCTCAGCACCACGAAAAAATAATACTAAACAAATAAAATAAAGGTATTGTGTCCATCTATAACTAATAAAAATATTTTTAAAAAAGTTGATGCTGAGACTTAGAAAGTCACCAGGCAAATATTTTCTCTCATATGTGTAAACTAGACAGATAAAAAGGAATTAATAGAGGGGATGTCATGAAAATAGAAGGGAGATCAGTACAGTAGAAGTGGGGCACCAAGGGGAGGGAAGAAGGAGTAGAAAGGGGAAGAACTGGAGAGTTAAGTTGACCAAATTATTCTAGGTGCATGTATCAATATACCAAAATGCATTCCAATTTTCTATATAATTATAATGCATCAATTAAAATAAATAAATAGAAAAAAGGACAAATAGAGTAGATGAAAAGAATCAGATGGACAGAGGCAGGGAAGGAAAGGGGTAATACTGGGGATTGAAATGGAGAAAACTATGTTATATGCATTTATGAATATATAAAAATGAGCCCCAAAACTAGGTATAATTAGAGTGCACTAAAAATAAAAAAATCTTATGATTAACAAATTGTTGGTTAGTAAACAAAAACTTGATTCTGAGTGTTTTTCTAGCTTATGGGATTTTAGTTTGGGCAGTTCCATGCTTTACCAATTGTGGAGACATCACTCATCTTTTATTCTTCATATTTTGTATTTCTTACATTTTTTTGTTTTCTGATCAGTCTGGGTAGAGTTTTATCATTTTCTTAGGGTTTTCCAAAGGACAAATCTTTTGTTTTTATTTTATACATATGTATATGTGTGTATATATACACACACGTATATACACATATATGTATATTCACTTTTAATTATGAAAAGAGTAGTTTTATATATTTCACTACAAAATGATAGAAATGTGAAATGATGTATTTGTTAATTAACTTGATTCAATCATTCCATGATGTAAACATATATCAGAACAAGTTTAAAATATCACTGATTTTCTCTATATTTTTTCTGCTTTGTTTTTTGCTGTTATTTTTTCTTCTACTTTGAATTTATTCTTTTTTATCTTCATAGTTCTTGAGATGATAGTTTATTGACTTTTGACTCTTCTCTTTGTTTATATAATAATTTAATGCTATAAACTTCCCTTTCAGTGTTTCTTTATGTACATCCCAAGATTTTGATATGTTGTGTTTTCAGTTTATTCAATTCATTATGTTTTATACCATCCCTGTGCTTTCCTTCTTTATTTCTATGTTATTTTAGAAGTGTGTTTACTATTTTTAATTATTTGGGAGGCTTAACAGATATTTTCTGTTACTGATTATGTTTTTTGTACTTTTATGGTCACTGATCATAATTTATGTTATTTCAGTTCTTTTAAATTTGTTAAGGTTTGTTTTAAGGCCGATCTTGGTGAATGTTCTTTTGCACTTGAAAAGATTAAGTATCCTTCTGTCATAGGTGTTGGTTGATGATGTTCACATCTTCCTTATGTTTACTAATTTTGTCTATACATACTTCACTGATTTATGATAGAGGAATATTGACCTGTCCAACAATAATTTTGGGTTTGTTTATTTTCCCTTGATTCTGTTAGTTTTTGCCTTGTTTATTTTACAGCTTGCTTCATGTGTTTTGAAGCCCCATCACTAGATATATACACTTTAGACCTTGTAATGCTTTACCTGTAATTTCATTATGTAAGTCTGTGTTGTTTTCAATTTTTCTTTCTTAAAATTTATTTTATTGATATTAATATACACACAACATTTCTCTTTCAGTTAGTATTTACACTGCATACATTTCCATTGCTTTGCTTTTATCTATGTTTCTTGTACATGGAGTATGGCTGCCATTATTTCCAGTCTGACAATTTTTTTAATTGATATGCTTGGACATCTACATTTAATATATTTATTTGTGTGGTTGTGCTTAAATGCATCATTTTATTGTGTGTTTTCTTTTTGTCCCCCATGTTCTTGTGTTTATCTATTTCCTGTTTCCTTCATTCTTTTGGAATATTTGAATATTTTTCATTACTTTATTTGAGTTAATTTATTGCCTTTTTAGAAGTATGTCATTGTAATATGAGATTTATCAGTTGCTATAAGGATTGCAATCTTCAAAAGTCTTCTTAGAGTTAATATTTTTTCATTCCCAATAAAGTACAGGTCAATTTACCAATCAAATGATATTAATGTTGCAGTTGTTTAATTTATTATTTCAACATCATTAAAAACCACACAATATTGTAGTACTTTATTTCATCAGTCATAACCATTTTAATGAAAATTATTCTTATGTTTATACATAATTTTGATCCCTGTTTCCCAGTTTTTTTTACTCCTAATAAACTAATTTCCCTTCTTACATTATATTTCCCTTGAGTCCAAGAAATTCTTTTATTTTTTTAACCAAGGATTGAACCCAGGGGCCCTTAACCACTGAGCCACATCTGCAGTACTTTTTTTGGGGGGGATTGGGTTGCTTGGGATTTAATCCAGGGCTTTGTGCATGCAAGGCAAGCACTCTACCAACTGAGCTATATACCCAGCCAACACCCCCTCACTAGTCCTTTTTATATTTTATTTTGAGACACGGTCTCATCAAGTTGTTTGGGGTTTAACTAAGTTGCTGAGGCTGGCTATGAACTTGCAATCCTCCTACCTCAGCCTCCCAAGTTGCTGGAATTATAGGCATGCACCACTGCATCCAGCTACAATTTCTTATAGAACAACTTTTCTAGTAACAAATTCTCTTAGTCTTTCTTAGTCTGAGGATGTCTTTGTGTTGTCTTCATTCCTGAAATAATATTTTGTTGGATATATATTTCTGAAGTTGATGGTTATTTTATGTTAACATATCAAACCTGCTGTTCCATTGTCTTCTGTCCTCTGTGATTCAAGTTGATATATCTTTAGTCTTTCAAATAGAAAATGTGTTATTTTTTGATACTCTATTTCTGGATTTTCATTGCTTTGGTATTTAGCAGTTTGGTATGATTATAGTAATTCCAGTCATGATTTTTTTAAAATATTGTTTGTTATCTTCTGAATTTGACTCCCTAAATATGTCTTCCATCAAACTTGGGAAGTTTTTCAGTGATTTTTCTTCAAAAATAACTTTTCTGCACTAATTTTCCCATTTATTCTGGATCTCCAGTGTTCTGCATGTTATATATAATTTCTATTAACCACCCTTGAAGTTCACTGATATTTTCCTTGGTTATCTCAATTCTGCTATTAAGACTATTTAGTGAATATTTTGGTAATTATTGTATTTTTCATTTCTAAAATTTCAAATTGTTTATTTTCATATACTCTAATTTCACTGAGAACTACATTTTTTATTTTTTACATGTTGTTTTATTTACATATTGCTTGTTTTAAATTAGATATGACAGTAGAATCTATTTTGATATAATTATACAAGCATGGGATATATCTTATTCTAGTTAGCATCCTAGTCTTGTGGATGTACATGATGGTGGGATTCACTGTAGGGTATTAAAATATGAGTATAGGAAAATTATGTCAGATTCATTCTACTGTTTTCCTTTTCCTATCCACAATCCCTTCCATCCATTCCCCACTGTCTAATCCATTGAACTTCTTTTCTCACCACTCCATTGTGTATTAGCTTCCACATATCACAGAAAACTTCCAACATTTGCTTTTTGGGACTGGCTTATTTTCCTTAGCACAATAGTTTACAGATCCAATTATTTACTGGCAAATGTCATAAAGTCGTTTTTCTTTATGGCTGAGTAATACTCTAGTTTCTCTATATATGACATTTTCTTTATCCATTCATCTGTAGAAGGGTACCTAGGTTGGTTACATAGCTTAACTATTTTAGATTGAGCTGCTATAAACATTGATGTGGCTGCAGCACTGTAGTGTGCTGATTTTAAATCCTTGGGTATATACCAAGGAATGGTGTAACTGGGTCAAATGGTATTCTATTCCTAATTTTTTGAGGAATTTCTATACCGCTTTCCATAATAGTTACACCAATTTGTAGTCCTACCAGCAATGTGTGAGTGAATATTTTTCCCCACATCTTTGCCAACATTTATTGTTACTTGTATTCTTAATAATTGCCATTGTGACTGGAGTGACATAGAATCTCATTGTAGTTTTGATTTGCATTTCTCTAATTGCTAGAGATGTTGAATATTTTGTATATATTTGTTGACTATTCATATTTCTTCTTCTATGAAGTGCCTGTTCAGTTCCTTTGACCATTTATTGATTTAGTTTTCTTTGTTAAATTTTTGAGTTTCTTTTGCTGTGCAGAAACTTTTTTATCAGAACTCCAATTTTTTAAGACTTTATTTTGTTGCATTGGTTTATCTCACTCATGTACCACTTAGGAGATAGTCTAGGACTTGGGCCATGATTTAAATCCAAATTCATAGGTCAATTATCAAAGTCTTTGCTCTATAGCCTTGGATCTTTCCTTTACCTGTGCTACTCAGGAATCTCTTTTCCAACCCTCTCTACTCCGTCCTACAGAGCACATTTGCCTGTTTTTCTGGTAAGCTATTTGAGGTTTTTATCAGAATTTGAGCTATTTGTGCCACTGTCCCACCTTACAGTTTTTCTTTTGAAGCAAACTTGTAAGAGAAAATAAGAAAAAAGAATACAAAAGACTTATTCTCCTGGGACCTGCTTCTTCAAGTTTGAACTCCCTTCCATACTTCTCTTGCTTTTGTTTGCCTTTCAGACTTGGTAGTTGCTTTTTACATTTTGTTCAGGGATTATATGTATAATCAGTGGGAGAAAAAGACTACAGTATATTTACACTGTCATGGCAGGAAACAGTTGATTGAATTTTAGTTTTTTGTCCTCTTTTTCTCACTCTCAAGTGGTTTTGTCGTTGCTCTACCCTTATCTACATTCCAAATTTGACTTACAATAGTATTATGAAGTTTATTCACCATTGGTATATAGCTGGTCTACTCTTGACTCAGCATGCTGAATGACTCAGTTCCTAATCCCAAAATAATGTCTTTGTATGTCATGTGATTCAATTACAAACACATTCCAACTCAGGCTCAATTACATCTTCAAAAAGAATCATACTCCAGGCAACAATTCAAGTATACTTTTTCCTAGTCTGTTTTTGAGATCTCCCGTGCTAACCAACCACACTCAACCTTCTTCTAGTCTCCTTTCCTCTATAGAAATTTTAGTCTCTTTTAATGTTTTTTTTATTTTCAGACCCAGAACTCTGATTTCAATATTGCTTACTCTTTTGATCTATTTATGTTTCATAATATTTTGGCTTATTTGTTTGTAACAACTTTGTCTTTTCTATTTCATCTACCATTATTGTGTGTTTGAAGCGAAGAGTTATATTGAAATGTGCAGTTACCTATGCCATCTTATCCGAAAGAACCAAACGTGTTTGGAACAGCAGTGTATCTCTCTGGTAGTCTTTTCTAGTTTATTATGGCTGTGGAAACCATAATATTTTAATATTGGAATCATAACAAGATCAATTCCTTTTTTAAGAGATAAAAAAAGAAATACTAAGCTGGGCACGGTGGCGCAAGCCTGTAATCCCAGCACTTAGGGAGGCTGAGACAGGAGAATCACGAGTTCAAAGCCAGCCTCAGCAATGGCGAGGCGCTAAGCAACTCAGTGAGACCCTGTCTCTACATAAAACACAAAATAGGGCTGGGGATGTGGCTCAGTGGTCGATTGCCCCTGAGTTCAATCTCCAGTACTAAAAAAAAAGAAAGAAATACTAGCATAGTTCACTTGAACTAGGACCTGGACTAACCGGTCTTCACATTCATATGTTGGTGGGCATTGTGCTAATTGATTTTATGTTCAGGTTAAGAATTTGTAGGCCCTGCAAAAAAAGCCAGAGCATACCTGTAATATTTTGGAATGTTTTGACTGTTTTAAAGATTTCACTGAACATCTCCCCTGGCTCTGGGTTCTGGATGTACCTCTAGAGTGGAGAAGACATTGTGTAGTTATTTTTACTTTATTGTCATTTGGCACTGATTAACTTTTCTCACTAGTCCTAAATAATGTTACAGTATGGCTCCAAAGAAATTTTACTAGCTTTTGGGAATGGACAGTATAAACTACTGAAGAGGTTTCTCTTTGATGTTTTTATTTCTTCCACACCTTTTTTATTTCTATGTGGGTAGATAGTTCCACATATATTCTATTTTTGACTAGAATTACAAATCCAAATACTTCTGGTGATCTCTAGTGAACATCAAGTTCATAAGGAAGAAATGTCACTAGAAAGATCTAAGGGCAACAATATTCCAGGAAGGTGTTTCTGTCTACCTGTATTAATGTCACTGAGCACAATAAGTGTATCAGCTGTTCACGATAAAAGTCATTTAAACTGTTTTCTCCTTGTGTACCAAATCCTCAATATTATTTTTTCTGCCCATTTCATTACTATATTAATGTTTATTTCTTGTTTCTGCCATTGATACTATCTCTTTAATTTTTATTTGCTGTTTCTGATCTACTTGGTCTTAGAAACCAGTGAACTATGGATTCATATTCAATTGGCCTTATTGGTACCTGTGCTGAAATTCTTCATATTCTAGATAAGTAAGTTGAGGATCAGGAAGTTAAATGTCTTCATCAGGGTCATAGAGCTTATCAGCAGCACTTCTACAGCTTGTCCAAAGATCTTCCAAAATGAGATTCAGTAATTTATTTACTACATTCTGGGTATCTGTTAGGTTAAATGGCAAATAATAGGTGTAAGGAGAAAGCTAAGAGAAAGATAGGGGAGTGAAAAATCTAGAATGTGTAAATGACAAATTGAATCAATGATTGAAATATATGTTCATGCTTCACAATATAAGCATTAAGTGCCAGATTGAGGAATAGGATAGTGATAAAGAATGAGAAATGCTGAAGTTAATGACACAAGAACCAATATTTTTATGGGACCTGTGAATAAAGTGGAGTGGTCTGATAGTGTCTACTATGCACCAGCTATATCTGGATTATAGGCTGTTTGAACTTTATGTAAGATGCAAGATGTGTGCACAATATATGCTTATAAAACGACACCAGGAAGAAATAGCACAAGATTTAAGAGACCAAAATCACCACTACCTTAACTTTTCCACTCTGGTATTACTCTACTATATATGTAGTTTTAGTCAGCTTTTTTGCTGCTATGACTAAAAGAACTGACAAGAACAATTGTAGAGGAGGAAAACTTTATTTGGGGGAGCACAGTTTCAAAGGTCTCAGTCCATAGACAGCAGGCTCCATTCTTTGTGGCTGGAGGTGAGGCAGGACGTCATGGTGGAAGAGTGCAGCAGAAGGAAGCAGCTCACATTATGGCAATCAGGAAGCAGGGAGAAACTCCATTCACCAGATACAAATATATATCCCAAAGCCACACCTCCAATGCCCATATCCTCCAGCCACATCCTACCCATGTACAGCTGCAACTCTGTTAATCTGTTAATGTACTGGTTGAGTTAAGGTTCTTACAACCCAATGATTTCATCTCTAAATCCTCTTGCATTGTGTCATGCACGGGCTTTTGGGGAACACTTCACATCTAAACCATTATATATATATATATATATATATATATATATAATGAGTCATTTTATATATATATATATATATATAATGAGTTCAAAGGATAGTGCTAAGACTAATGTATATTTGAAGTTAAGTTATATATATATAATATGGAGACAGAGACGGAGAGACAGAGAGAGACAGAGACAGAGAGACAGAGAGAGGAAAAATTTTAACTTAATGTCCTCATAAGGAAAGCAGCTGACTATTAGCATTTTGCTGTACTTTCCAGGGACTACTAGATACTTTTGCTGCACTTTCTAGGTACTAGATACTAGATGATGTGCCATAGACAAGACAATGAGAGATCTCTAAGCCTACCAGATTGCAAAAGCTGTGAAGTTTGCCTAGTCTATAATAAGGGATGTAAGTCAGTAGCACAGCTTATAATGGAACTCAGGATTTCTGGTACACTCTTATAATTTCTGCTTCCCTAAGCTACCTGCTTTTGATTTTTCCAGAAAATTTATCTGTGATTAATACTATTGGGGTTATCAATGAGTACTTAGCATATCTCAAGGTTTATCAATGACAAATGGAAATGCCTTTAGCTTGAGAACAGAACATTCTAATTCTCATTTATGTGACAGCTTGTCTAGAAGTCATTGTAGCCCATTCCCTAGGTCCATGTAGCTAGCAAACACAAATAAGTAGTCCTATGAGAGTTTGTTTCCAGAAATCCAGTCTCTTCAAATAAGAAGTATATGCAGTGATAAGCACTTATTTTTCTAAATTCCTAGTGATGTGAAAGTGAGAAAACAGAAAAGTTGACTAGTTATTCTCTTGGCTAAATTCCCAATCCTCAAAGCCTCACTATTCTTAGGAAAAATGGCATTCTGAGGAATTCAAAGTGTGTTTCATGGCTTGTTATTGAGATAAAGAGATGTAGTTGACTTTTTTCATATTATTTCTCTCATAATCATGTATCTAATGAAATTGTCACAAACTTTACCACAAAACATATTTTCAGAGGGTCAGTAACAAATCAGGCTTCAGCCAGAGGAAAGCAAATGGAGAAGATTGAGGGTGCTTAAAAGCATGTCAAAAGAGGAGACACACAGTCTAAGGAAGTTGGAACACCGTCTAGAAATGAAGAAGAGCAGATTTAGGGTATAATGGTCACTTGTTAAATTCTCCTAAGGTCTTTAAATCTCAGCCAGGCATGGTGGTAGACACCTGTGATCCAAGCAATGTAGGAAGCTGAATCAAGAGCACTGCAATTTTGAAGCCAGCCTCAGCAACTTAGTGAGGCCCTGTCTTAAAATAAAATGGAGCACACTTTGTTGTTGTGGGTTCAAAGGGCAGTGCTAAGACTAATGCATATTTGAAGTTAAACTAGAAAATACAGTTTATTATGTGGAATATATTGAACATACATACAGCGATCATTTGGGGATAGGCTGATATTTATTGTTTCAGATCATCAGCAAGCAGAAATAATGTAAGGCTGGTCCATGTGTTCAACAATGATAGCCCTAGTGAAGGTTAAGGAAGTGTGTGCTCATATGTATGTGTACATATTGCATATATGTGTGGGTTGATTTGGGACCACTGAAGCACTTCTAATACCATAGAAAATTTGCAAAAGGAAAAGATAATTTACCTTTTCTTTCAGAGGGTAACATTGGAAGGATATTAAATCCCTAAAGTCAATGAATAAAGAGTTAAGGAGCATCTGTAAGCAATGGTAAAAAAAGAAGCCCTGCTTATTTTCCATTAATTACTATTTCACATTTATCTGTATTGATAAGGCTGTAAACAGGAACTAGACTCTGAATTGTGGCCCTCACTAGTTTCAGTCTAATTCACTGGTCTTTGCATCCAGTTGAATGAAATCACAAATTTTTAATTATTCCTTCATACAGAAGAGCTGGAGTGCTAAGTGGATTTTGTCTTCTATGTCTGGGGCCCAACACCTCAGACTTCTGTGTGAATTCTGCTCACCTGGTCTAATAGGTAGCTCATGTGCTCTAGCCTCTGGATTAGCATTAACCAGCAGTGATAGCTAGCATACAATGAAAACCAAGTATGTTCTAACTCCTTGTCTAAAGACTATTTCCCTAAATCCTCAGAGCAATTCTGATGTAGGTTCTACCATTATTCCAGTTTTCCAGATGAAGAAACAAATGCAGAGGAGTTAAGTGACAAAAGGCACACAAAGAACAGCGGCAGAGCCTAAATTGAAACCCACTTAGTCATGCTTTTAACAATTGTATCATTCTTTTGCAGGGTGCTTCCATGTGTTTTCTCAGTTACCTTGATTCAAGATTCCAGAATTCTTAGGTAGAAAATGAGATTAGCTATTGGGGCATGGTGGTCCCTGTGTGATACAATAGAGGGATGTCAAATGTCTCGGTTTTTGCCTGGGCTTGGAACACAAGGCCAGATACCTAAGGTTGGTAACATAAATGCAGAGCACTCTTTTACTTGGGCTGCCAGGATACAAGTAAAATCCCTTTTCCACACTCTTCTGTTTGAGGGATTTGAGGAATCTCTGGTGAAAAGAGTATGATGTCTCTTTTTATGTCTTAGTATTATTGTCTTATTTCCCCCATTCTTCTTTGATATCTGTAGCTCTATCTCTATGTAGTTCATTTTTCCTCTTATCTATTCCTTTCTTTCCATCTATTCATACTTTTCCCCACTCATATTTCCCCTTTTCCTTGAATCCTTTTCTAATTACCTCTATTCTTTACCTTTCCTTCTCCACTTTCTTCTCCCTCACTTTTTATTTCACCTAATTCTCTTAACTGTCAGATTTTTTTCTTATTGAGTTAGAAATTAAAGAAGGGATTTAGTATCCACTATAACAGAGTGATTACCAGAGCAAACTTCCCAACTTCCTTTTTCTGCAGCTAAACAGTAACCAAAGGAAAACAGTCTTGTGTAAAGTTTTCAACAAGTCAGGCCAGGCGCGGTGGCTCAAGCCTGTAATCCCAGCACTTAGGGAGGCTGAGACAGGAGGATCGCGAGTTCAAAGCCAGCCTCAGCAACGGCGAGGCGCTAAGCAACTCAGTGAGACCCTGTCTCTACATAAAACACAAAATAGGGCTGGGAATGTGGCTCAGTGGTTGAGTGTCTCTGAGTTCAATCCCTGGTACCAAAAAGAAAAAAAACAAGTCAGGAGAAGAGATGCAGAACCCAAGTCTTTCGGTCTAGCCCAAAGCTCACTCTTATGGCTGCTTCCTTTTGTACCCTCAGAATTAGAGCAGCCTCTTACCACTAGTGTCATTAGGTACTTACCTGGGCTGAGGAGCAGAAGGAAGAAAAGGGAATTTTGACAAGAGATCTTTTTTTGTCACTTTACAGATGGGCAAATTTACAATGATCTCTTCTGTCATATCTTATCCTGAGTCCTCTGTCGAAAATGTACATGACTCAAGATTGTACAATTCCATTGGTGTAGAAAGTTGTTGTGTGTCTGGAATGTCCTGCCTATGATTTTGGATTCAGATGTGATTAGGATCTCTTCTATTAAATAATTAATTGTGTTTTATGTACTTGAGAGTAGGGCAATTGGAGTCATTATGCCAAACAGTAGGTATAATGGTATTTGCTCCACCAGCAAATAAGCCTCCTAGTATGTGCGAGGAGACATACCTTTAGGAGTCATATTATGAGTTCTGTGGCATAGACTCTGTTCCTTCAAGTACAGAAATAGCTCTGAGGCAGCCTGTGCTCTAGACAAAGCCCAACTATTTAAAACACAACTCTAGTTTCAGAGACATGTTATTTGCTGATTAAGCTTGGGAGTAAATTGTGTCTTTTGGTGAATTGATTATAGTGTTGATTATTACTAAATGATACTTATAGTCTTTTCTGAAAATGGAATGTTTGTGAATGAGTGCATTGTCCTTGAATATATTGAATACATAAGTTCTTCAGGGATAGTTCTGGAATGTGAGAAATCAACAAGATATGAAGTACATTTGGCAAGAATCCAGGACTGGATGAGTGCAGAGAATATGATACATATGGAGTAGGCAAGTGCCCTACCTCTCTGTGAAAGAAAAGAAATAGTACCCTGGGCTTCAGTAACCAATTCATTATAAACATATATAAAATCTAGTATGGACTTTTTCAGTGTTATCTGCACTAGGGTCAGGCATGCTCAGCTGGAGCAGGACTTTGATGATCTGAAATGGGCTTTACTAGTCTGGAGTAGGCTGCTTTGCCTTGTGCTCTGAGACATGCTGGCATCGGTAGGCTAACTGTGCTGCAATGAGATAAACAGGGCTGATGGAAACAAGAAACAAGAAACTTAGTGTAGGGATAACTTCACTTTCTGGGTATCCACTATGATTTGAATGTTTGTGTGTTTCCAATATTCCCTATGTTGAAACTTAATCCCCATTGTGCTAGTAGTAGGAGAATGGGGCCTTTCAGTCCTGATTAGTCCGTAAATGGGATTAGTGCTTTTATGAAAATGGCTTAAGCAGACTTGCTAGCCCCTTCCATTATGTGATGATACAGATGATACCATCTATGAGGAATGGGCTCTCAGTTCGGCTGGGGCCTTGATCTTGGATTTCCCAGCCTTGAAAATTGTGAGCTATAAATTTCTGTTATTTAGAAATTATTCAATCTAAGGAATTTTGTTATGCTAGCACAAATGGACTAAGACACTATTATTTTGCTACCTGGCAAATATGTGATGACACTCATTCATTAATACAAAAAAATGTATATCAGGCATCATCTGACTAACAAATCTGTATTCTGTATGTTGAGGGTCTAGAGATAAAACAGGGATACTGCCCTTCAGAAGGTCTTGGATTAGGTGGAAAGGATGACAAGTTAACAATAAAGAAAAATACATGTAAAGAGAATGTATCGAGTGATATCAATTGTTTCCAAATCTCAGTCACTTAACAGAAGTGTATTTATCATTCATGTAAAGTCTGTTGTGGACCCAGACAACTCACCAAGGTAGTTGTCCTTCATATTGTCCTCTGCAGCTTATCACTCCAGCTCTTTTGATCTTATGGCAGCACCACATTAATATGTTTGTTTCCATGATCTCTATGACATAGAGGGCCTTCCGTTAGACTTAAATTTTCCAGAAAGACAGGGACACAATACTTCTTCCCACAACTAGAATCAGCCATATTACCCCTTTCTACTTTATGGGGGCAGGAGAGTGGTAGTATAATCTACCTAGGTTCCTAGAAGTGGGAAAGAGCTGGATTTTGCAACATTTGTAACCTATCACAGGTAAGGGTAAACCAAGTGTGAGCCCCCAGCATGAGTGAATTCCAGGAATCTCTAAAGGCCCTCTCTAAGTTTTGTTGCTTCAGGAATCTGCTATAATTCTCCATGCTGCCTAAAAAGATTCTGTTATGGTTTAACTATGAAATGTTCTCAAAAAGCTCATGTGTAAGACAATGCAAGAATGTTTAGAGGTGAAATGATTTGGGTTATGAGAGCCTTAATCCAATGGATGAATTAATACCCTGATAGAAATTAACTAGGTGGTAACTCAAGGCAGGTAGTGTGTGACTGGAAGAAATACATCAAGGCAGGGGAGAGGGTGCCCTTGGGGGATATATGGGGGATATATTTTACCTTTGTTGAGGAGCTCTTTCTTCCTCTTTCTGCTTTCTGGTTCCATATCCCCAGATGCTTTCCTCCACCATACTACTTTCTCATAGGCACTGAGGAATGGAGTCAGCTCTCTATGAACTGAGACCTCTGAAACTATGAGCCCCCCCCTAAGAAAAACCTTTTTTTCCCTCTTTAAAGTTCTTCTTGTCAGGTCTTTTGGTCATAGCAATATAAAAGCTGACTAAAATAGAAGAAATTGATACTGAGAAGTGGGGTTATTGCTATGACTAACCTGAACAAGCTTTTGGGGCTTTTTGCAATTTGTAGGAGGAATTTTAGAAAGTTTAGCAATGCAAGCTGGAAAAGTTTTAGATTGTTATAAGTGCACCTTAATGGGTAATTCTGGTGGGAGTTCAGAAGATCAGACTGCAGATCTGACTGTGGAGACTAGAGTAGGCTCATGAGGTTTCAGAAGAAAAGAAGGGCACTATCAGTAATTGAACTAGAGGCCATTCATGTTATATTCTGGCTAAGAAGTTGTCTACATTTTGCCTGTGTCCTGAGACGTTCTGTACAACCGAATTTAAAGATGATGGACTTATTAATCTGGCAGGAGAAATTTCTAGGCATCATAGTATTCAGGTAGTAGTGTGGATATTACTGGCAACTTTTAGCCAAGTTTATTGTGATAATCAGGAGCAGAAAGATTTGAAAAATTTGCAGTTTGCCCAGAAAACTGAGTAAAACTGGGGCCAAGGAACATGTAGTTGTTAAAGACATTACAATTACTAAAGAAGTACTAATTACTTTATCCAGAAACAACAGTACAAAATGGCTTGAGGGAATCTAGGAAATTAGTAAGCATTTCAGGTTCAAAGGTATAAAAGTCAAAATTTATTTGAGACCAGTGGGGCACCCTACTTGTATGGGTAAGGGGGTAAGAATTTGTTTCACCAAGTGCATCCATCAAGGCATTCAGAGGCTGCTACTGTGGTTTCTGGAGGCTTGATGACTGCTCAAGATAGCAGCCCACCTTGGTGGTAACCACGTGGTTCTGGTTCTGCAGCAATGCAGGATGCTGTAGTTAGAGGGTTATGGAGGCTTTCACAGAGATTTCAAAGGGAGGCCTGAGAGGCCAGGTAAAGTGCAACAGGGTGAGAGTCCCTGTGGGCAGCCTCTGAAATGGTGATGCTTGGAGATAAGAGAAAGAAGCCATAGCTGCTGGAGACACCTGAGATTAAGAAATGCCAGTAATATGGGAAGTCTTGCTAAGGAAAGCTGCAGAAATCAAGCAGAAATAAGCCAATAAAAAGGCCAGGTAGCCTGCAACCAACAAGGCCATAGATGCAGAGTTACATGAGCCTTTTAGAGAGTATATCACTATGTCATGTGCTCCAGATGCCGCACATGGAACTACAAGACTTGTTTGCCCAGCTGGATTTCACTCTTACGTTGGTCCCATCCCGACATTCTATGCCTCTATTTCTCCCTTTTGTAATGGAAATGTTTACTCTATGGTTATACTGCATATATGTAATTTGGTTTTTATTTTTTTTTGTTGTTGTTGAATGAATGAACCTGAAAATATTTTATTTTTATTAAGGTCACATCAAAAGTACTCATCAAGATAAATAACTATAGGGTGAACATCTAAATTTGTGAACAAAGTAGCTCCTTTTTATTTATTTATTTTTAGTTTTTAAAACAACAGAATGCATTTCAAGTCATGGTACATATATGCAACATAATTTTTCATTTCTCTGGTTGTAAACAAGGTAGAGTCACATCATTCATGTTTTCACACATGTACATAGGGTAATGATGTCCATCTTATTCCACCATCTTTCCTACCCCCATGCTCCCTCCCTTCCTCTCCCTCCCCCTTGCCCTATCCAGAGTTCCTCTGTTTCTCCCATGCTCTCCACCTCCACCCCCATTATGGATCAGTATCCACTAATCAGAGAAAACATTTGGCCTTTGGTTCTTTAGGATTGGCTTACTTCACTTAGCATGATGTTTTCCAACTCCATCCATTTACCTGCAAATGCCATGATTTTATTCTCTTTTAATACTGAGCAGTATTCCATTGTATATATATACCACAGTTTCTTTATCCATTCATCTGTTGAAGGACATCTAGGTTGGTTCCACAGTTTAACAGTTATAAATTGTGCTGCTATAAACATTGAAGTTGCTGTATCACTGTAGTATGCTGTTTTTAAGTCTTTAGGGTATAGACTGAGGAGTGGGATAGCTGGGTCAAATGGTGGTTCTATTCCAAGTTTTCTAAGGAATCTCCATACTGCTTTCCAGATTGTTTGCACCAATTCACAGACCCACCAGCAAAATTTGAGCATGCCTTTTCCCCCACATCCTTGCCAACACTTATTGTTGCTTGTATTTTTGATAACTGCCATTCTGACTGGAGTGAGATGAAATATTAGAGTAGTTTTGATTTGTGTTTCTCTAATGGCTAGAGATGTTGAACATTTCTTCATATATTTGTTGATCAATTGTATATCTTCTTCTTGAAGTGTCTGTTCAGCTCCTTAGCCCATTTTTTGATTGGATTGTTTTTTTTTTTTTTTTTGGTGTTAAGTTTTTCTATATCCTGGAGATCAGTGCTTTATCATATGTGCATGTGGTAACAACTTGCTCCCAGAATGTAGGTTCTCTGTTCACCTCAATGATTGTTTCTTTTGCCGAGAAGCTTTTTAATTTGAATCCATTTCATTTATTGATTCTTGATTTTATTTCTTGAGCTTTAGGAGTCTTGTTAAGGAAGTCAGGTCCTAAGTTGACACGATGAAGGTTTGAGCCTACTTTTTCCTCTATTAGACACAGGGTCTCTGGTCTAATTCCTAGGTCCTTGATCCACATTGAGTTGAGTTTTGTGCATAGTGAGAGAAAAGAGATTAGTTTCATTTTGCTGCATATGGATTTCCAGTTTTCCCAGCAGCATTTGTTGAAGTGGCTATCTTTTCTCCAATGTATGCTTTTGGCACCTTTGTCTAGTATGACATAGCTATATTTATGTGGGTTTGTCTCTGTGTTTTCTATTCCATATCATTGGTCTACATGTCTATTTTGAGTGTCAGAGGAGACTTTGGACTTGGACTTTAGGGCAGTTCTAGAACTGTTAAGACTATGGGGACTCTTCGAATGGACTGAATGTGTTTTGCATTATGAATTGGGCATGAGTTTTGGGTAGCCAGGGATGGGCTGTTATGGTTTAGATATGAAGTTTCCTCCAAAGTTCATGTATAAGACAATGCAAGAGTGCTCAGAAGTGAAATGATTGGGTTATGAGAGCCTTAAACCTATCACTGAATTAATCTCAATAGTGATTTAGTGGGAGATGACTGAAGAAAGGTAGGGTGTGGCTAGAAGAGGTAGGTCACTGGGTGCTTGCCTTGCGGGTATATATTTTGTCCCTGGTGAGGAACTGTCTCTCTCCATCCTGGTGCCCTGTCCTGAGATGCTTTTCACACCCTTCCACCATGATATTCTGCCTCACCTTAGCCTCTGAGGAATAGGAGCAGCTATCAATGGACTGAGACCTCTGAAACTGTAAGCTCCAAAATAAAATTTTCTTCCTTAAAATTATTCTTGCAAGGTCTTTTTTCACAGCAAGGAAAAAACTGACTAAAATAGAAATCTACTTTATGCCTGTATTTAGCATGTTCTGTGTGAAGGAATAGGACAGGTGAGAAGTTCTTGAGGTGTTTTCCTATGAGTGTGTGAAACATCTTTTCTCAGAAGTAGCAAGTACTTTCTCTGATCTAAGGCAACAACCTTTCATGATACTCTGCTTTTCTACTTTATTTTGCTCAGATGCAGTGACTGAAGTGAAGACTGACATCTACGTGACCAGTTTTGGTCCTGTGTCTGACACTGACATGGTAAGTTTAATTCCTGGGAAGATAAAAATTAAAAATGATGCAATAGATCAAAGAAAACAAATTGGTATTTTCCTATAGCAGGGTCTTGTAGCTGTGTCCTAAGGAGACATCTTCTTTCACATGAATTTTGTACCCTCACTACTCTAGGGTTAGCCAAATTATCTTTTCCCTGCTGTCTTTACCTATTCATAAATAAAAGTACATACCCCAAACAGGCAAATCCTTCTCTTCTTCCATAAAATACCCTTAAAAACTTGGCTTGGCTCCCTATCTGCAATCAAATTTTCTCCATCCTTTCCCTTCATACTTTATCAACACCACACACATACTGGTACAAATAGATCATGTGAGGAGAGCATTTTGGTGGAGATTCTTATATAAGCAGCCAGTGGTGTCATCCAAGAGGTCTGTTCTTTGCAAATGAGCTTAATTCACTGAAGTCATGAACTGACTGGAGTGATGCAAGGAGTTTGGAGAAGAATTTCTATCACTTCTGGATACTGATCCTTCTAAGTTGTAGGCAGGATGACACCTTTGGGACAGACTCAAGGAGTATGGCAGGACACAGCAGAGTTAGCAAGGGATGACTCATGAGCCATAAGCAAGAAGTAC
This sequence comes from Xerus rutilus, assembly GCA_028644305.1. Lineage (NCBI taxonomy): Eukaryota > Metazoa > Chordata > Mammalia > Rodentia > Sciuridae > Xerus > Xerus rutilus. The sequence goes on from CM053417.1 coordinate 2,730,917, forward strand.
TCCTTGTCCCATCATTCTCTCTCTCGCTGTGAAAGCAAAGAATACTATGAGGCATTGAGGTGAGACATTTCATGCTAATAGGCCATACACCAACATCTACTGATATCAGATACTTGATTAAATCATCATATAACCACAGAAGCAATTATCTCCTCTGTATGCCTGGCAGTTATTAGATGCCCAATAAAATGTTTTGTCAAATGAGTGACTGTTTTGAGAATCAAAAATTGAATATCTTGGAAAATATGTACACTACTTCTATATTTTTTCTGTCTAGCAGGGGAGAGGGCTCCTTTTGAACTGTTGAGTGAATATAAGCCATTGAATAGAGAAGTGGTAGAGTTTTTCCTGTAGGTAATACAGAGATACTGAGGAGATTTCAGTAGGATTAGGAAAATATAAGAATATTGTTTTAGAATGATGTATGTAGTGGTCTATGTAGAGTGGACTGCAAGGGGGAAAATGAGGCTAAAAGCAGATTTAGGCATATTGATGAATGCGTGGGTTATCCATTGGGAGTAAGGTCTAGGAGTCAGAGAAGATCAGTTCTCAGGAAGGGAAGTTATCAATATGTGTTCTGGTTCTGATCTGGAATGTCTCCTGAAAACCTCATGCTTTGGAAACCTGGTTCCCAATATAGCAAGGCTCAGGTAGAGTTTTAGGCAATTATTACAGCTGTCACCTTATCAGTGGGTTAATCCCTTTGATGGATTAATAATTTGAATGGTCTGCAGGGTGCTAACTATAGGCAGGTGAGGCATGGTTGAAGGAAGTATATCATTGGAAGGATGCCCTTGGGGATTATGTTTTGTCCCCTCCTCTCTTTTTCTCTGTCTCTCTCCCTTGTCTGTCTGTCTTGTGTCCCCACTGCATTGTCCCTGGCTGCCATGATCTGAACAGTTTTCCTCCACCACATTTTTTTCACCGTGATGTTCTGCCTCACTTCAGTCCCAAAAGCAATGGAGTCAGCCAACCATGGAATGAATCTCTGAGATCATGAGCCAAAACGAACTTTTCCTACTTGAAGTTGCTCTCGTCAAGTATTTTGGTCATGGGGATGAAAAGTTGACTAATATAGTATATGAGTGGTTAAGGGTAAGGTAGACTCCCTGTGAATTCCTTGACAGCAGATGCTGAGTCTCCATGGTTTCCCAGGCATTTAGATCACTTGACACATAAGGAGAGCTCAGTAAGTGGTATGATTGATGAATGAGGGATGAAAAAGATGGCTATCTCTTAGGGGAAACAAGGAGGCCTATATGTCTAGATTGCCCTCCCACCACCTGTTGTCTAGCTTCAGACTCAGGAATGCATTAAAATTCTAGCCAGTTGACCATTCAAGAAGTACTCTTTAGGAACCCAATTCTATGTTAAAGAACTCTAGGGATACTGATATTCAGGGAGTTCATAGGCCATCAGGAACAACTGATCTGCCATAGATATGCACCTTTTTTTTTGAATTGCTAGGAATTGATTATGAATTAGTATTTTTATAAGAAATTACCAAAAGTACTCTTTTAAAACACACACATTCATACAAATATTCTCATTTTCACTCATTTTCCAACATCTGCAAATACATTCAGACAAATGTACACCACAAATACATACAGAATAAACACCACTAACACACTTTAAGACATTCTGTAGACATACACATGAAAACAGGTACCCAAATCTAGTGATACCAATGAAGCACATCTGTAGTACCTTTCCCAAACAGCTCTTCTCCCTCCTCATCTTCCACCCATGGATGTGACAGGCCCTGAACACATATTTTTTTTTGGTACTGGGGATTGAACTCAGGGGCACTCGACCACTGAGCCACATCCCCAGCCCTATTTTGTGTTTTATGTAGAGACAGGGTCTCACTGAGTTGCTT
>CM053417.1:2732898-2787594 GCA_028644305.1 Xerus rutilus
ATAGAAAAAAATTGTTACAATCATAATTTTTCTAACTTTGCACAAAATTATAAGCAGATTACATTCTTCATATTAAACATCTTTATATGCACTTTCAATGAACAGTATATATATATATATATTTTTTATATATATTTTTATCAACCATCTTCACATTTTTAATAATACAGATTTTCTCTCTCTTTTGAAGTTTCATGTTTTAATTGTTTGTTTTTCTTCATGATTAAGCCAAAGTAAGAAAATGGCCTTTTCCCTATTAGGGCTGGCTATGTTCTTGATTTGTTTCTAGCCAAACAGAGTTTTAGTCAAAAATACTTTCCTAAAGAAATAGAAGTAGTATTTTTTTCACAAAGAAGGAAAATTATAGTGCCAGTTTCAGCACTGATTCATCACCACCCATAATCTTTTGCACCCACAGCATTCATTCACTGAACGCGGGATTCCTTCCCACAGGTACAACTTCTTAATTTTACAGAAATTGGGTCTCTCCACCCCTTACCAGTGAAGTCTGGCTCTTGGCAAGTAGAGATTTTTTTCTTGGTCTCCCCAAATCTTTTGAATTAGAATGTGAAGAGTGGGGAACAGGCTGAGGAATAGTATTTTGTGCTCAAAGCCAATGATTGAAATGAAAGGTAGAAACAACAGATGACAAAAAAAATTGGATGCTCTTCTGATCCAAACCAGCTTATTTCTTAGCTTCCATCCTAGCTGTCAATATTCTAAGTCCCAGGCACTCTTCCACCTTTTCTCCTGATCCTTGGACAAGCAGGAAGTATAAGGACCCAGGGTCCTGGGTTATATATTCAACAGATATCTATCTGAAGACACCAATAAAACTAGTGAAAATAAAGAGGACAAAGAGTAATAATGTTTGGAGTGTCAGGGAGAGAAAAACTAAGAAACTTAAAATGCCAATTCTAGGAGGTTTAACATTCCCTTCTCCCCAAGGATATTTAACTGTTTAGGTCCTGCTAAGGTAAAAACTGCTAACTATAGCTTATCAACAGAGAAAATTCCTATAGTGGACAACCAAGTTTTGATGTATGGAGATAATATAGTATAAGAACTAATCATCTAGCTTAATGAGAAAAATGAAATGGAAACTTGGGAAAATGAGAACCATAAGAGACATTATAGTCATAATTCTTGAAAACAGATTCAGGTAACATACATTCTGGTCTGACAACTGTATATAAAAATCATGCAGTTATCAAAATAGCCTAACACTGTAAAAGGAAAAAATGGTGTTAATTACAAAGAAAGTAACACACAGATCTCTTTCCTGATGTCAGTTGAGTGAAAATTAGTGTATCTGTTTTACTCCCTAACAGCAGAAAAAGTGGCTATATTCTCTTCAAGTCTCCTTGATGGCAGTCTGAGGCCCAGAATGGATTGGTCTATTTTGAAAACCTCTTGGGCTGTCAATTTCCTCTTATTTCATAGTATACTATATTTCCAGATGCAGTAAAGAAAGGGGTCCATACCTGCTGGTTTTCTTCTTAGGAGTCTATGACCTGGCATCTCTGGGATACTTTTATGTAACATAGACACAGGATACATAACACCAATATGATTATTTCAAGGGCTAAATACATCTGAAAGTGTGGTGTGGATTCATGACTCCCCAGAATAGATAGTGATGGAAAAAAGACAACTGAGGGGAAAGGGATGATCAAAATAAGGGCAAGAGTTCTGCAAAATAAGAAAACAACAAAGAGTTCACTGTAATGCTAATGTTAATGTGCTATGTTCTAATATTAAGTACCTTGGTCCTCACACACTGCTAAAAAAGAACAAGACTTGCAAACTTTTTCTGGGACTTGCTTTGACATATAGAATATTGTTGGAGACTCGAAGCCATTCAAGTTCCAACATCAAGACAGAAATGGTTCCCCACAAGCTAAGTGTCATTAGTGCCCTGTGTAGGAAATGAATTAAGTGCCTCTCCCAAGAGATACACTTAGGCTTATTATCTGGAAAATTTGATTTAAATGTCTCACAAAACAACAGAATCCATTTGTCAATTTGGAGGCAACCATCCTTGGAGAGTATACAAGGGCTCAATTTGCAAGGAAGGAATTGATCGCATTTTTAGAATGGTCAGGTCAAAATGTGATTGATTTTGGCCAAAGGTCATAGGATGCTTACAGAGTAAATAATCATGATGTGATTTTTCCCAGTATTTCTGACTCTTTAAAGAATAGAATATAAAAAAGATAGGTACCTGTCAACCAACTTTTAAAGAGATTAAATAGATTAGGGTGCACATTCTTTAAAAATGTGCCACATTTCTTATTTTGAAAAATAACCTTTTAAGAAACAGGTGGCATCCCTGTGAATCTTACCTTGATTCCATTCTCCTTTCTCTCTCCCTCCTCAAAGATAATCATGACCATGAATTTAATTCTCTCTTTTTGACATTATTTATGTGCTTCAGACTAAGGATGTATATATCACATGCATCATAAATTTCAATTACTGGTTTTGGTATTTTCAACCTTTTGTGTAAAATGCATTACAGCACTTGAATCATTTTACAACTTATTGTTGAACCCTGTATTGAAAACTATTATTTTGATGCATTTAATTCTAACTTATTTATTTTAACTACTTTAAGTTTTTATATTATATTTTTTCAGAACTCATCCATTTTCCTGTTAATGTGCATTTAAGCTGTTTACAGATTTTGCTATTATAGAAACAATGATACAACACACATTCTTATGTATATCATCAAGTGAGCATATTTGAATTTTTTGTTTGTTTTTTTGTGGTGCTGGGGATTGAACCCAGGGCCTTGTGCATGCAGGGCAAGCACTATGCCAACTAAGCTATATCCCCAGCACTAGTATTTGAATTTTTGTAGAGTATGTACTTACAGATAAAATTTGTGATTCAAAAGGTTTGCATAATTTAACATTTTTCAGATATGGACAGATATTCTTGTGATGGGTTATATCAATTTATAACCCCACTAGCAGTGTATGAGAGTTTCGTTTTCCTATGCTTTTTCTGATATTGCATATTGCCATCCTTTATTTTTGATATTTTGATGTGTATGAATTTATATCTAATTGATATATTTGCATTTTCCTAGTTACCTTTGAGGTTAAGCAATTGTGATTGTGTGTGTGTGTTTAGTGGCAGTGTTACTAATGAAAAGATGCCTTTGCTCTCCACGCAGCTGGAAACTGAACACACTTTTGAACTGAAGTTTCCTGTGAGGTGTGTGTGTGGGGGGAAGAGACTCATTGATTGATTGGTGGCATCTAGGTGTGTAGACTGGTTGTAGCTCCAAGAAATGCTAGATATTTGGGTTTTGACAATTTTCGAAGATGGGAATTGGAATAATATATGATTAAAAATAATATGGGAAATTTTGCAAGATTTCCTAGAAAGGCTAAATGACAACAGTGAACACTAATGAATATGACATATCCATTATATGTTGCATTCCTATTTTCTAAGGGGTGTGTTTGTGTGTGTGTTCACTTATGAATGTATTTGAAATCTTCCAACTCCTATTTTGGCCCCTGTTAAGATATTACATTATTTTCCCCTCTAAACTGTTAATGTGGTTAATTATATTAATAGATTTCCTAATATTAGGGCATCTGTACATTCCTAGAACAAATCTAACTTGCTAATGTTATCTTATTTTTTATATATTTCTTATTTTGTTTTACTGTTATTTTATTAATAACCTCTGTATTTCTGTTTGTATGTGTTCCAAAACTTAAGCACTTATCACTACCTACCTACACTGCTACCTCTCTGATCCAAGCCACCATCACTTCTGGAGTATCTAGCTGGAAACAAACCCCTAACTGATTTCCCCATCTCTACTCTTTTTTTTTCTATTTTTGCACTAATTATTATTTTAATTTTACATATGGGGTACCATATGATAATTCAGTATATGCATGCAATGTGTGATGCTTATCAGTTCTACTCTTATTTCACTGCAATCTATTTTCCACAGGCTATCAGTAAGCCTTTACACATACAGTTGGCTCTATGTATCCACATATACCATTCCCAAATTCAGCTAAATGCTGAGAGTGAAAATATTTTAAAAATTTTGCGACTTTTTTTCTTTTTATTATTCCCTAAAAATGCACTATAACAAAAATTTATATAGCATTTACCTTGTATTAGGTATTATACATAATCTGGAAATGATTTAAAGCATACAAGAAGTTGTGTGTATGTTACATGCAAACAGTAAGGCATTTGACATCCTCAAATTTTGGTATCTGCAGAGGTTCATGGAACCAATCCATGCTGGCTATTGAGGGACCAAAGTAGATAAGGTAGTGTTATAGAACCTCTTATGCCCATCAACTAGTATAAAAATTATTAACTAGTTTGCTAATTTTGTTATATATCCCCATCCTTTCCATTACTATTCCTCCCTTGTCTGTTTTTCTTGATTAAATGTATCACAAGCTTTTTAAAAGTATTCTTAGTATCTTCAAAGCATCCTGTTTTTAACTATTTTTCATCATCTGTATTATTTCTTTTTTTCTGGTTCATTAATATTTACTCTTACCTGGATCATCCCTTTTATTTTCCTTGAAAATACTTTGTGGTCCTTCCTTTCCTTGTTTCTTGACATTTTTGTAGTGTGTCTCTCAATTTTAACATGTGAAAATTTTGTTATTATTCCTAATTTCATGCCTCATATTGAATAAAAATGGTCTTTAGGATATGACATATTTATTGAGATTGGCCTTATGGCTTAGCACATTGCCATTTTTCTTTTTTGGTAAACATTTGTGTGTTTTACTGGATGTTTAATCAGTAAGTCTATGTGTGTTCATTGGCTTATGCTTGTCAGTTAAAGTTTTTGATCTTATTTAATTTTTGATCTGATTGATTTTTCACTTGTTGATAATCTATGGTTTGTTGGTTTGTCCATGTAATTTAATTTTTGTCTTATGCATTTTGATTCTGAGGTATTAATGCATTCAAAGATAGAGTTGTTATATTTTTCACTTGAAATATTCCAGCTTTTAGTGTACTTATATTTCATCCTCTCAAAAATGTTTGTCCTACAGTCTGTTCTACCTCTATTTTACAGCTCTATCAGCTTTATTTTAAGATTAACCATTGTGGGCTGGGATTATGGCTCAGTGGTAGAGTGCTTGCCTAGAATGTGTGAGGCACTGGGTTTGATCCCCAGAACCACATAAAAAAATTAAACAAAATAAAGGTATTGTGTCTATCTACAACTATTTAAAAAAGATTAACCATTGTATAATTTCAAACTGTTTTTACATCTTGTTTGTACAGAATGTATAAGTGCATTGTTTACATTATTTATATTTCCATTTTATTTACAGTAGTTTATTTATACTATATGATTTTATGTATTTTCCCCCAATTTTTCTATGATTTATTTTTTTATTTTCTTGCCTTCTATAAGAAGCATTATCTACATTTACATGTTTCCTCTGTTGTCTTGTGTTTTACATTCTGCTTATATTATATTCTTTATATTATATTCTTTTTTTTTTTTTTTGGTACCAGGGATTGAACTCAGGGGCATTCAACCACTGAGCCACATCCCCAGCCCTGTTTTGTGTTTTATGTAGAGACAGGGTCTCACTGAGTTGCTTAGCATCTCACCATTGCTGAGGCTAGCTTTGAACTCATGATTCTCCTGTCTCAGCCTCCCAAAGTGCTAGGATTACAGGTATGCACCATTGCGCCCAGCTTATATTATGTTCTTGATATATGATAGCATGCATATGTGACCTAAAGTGTAATGGTACTCAATATTTTCATTTTCCTCTCAAAGTCAATAATGTATTAACGTACATGGTTTTACTTCATCCTTTCATTTGTTTTACTTAGTTTTGTTCTGCTTTATTTTAATGGCCTTTATTATTATTTGTATATAGCCGGTATTTGTTTACTTTACCCAAAACATCATCAATACTTATATTTGCTTTTCCGTGATGCGTTTTCCTGTTAGCTTCATTTTCAACTATATGAAGAAATTCTTTTAGTAGTTCTTTTCATGAGGCTTCATTCCACTATTTACTTATTCAAAAATGGGTGAAGAGAATCTACTTTATAGCAGGTAGAGTTCTAGGTGCTGAGGGTGTAGCAACAAATACAGCAAAGCCCATACTTTTATAGAACTTCCAGGCTGTTGGCATGAAAGAAATAATAAATAAAGATACATTTCATCAGTGCTATGAAGAAGAAAAATAGCACATGATAAGGGGAAGAGGAATTACTATTTATGATAGAATGGTCAAGGACTGCTCTCTGATATAATTTTTGAATAAGACCTGAAGGCAGTAATTGACTTAGCCATGAGAAAATCTGGGGTAAGAATGCAGACTATTTAGTGGTAAATTCTCCATCTTGTTTTATTTGTCTAAAATTAGCTTCTTGTTAATCTTACCCTTAAAATACAGCCTAGTTGACCATAGCATACTGGGTTAACCATTATTTTTCTCTTAACATTTTCAAGATGTATTTTTTGATGTCTTTTGACTTCTATTATTGCTTTTAAGAAATCTCCTATCAATCAAAATTATATTATCTTGTAGGTTATATGTCATTTATATTTTGTTTTGAAGTTCTCCTCTTTAATATTTCTAAATCTGCTATGTGCTTGCTTGGCTTGGATCTACTTTAATTTATTGAGCTCATTATGGTCTCAAAGCTAACTATCCATATATTTCAACAATTATGAGACACTTCATTCATTAGTACTTTGAATACTGTTCCTCTTCTATTTCCTCTATTCTCTCACATTTAGTATCTTAATAGACATATGCTGAACCTTTTCTTTTTGTCCTCCATAAAAGAATAAGAGAGATTTTTCCTCTTTCATATTTTCATCATTTATCTGTCTGAAATGTAAACTGAGCAATTTTTCCTCATATGTACTTTCCAGTTCATTAGTCTCTCTTCAGTAATATCTAATCTACTTTATATGACACATTCATTAAGCTTTAATTTCCTATGACTATTTTTCTTTTACAAAAGGTCAGTTTCAAATAGGCCTTTTTAAAATAAGATTTTTCTTTCTTACCTTTCCCCATAACCTTTGTAATTTTAATTGTACTTGTTTCATAATCTTTATTTGATAATTATGTTCTATGAAGTACTTGGAAGGAGTCTAATTTTGTTATATGTTGAATCATCTGACTCTTGCTCATGACCATTTTCTTTGGTATTTTGTTATTGTGGACTATAAATTTATTTTCAGTAAGCATTTATTTGTGATTATGTCCCTCCGGTGTTTTTGTGTTTGCTTCTGTAAATTAATCTAGTAGTATCTCCAGCCTGAGACCAACTTTTATGTTAATTTCTCAGTTTAAAAACTCCAGATCAAACAGTGTGCATTTGAATATTAGTACTATATAAAATGAAGCTGGAAGTTGCTAAATCTTAGTAAGAAGGCTTTCCCCTCTCTCCTCAACCTTCTGTTTTGAAACTTTGTGTTGTGGGCTGGTTTTGCCTAATAAATTTGATCTAGTTAACCCTTTTGCTGAGATTGGAACCTTTCGTGATCTTTGCTTTATGTGGGAGTCTAGTTCCAGTTTCTCATTTGGCATAGTCCTAGTTTACACACATTGTCCTGGTTATTTATAAAACCTCCTTTTGTTCTCAAAAATACTGCCTTTGAGACAATAAATTATATGATCTTTAGATTCATAACCAAGGATATGTTTGGTATGCTGGAAGATTAAAAAAGCAAAATTGGTTAATTTGTAGAGGAGGAGTGTTTGGAGGATATCTAGAAGGGGAAGGCAAGAGCCAGCATATGTCAGGGAAGAGAATCAAGATATGATCAGAAGCCATTAGGGTATTTTAAACTAAAGGATTTTAATAAATTTCTGGTGGCTTTTTTTTTCAAACTGTCCATCTGTAGGTATCCCTTGTGCCTTATGTAGTTTCGTGGTTAGTCATGAACTGGGCAAAATTTGCATTCAGATTTTGAGACTCTCCTTCTCAGTGGTTCTCTGGGTTACAGAAACTCTCCAAACATTTCACCACATCCTTCAGTCCTGAACATTTACTCTGATATATCAAGACTGAAAATGTATTAGCTTAATGTATCAGAGTAAATGTTCAGGACTGAGTTGTGATGGATTGGAGAATTCCTTCAGCCTGAACAGCAGCAAACTCACAAGCATCATCCAATACAGTTCTTTTACTTAGTGCACTACTATTCAATTATTTCCACCTGATTTTTCTGGTCCCCATAGTTTCCTCTATTTGTATGTAGTATGGTGGTCAGCTGGGAATTGGAGCAGAAAATATACTCATATCTGGAAGCCCTTTATTTCAGTGATTTTCTTGCTTCTAGGACTTTCATCCTTAATATTCCAGATTTACTGCCACCTTGAGTCAGGAAAGCTCTTTGTCATATATGCCAGAGGAATTCTAGGTTTGAGGTATTACCTTCAGGAAAGAAAAACTACTAATTCAAAATTTGAAGCCATGGCTATTGCCATCTTCCAAGTATACACTCATTTTTGCTTTCAATCACTCCCCACTGCTTTCATGTAATATACACAGTTGTTGTTCAGATTTTATAATTGATAGTTACAGAAGGAAGTGCTCAATTTGTTCTACAGTTATCAAAACCTTGAACACTTATACTTGTTTTAATTTATATTTAGATTAATAGGAAATTTGAACATTCTTCGTTTTTGTTCATTTTTATCCATTTATTTAATTTTCTGTTCATTTACCAATTTTTCTATATTTTTTCTGCATTTGTTTCTATTTTATTTATATATGAGATTTAATTGTCTATTGAAGATAAGATTTTGACCCATCTGATATATTGTTACTTTGAGGCTTAGATGAAATATGTGTTGAAATATAAAGTTTGTTTTTATGGTTATTATTATATTGGCCTTATATATTTATGTGGTATCTTTCAAGAATAAAGGCAAGGTAAGGAGTTTATTCTATTAAGAGAAGAAAGAGCTTACCTTTTCATAAGAGAGTTTTATGGTCATCTTGTATGATGTATGGAGTAGTGTTGGTAGTGATATTTCTAATAAAAGCCTCATCAGAAATATTATCACTATACTTACCAATCACTATGGCATAATTTTTCAATCATAATCATTTACCTTACTTATCAGTAAGTACTATTAGTGGACTGCTGCTGTTTCTCTACATCAGAAGATGTCATTAATATTTGCTGAGGGTACTGCTGGTCCTCATCAAGACTGCTCTGAAAAATTGTTTTCTCTATTTTCTGTCCCTAGGAGTACACCATTGATGTATTTTTTAGACAGACATGGCATGATGAGAGACTGAAATTTGATGGGCCCATGAAGATCCTTCCACTGAACAATCTCCTGGCTAGTAAGATCTGGACTCCTGACACCTTCTTTCATAATGGCAAGAAATCAGTGGCTCATAATATGACCACACCCAACAAGCTGCTCAGACTGGTAGACAATGGGACCCTTCTCTATACAATGAGGTGAGAGAATGATTTCTCCTACCTAGAATATATTGTGGGTAGGATTGGTGTTGAAAGCAGCACATTTCAGAGTATCTAAACTATTTCAAATTTATAGATTAGAAATGAATGCACACATATGTATATATACATACACACTTCTTAACATATTTGCATATATGCATACATATTCTCTATACACATTTAAATAATCTGAGACAGAGATTTACGTGTATTTTTATAAAGGTATGCATACTCAAAGACACATGTGACCTAATACACAGGCACATTCATATTTAAGAACACTCAATTTCACAGACTACAAAAATATATACATAGGCATGAACACACTGATCATCAGAATATGCTAAGATTGACTAGGGAAGAAATATCCTTATGATACAGACTTGTGAGACTCAAATGAGATAATAGTTTCTGAAACATATGATGTTTTGCATATACAAATACAAAATACAGCAATACTTATTGTATGTCACATTACCTGGGAATGCCAAATAATTTGATATAAATGAACTTTCCAAGCAATTTCAGATTATAGCTCATTGAAATCTTCATAAAATATAAAATATATTTTATACATTTTTTACCACTCAGTGCATAGGAGCTATCACAATTTTATGTATTTCATGATTCATTATTGTCCTTAGAGTTATTAGATATTGAATTTTACTGTCAAAAAGAATATCTTTGAAAGCACTTGCAATGCAATAAGATATTTTGCTCCAATACTAAAAAATCTTTCTTGGTTCTTGTGTGTGCTCTTTATGTTTTGCTAGCTTTTCTGCTGTCATCTGTCACTCCTTGAAGCTTCCTCCCACATTAATGTGTGTTGATTTTGTGTAACTGAGTGAACTTTTATTGAATAGATAAATGCAATCATTCAGTGCAGTTTCTAGGGCTATTTTAAATTTATGGATTTATTATTTTGCACAATGAAACTCAATGCATGTCTGGTGAATATATGAATTATGTCCCTCATTACTTCAAATTTGTTATTTACTGATGTTTTTCTACAAGAATTTTGGAGACAAGAGGATGGCCAAGGAAGAAAGGATATAAAATGAATACTTAAACAGTTGGATGAGAGAGGAAGAGATGTGAGAGTAGAGAAATAAGGAACATAGAGTAGAGGAGAAGTGCTAGAGAAAGAGGGAAAATGGATATAAATTGGATGAAGGAGGAGTGGGAAGGGAAGACTAATCATATACTTTTCTCCAGATTTTATATATGTTATGTATACATATTACATGTGTATGTGTATATGTGACATATAATGTACATATCATATGTGTATATATAGAGGGAAGGAGAGATATGAGGATAGAGGAAAGAAAGAATGTGAGAAAAGAGAGAAAAGAATAGAAAAACTAAGAAGATAATTAATGAAGAAGATGGAGGAAAATAAAGACACTAAATATTAGGATGCCATAAAGGGATGGGAGAACTTTATGAAGAGGATATAACATAGGAAAAAAGAAGAGAAGACAGAGGGGAAGAAACACCGAAGGAGATGAAAGAAAGGGAAGGAAATCATGGGTGCAAGAAAGACAAATGTTAATTCAATTTGTTCATTTGCCAAACAGATTTGACTTCCTAATACATACATGGCCCTGGACTAAGTTACAAACATTAATTATAGATGGTCTCTGTCCTTTTTACCATCACAATATAATAAGAGTGAACGACTAATGAGATACTCACAAATAATATTAACTAAAATGCTAAAGATATACGTAATTATGGGAGGACAGAGGAGAATTATCTAATTCATTCTCCTGAGACAGGTTGAAGAAAGAGTCCTTCGATTAGGCAGCACCCAAGTTCATGATTATTGGTATTAGTATTTATATTATTATATATATAGAATATAATCAGATAAATTGTAGGTAGGAGCAGAGGACAGAGAGGATATGTGTTTTAGACAGAAAGCCAAGTGTACAACTGCAGTGAATGGAAGACATTTTAGATAAGAGAATGAGGTGGTGATTTTTCTAATGTAATATCTGACAATGTAGTTACTGTTTAAAAACTGAATTTCAAGATGAAAATTAGGAAAAATGGTTAGGAAACAGCCCAAATCATCTGGGTGAGAGGCAATGAAGTTGTAATTCAGAGAAATAGATTGGAATGGAGAAGGGATGATGAATTGAGGAAATAGGCAGTAAATACAGACCAAGGATCCAATTATGGAACACTACTATCATTGAGGCAGAGGGGGACAAAGAGGGGCCTATAAAAGAGATCCAGAAGGACAAGTGAGGGAGATGTTAATAGAATCAATAGCATGCTCTATTTTGAAAGCTAAGTGTGGTACTCAATACTGCCACTTGCCAGTTTTCTTTTCCTATTCTCCTCCATCTGGATACGGGTAGTATTGTATTTCCCTTGAGCCTTGAAGTTGGGCAGAAACAAATGACTCATTTGGGTGAACCAAATATAGGTGCAAATACATAGCATGTGTCAATTCAAAGGGATAGGGGAAGCCTTTCAGAGCCAGTGCATGATATGCCATGTTGCCTTTTCTCATCACAGTGATAAGCATTATTCTTGATGGTTTTGGATTCATCATTCTATGTTCTTTATTGAAGTTGACGTAGAAGCAAGTTCCTCCACCAACCTCAGTGTGAGTTAGAAATAAACTTTTGTTGCTTTAAGGCTCTGAGGTTTTAGAAACGCTTCTTACTGCATACTCATCTAACACATTTTGGCTGATATATCAAAGGTTCAAAGAGTTTCAGAAAGGTGAGAATGATCAGTAGTAAGATCCATAATAGCACAATAAATACAATAGTTAACATCAGTATAGTACCTACAGTGTTCCAGGCTCTGTTCTGATTGCTCTATGTTTATAATATTCATAACATGTGTATGATATAAGTACTATTAACTACACTTTACAGATGAGGAAACTGAGACAGAAAGAGCATAAGAAAAATTTCCAAGTTCACTTAGGCAGTATTAGTAGGTGGTTTAGCAACATTCATACTGTGGCAGTTTAGCTGGAAATTCATGTTCTTTGCTATTATTTATATATGTTGACAATACTGAAATATCAAATGATATATATAATATATATACTATTATATAATATATATGTAACATATATATTAGACTATATATTATTATATAATATATACTATATATGTTATATGATATAATATATATAAACTTAAAAGTATGTGTTAGGTTTGGTAACTTGGAGGAAACTGGTGTTCTTTACATTATATTGTTTTAATGGCGTATCTAATGCAAAGAAGGGTTTTTAGGAGTTGAAGTAGAGGTAGTGGAGATGATGAATGTAGAAAATAAGTTTCACTGGGAATGATGGTGCATTCCTATAATCCCAGCAACTTGGGAGGCTAGGGCAGTGGAATGATAAGTTCAAGGCCAGCCTGGGCAACTTAGTGAGACCCTGTCTCAAAACTCAAAAGGTCTAGGGATGAGCTCAGTGTTGCAATGCCACAAGGTTCAATCTCTAGTAGAAAAAGAGGAAAATACTTTTCAAAAGCTTGCTTGAAAGTGAAATAATGGAGTATATAATAGCTACATTCAGGGGTAAAAGCAAAGTTTGCCTTCGTTTTCAATGAAGAAATTAAACCTTATTTGTCAAAGAGTTAAACTAGAAGAAAGATACAGATTGAAAAAAGATATAAATAACATTTTATGAGCCGGGTGTGGTGGCGCAAGCCTGTAATCCCAGCACTTAGGGAGGCTGAGACAGGAGAATCGCGAGTTCAAAGCCACCCTCAGCAACGGCAAGGCGCTAAGCAACTCAGTGAGACCCTGTCTCTACATAAAACACAAAATAGGGCTGGGGAAGTGGCTCAGTGGTCAAGTGCCCCTGAGTTCAATCCCCAGAACCAAAAAAAAAGAGATAAATAACATTTTATGAGTTTTCAGAGGAAACCGTGAGGAGTGATTATCAAAACCACAAAATTTTACTTATAAATAAAGAGGAATATCTCTTCTCATACTGTATGAAAGGATATAAATGTTGAAAAGGAGGTGAGAAGGATAGGAAAATAGAGAGATATGAATGGATATAATGTATGAAGAAGAATTTGGAGAGTATGGAGCAGTAGTAGAGGTATAGATGGAAGAGAGGCATTCTTGTACTAAAGTGAACAAATGGGAAGAGATTGAAGAGGAGCTAGGAGTTCACACAATTGTGGAAAAAATAGAACAGAGTACATGTAAACAGAAGAAGGGGTCATGGAATGAGGTGGATGGAGGTTGAAATGATGAGTAAGAAATGTGGGTGGGTAAATCAAGAGAAAGAAAATGGAAGAGAACATAGAGGGGAGAAGATAGCAATGGCTAAAAAAGAAAAAGAACACATTAGAGATGGGGAATACTAGAAGAGGAAGAATAGTGAATGAATGAAAAAAACAGGATAGAGGAAAAACGGAAAAATGAAAGAGAGGATAGAAAATACACTTGAGTTTTGGAGTTTCCAAAAAGAGAGGAGAGAATGAGAATATTGAAATTTGAAGAAAAAAGATGAAGATTTAGATCAAGGGGGGCAGAGGATGAATGAAGCAGAGCAATTGATTAGTTGCCTGAAAATAGAGTTGAATGAATACGAAGATGATAATCACTGAGCCTTCCATTTTACTCTGAATTGGACAAGAAATGGAAGTCTGATTATCTAAGAATCTACATGGAATGCCCTTGTGCTTATTTTGAACTATAGAACACAAGATGTACAGAAGTACAGAAGCAAGCAAAAACCATTGTTTTTCCTACATAGTAGAGAGTTCACCTTGGATCTAGGAAGGTGGCTCTGGAGGGCAATCTAGGCTCAAAACTGCAAGATAAAAGCTTGGATCTTTTTATGGCCCCACAATTGATTAATCCAATGACTTTTTGCAATTCTCAGTCTGTTTTCTCCAGTCCTTCATTCTGATAATTTTTATAGCTGTCTTCTTAAAGGCATATGAAAAACACAAATTGGATAAGGTCTGCAAGATGCTTAGAATTTTTCAGAAAGTGTTATTCTGCAGCATCCATATTATTTTGGCCCTCATAATTCTTATCTGGATTTTATGGGAAAGGCATAGAAGGACAACTACCTAGAAAACTCTAGCAAAGTATTATATGGATATGTAACTAGGGCAGCTGAGAAAGAAGCTTTGCCTTGTCTCATCTTGGGACCTCAGGAAAACCATAAAAATGCAGGCCAAAGCCCACTACTTGCTGCTGACTTCATTATCACACATAATAAAATGGGAACAATACATAGAACATTGACAGAGCCTGATCCAAGATCCATACACAAATTTCTATTTTCTATTATTCAAGTGTGCACATATAGGGAACTTTATTAATGACATCATATTTAGTGATAAGTATATAGATAAATATGTTAATATGGTTCTTTATACATATTACATATAAATGCTGCACAATATATAACAGAATATAAAAAATCCCACTAGCTATCTGAATATCTAATAGATAAATAAATTAGACTGAATTGAATCATTTATTTAATATGTTTACAAGTGCTTATCATGTTTAAGGCTCTGGGATATGTGTAGAGCTACAAAGACAACTAAGACACAGCTCATACTCTTAATGACCTTATACTCTAGTAGTTAAGAAGACATACACATTTAGTGGCACAATAATAAAAAATCACTTAGATATAGGGAGAAACAAAATGTGATGGACTCATAGGATCAGAAGGAAAGAAATTTACATGGGAGCATCAAGGAAAACTGCAAAAGAGGCAATCCATATCTTGTCTCTTTAATATTGAAGAGAATGTAGTTAACTATCAAAGAGATAAAGAGCATGACTGAGGTATAGGAGGATATTGTAGGCAGAGGAAATAGCATGCACACAGATATGTATTCATAAATTGATATAATCCATCAGAAAATTCATCTCACAAGAGGAAATAAAGAGTACTATGGGAGCATCTAGCAGGGACAATGAAATGAGCCTGTGGGGACATCCACAATAAATTCCAGAGGAAATCACTTTTCAGCTGAGACCTAAAAGATGTGTAAAAGTAAATTAGATTTTAAAAATCAGGAGGAAATATTACAGAGTCCAGCAGGTAGGTAGGCCTGGGGAGTAAGGGAAGGAGGGAGTGATTATACATTGGGAAAAGTAAATGAAGATCAATATAACTGGACGAGAGAACAGTACAGAGAAGGAGTCTGGCATGGGGAGGGGTACTAATAAGCTATGTTATCATAAAAATTGTGGGGATGCATTGAACAATTGATTTCAGAGAAAGGAATCAAACAGATTTTCGTTTTAGATCACTCTGGAAACAGTGTACAAAGCATATTGGCAGAAGGCAAGGCTGAAGATAAGGTTTCTAGCAATAAAGCTGCCATAATACTAATGTAATAATACAAATAATTACTATGTATTGAACACCTACTATGTACCAGGCACTTTATGTAAAATGTGTAATATTCATAATAACTATTTATTATAGGTATACAATGCTTATAATTATTATCTCTATTGCATTTATCCAGAAAGTGAAGCTTAAAAATTAGAAATGAGTTCCTCAGGATGATGCTGTTATTAGGTAAATGCAGGTTTGTCTGGCTCCAGGTACTGTTTTTCCCATCAAGTAAGGCTTTGAAGAGATATATGGATATACAGTACATCCAAAAAGAAACATTGAGCTGGGCATGCCTGTAGTCCCAGCTACTTGGTACTATAGGAGAATCACAAGTTCACAGCCAGCCTGAGCTACATAAGTATAGGCAATGTAGTAAGACCTATTTTCAAAATAAAGGTAGAATCAATGGTAGTTGGTACCTGGTCAGAAGTAGGTGGGATTCAGAATATTGTATGGCTCGTTGTTGTAAGCAAAGAAGTTCCCTAGTAAAAAAGAAGGAAGTACTAAAGTTGTGTGAGAAATGATGACCAAAGTGTTAACATTGTCATTGCATGAGGAAAAGTAGTAAGCTCTTGGAAAATTGCAGTGATAAAGAAGGGTAATGGGCTATATAGCCAAATAGCATACCTATTTGGAAGGATTTCCACATGATAAATGAGGAATGATAATCTGGACATGACACAATATATTTATCTTATAGTTACATGGAAGCATTACCTTTTTGTTCTTTTTGTTTTTGTTTTGTGCTGGGGACTAAACCCAGAGCCCTTGTGCATGCTAGGCAAGTGCTCTACCAACTAAGCTATATCCCCAGCCCTTGAAGCATTAGATTTTATAAAGTGAGAGATATGAGATAATTTGTGCTAACACAAGTTGGTGAACCCAAAAATGTAGTTCAATGTGATAGAAGTGCATTTCTCATTCCTTGATGTTCAAAGCAGATGTTCTTCATAGACAGGAGGCTCATTTCCAAGTGGTAATTTAGGAACCCAATTTCCTTTCATCTGGTGATTGTTATATTCAACACATGGTTTCCAAAACCACTGTGCTTGTCTATATCAAAAGGTATAAGAAGGCACATGGAGGATGGTGTGTGGGAGGTGTTTACATATTGGGCCTTAAGCAGTAGACTCCTTTTACTACTGACCTTTTGACTAGAATTGCAAGGCAAACTGGGTAAAGAAATATTGCTCTGTGCCAAGAAAAAGAGGAAAATGGAGTCTCTAACAATTCCAGTTTAGTTTTGCATTTCAATGAAAAGCCCTACTTGCACTCTTGAAGAATCAATTGGAAACAAGGATGTCAGTGGACCATTTCATAGTCCAGAGAAGAATGAGCAAAGGCAGTGGAAATTAAGATTAGAGAGAACGAATATGAGAGATCTTCTTTTTTCTTCTTTTTATTATAATTATTAACCCATATTAACTATAGAAATTAATGACACTTTTATACATGCATATATTGTGTTTTAGACATGTTCACACTTCCTCATACTCCCTGTTTCCTTCTCCTGGGAGAGGTTTTCAATAGAACTTGGTGTCCAACTGGAGTAGTTTTGAAAAAGGAACCTTGAGATTGTTCCTGCCATAACTTCCCTGGATTCTGAATGAATTGTGGTTCTGTTAACAAAAAATAAAATAAAAGTAAAACCAAACAAAATGCCCAATGTTGAAATAGATGCACATATTTTGAAGAGGGGAAGGGATGGTTAGAGAATTTATAATTCTTGAGCATTTACTATATGCTAAGTACTGTACTAGGTGTTCTGTGTTTGTCTCATTTAATTCTCATAACAATGATCATGTGCATATAGTACTGAGTCACAGTATAGCATTATGATTAAGAAGGTAGAATTCAGGGCTGGAGTTGTGGCTCAGTGGTAGACAGCTTGCCTCGCATGTGTGAGGCACTGCATTCAATTCTCAGCACCACATTTAAATAAATAAAATAAAGGTCCATTTTCAACCAAAGAAACATATTTTAAAAAGAAGGTGGGATTCAGTAAACTGCTCCTGGTCCTTCCTCTGTAAGCTGAGATAATTCATAACAATATTTGCCTTATAAAGTCATTGTATGGAACAAATAGTATGAGCCATGGAAATAGTGTGACATATGTTATGGTGTATGACCAACTCAATGCAAGTTTTGTTTTGTTGTTAATATTCCCATGGATATATAAACTGAACTTAGATAGAACAAAGTCACACCAGTAATAAATGGAAGAGCTGACATAGAAACCTAAGTCACAGTTAAAGCAAACGCTTTTTTCTCTGTATCACAACATACCACTTCCTCTAATAAGGTAATGCTCAGGCTATCAATTTTAAGTAATGAGTCTCAGTTGGACATGACAGGCTTCAGTTGGAAGTGCAGGTCTGGAACCCAAGAGAACTTTGACACAATGGGATTTTGTAAACTTGAATACACTGCAAAAGTTGTCTTCTATGTGTTATGTTACATGGTACTAGTATCCTATATTCAACCAAAAATCAAAGGAAATAGACACTAGTTTCTCCATAATGAATCATCAAGAGGAAAAGTGTTATTTTGAACCAATTAAGAGAGAGTTTCTGTCATAATGAGTCTATGATGCCTTCCTTTATTCTTTTATTATGTGATTGGGTCAGTTTGCTTATGTACTTGGGGTGTTACGTAGGCAAATTATTTGAAGGATGAATGCTGTATGATGACAGGAGCCCCCTCTCCCAAACTTTAACAGTGAAACTCCTTTCTTCCCTGGTTTAGATGCAAATGGCTTGTACTTGAATTTTCATTATAGAAAATGCCCCTGAAATGACCAGGAATCTAGGAAAGCATTTCAGCCAGATTGTTAGTTATATAGGATTTAATAAAATCAGAGCAACTGAGCATCAATAGCTTTCTTTCATGCAGTACTTTTTTTTATAATGGGTTTTGCTCTAGGGGATTCCACCACAGTTCCTTATTCATTGAACTAGCAACTGCCTCACAGAACCACACTTAGTGAACCTCACTCTAATAAACAGAAGTAAGAGCATAGAAGAGATGGAGTGGCTCATTTTGAGCTCCGAGGAAGCTTCAGATGAGGTGAGAAGCAAGAAATAGTATACAAATTACTCTGTGTACTCTGTGCAATGACATCAACCCCTGCCCTCCAAGAGCTCACATCTTAGGAGGAGAGATAGGATACATCATTCATGCCTCTATAATGTGTAATGGAAGTTTTATGAAAAGTGAACAATGGAGTGTTATGAGCTAAAACTCATAGGATTTACTCAGACTTGGGGGCATGGACCCAGATTAGGCAGGGCTTCTCAGGGAAACAAGGTTTTGAGCTGGACAGAGGGGAGGAGGAAAGTATTACTGGAGTTATTACATGTATTTCATTTTGCCAGTTCCAGGTGGAAATCAGGGTCTTGAAATAATAAGGCCACTTCTCAAAAACAAGAAACGCATCGTTAGAAGCAAGAAACTCATCACTAAGCAGACTGAATTTGCTACAAAGCTCATTTTAAAATGAGAGGGATTTACAGATCAATAGAAGGGCCTCTCTTGTTCCCCACCAAAAAATACCCAACTACTTTAGATGCTACTCCTAGACAAATGGGAAACCCTATGTTGCAGTGGCATGAACATCAAGAGTAATAATCAGGAAATCTAGATGAGAGTCTCAACTCTGGCACAGTTTAGCAATGTAATCCCGCACAAGACTTTCCTTTCACTGGATCTCAGTTTGTTCTTCTGGAAATGGGATGGAAATACCTCATCTGCCTATCTTTCAGACATATTTTTTTAGATAAAGAAGCATTTATTTACCACCTGCTATGTGCCAACTACCATCCTAGGATAGAAGTGCAATGATGAATAGAGATCCCCTTTCAAGTTGCTTAGACTTGTGCAAAAAACAAACATATAGATACTGATAATACTATGTGGTAAGGACTAGGGTATTTGAAATGCTTTGAAATTTCTGTGAACTTGGATAACCTCTGTGCCTATAGGGTACAGACATGGCAGAGGTAATATTTTAGCAAAGTGAAGGAAATATATTACACAAATAAAGAGGAAAGGATGTTCAGGCAGGGAACAAAGACATATGAGAGCTTTGTTCAGTAAAATCACAAGTATTTGCAGATGGAAGATGAGTGAGGGAAAGTATGGGAAAGTACCAGTATCAGATGGAGCTGTACCTCAGAAGTAATTGGTAATACTCAAATGTGCTCCCTCCAGATGCTAAATGCAATAGTCGAGTGGTTACCTTCCTTCCTGTGGACTGAGCCTCTTGTCAATAGCTTGAGGATTTAATGGAAAGCCTGCAGACAACTGGGATTCTTGTGACTAATGCACTGCTTGGTTTGGGTGTTTGGTTTGGGGTATATTTCAAGTGACTCATCCTGTACCGATAATGGCTATAAGTGATTTATATTTTCTTCTTCACCATAAATCCCAGACCCTGCCCTTTACTCCATGATTATAGAACCAGCCTGCCTGGCACCTCAGCTGCTCTTGAAATAGTGTTGTCTGTACTTAAGTTTTTAGAAAGAACTTTCCTCAGAGTGCAGAACAGATTGTTCCACTTCCAAAATGCTAAGTTGACAGATTGTCTACAGTGGGGAATACACTGAGCTCTAGGGACCCTCATCTTCTATGCAGTTCTACATTACGCTTAACAGGTTGACAGCCTCACCGAATAACCAATACATATATTCAGTAGAATTTAGCCTGTATAACTCTACTTAGTATGGGAATTTGTACTTCCTTCTGGGTTCCTCCTTGTTTTTGTCCCCACTTTATAAAATCAAGCAAGTCTGTAAACCCAGTGACTCAAGAGGCAAGGGAAGAGGAAGGCAAGTTTGAGATCAGCCTCAGCAACTTGGTGAGACCTTGTCTCAAAAATTTAAAAAAGTAAATAAATAGGTGGGTAGGTAGGTAGATAGATAAAAGGGCTAAGGATGTAGCTCAGTCTTAAAGCTTCCTGGTATAATCCCCAGTACAAAAAATCAGTATTTCACATGTAAAAATCTAGGAATAATTTGATGTTTTTATGTGGGGCATTTGTGAAGATCTACATGACTCATTTTCTTTCATATTAATTTTACAGTTTTTAAAACTCTTTAACTGAAGTAAGCATGCATATTTTAAGATGTACAAATGTTGTGCGTATAGCTCCACAACATTCTAGATAATGAATGTATGCCAGAGTTTTTGGTAGAGGATGGGTAATCATTTGCCTTTGACCAAGTTACCTTGGACTTCTTTTATAAGTATTCTAATCTCATTGATGAAAGCAGAAACCTTATGACCTAATCATGTTCAAAGGTCCCACCACTTAATACTTTCTCACTGGGGATTAAGTTTCAACATGTGAAATCTGGGGACACAAACACTCAGACCATAGCAGGTTCTGAGGACATGAATACTATTGCTTATGAGTTGGAAATTTTTTCTCATTGCATTGGTGCTTTTGTTGGATTCCCATCTAAAAGCAAATGGATGTTTAAAAAGAATCAATAAAAAATAAAAGCAAATGACTTGCATATGGTATTCAGTCTAGTTCAGGTCATAAGACATGTATCCTCCAAAAAATCTTAAAATGCAAAGCACTGTGTATATAATAAGTGTAAATCAGTTACTTGTTTCTTCATGGATGGTGTAATTAAATAGAAATATAATCAGAAAATAGCATAGAATAATCTCTGATTAGTGTGCTTATTTTGAAAATGTACCTAGATATAAATAATGAGGATGAAATAAGGGTACAAAATATCTGAGTCACTGCAATTTGTGTTAATTCCAAAGGAATAAAAAATAAATTATTTTCTTAGTGGCTTTAAGTCAATAGCAAGGATTCTTAACCCAGAGAGATGGCATAGCATAAATCACTGAAATAAATGTTTAGAATATTCTCCCATTTTGTAGGTTGTTTCTTTACTTTGTTGATTGTTTCCTTTGCCATGAAGAAGCTTTTTACTCTATTGTAATCCCATTAATCTATTTTTGTTTATACTTTTGAGGTATATCCAGAAAAATCATTGCACAGACCAATGTCAGGGAGCTTTCCCCATGCTTTCTCCTAGTAGTTTCATAGTTTTAAGTATTACATTTAAGCTTTTAACTCATTTTGAGATGAGTTTTCATGTGGTAAGATAAAGGATATAGTTTCATCTGCATGTAGATTCCTAGCTTCTAGAACACTATTTGTTGAAGACTGTCCTTTCCACATGGTGTGTGGAAAGATCTTGGCATCTTTGATGAAAATCAATTAACTATAAATATGTGAATTTATTTCTGGTCTTTCCAGTCTGTTCTGTTGGTCTCTATGTCTACTTTTTTGCCAGTACCATGATCTTTTGATTACCAGAATTTTGTAGTATATTTGAAGCCAGGAAGCATGATGCCTTCAGTTTTGTTCTTTGTGCTTATGATTGCTTTGGCTATTTGGGGTATCTTGTGGTTATATAGGAATTTTAAATTTTTCCCCATTTCTGTGAAAAATATTGGTATTTTCAAAGGACTAGCATTGAATCTATAGGTCTTTTGTTATATTTGTATTTGTTCTTTTTAGATATACATGATAATAAAGTATATTTTGACATATTATACATACATAGAATATAACTTATTCTAACAAGTATAGGTCATTTTGAGTAGTATGTACATTTTAATAGTATTAATTCTTCCAATCCATGTAGACAAGATATTCTTTCATTTATTTGTGTCTTCTCCAATATTTTTCATCACTTTTATAGTTTTCATTGTGAAGATCTTTCATCTCCTCGGTTACATTTATTCCTAAGTATTTATTTTTATTTTTATTTTTATTTTCATGAATTCATGAATGGGATATTTTGTCTTGTTTTTATTTTTCAGATAATTTACTGTGTATAGAAATGCTGCTAATTTTTGTTTGTTGTTTGTGTGTTGATTTTGTACTCTTAAATTTCACTGAATTTGTTCACTATTTCCAACAGTTTATAGACAGATTCTTTTGGAGATTCTATATAAAGGATAATGTTGTCTCCAAGTAGGAACATCTTAACTTCTTCCTTTCCAATGTGGATTTCTTCCTTTCCTTTCTTTCCCTTTCCTTTTCCCTTTCTCTTCTACTTTCTCCCTCCCTTCCTTGCTAATGGATCAAGTTATGAATTTCAGTCCTATTTGGAATAGAAGTGATGAGAGTGGACATCCTTGTCTTGAAGGAAAACATATGTTTTCCCTGTCAAATATAATGTTACTGCAGGTTTACATCATGGTCATCCCATATGGTCTTTATACTGTTGAAGTACATTCCTTCTATATCTAACTTATAGAGAGTTTACATATTCTTGATAAAAGTATTTTTATCAATTATATTTCACAAATATATTCACAGACTTTATGCCTTTTCTTTCATTTTTATGATGATATCTTTTGATGAGCAAAAATTTTGAATTTGATGGAGTCTAATTTATAGTATTCTTTTATGGATCATGCTTTTGATGTAGTATCTAAGACATTTTTGCCTAACAAGATAATGAAATTTTTCCTATGTTCTGTTTTAGAAAATTTTGTTCTTAATTTTATGTCTATAACATATTATTGGGTGATTTTTGATTATGCTTTGGATAATGGTCTATGTTCATTTTTTAAAGTATTATTATTAACATGTATTAATTGTACATTTTAATGGAATTCACTGTGATATTTCAACACAAGCAGACAGTTTTCCTGAGTCAAATCCAACCTATCATTACCTACCCCACACACATCCTTCTCAACCTCTAATAATCATTACTCTACATTTAGCTTGATTTTTTTTTGGTAGCTTGTACACATGAGAGAGAACATGTAGTGTTTATATTTCTTCTGGATTATTTTATTTACCACATTACCCTCCAGTTCTTTTAAAAAATTTTTTTAGTTGTAGATGGACAACAATGGCTTTATTTTATTTCTTTATTTTTATACAGTGCTGAAGATCAAACCCAGTGCTGCACACATGCTAAGCAAGCACTCTACAACTGAGCTAAAGTCCAGCTCTGCCCTCCAGCTCTTTATGGCTTCTTTACAGCTGAATAATATTCCATTGGATGGATGGATACATATATATATATTTAACATTTTCTTATTCTGTTCATCCATTGATGGGCACTGAGGTGGTTTCCATGTCTCAACTATTGTGAAAAGCGCCACAGAAAACATGAGCATTTGGGTATCTCTTTGGCATGGTGGTTTCATTTACGTTGCATATATACCCAGTGGGATAACTGGATCACATGATAGATCTATTTTTAGATTGTTGAGGAACTTCCATACTGTTCTCCATAACAGATGTACTAATTTATATTTCTCCCAACCATTTATAGATGTTCCCTTTTCTCCACATCTTCACCAGGATTCATCATTTAGTTTTTTGAGTTCCTTATATATCCTGCATATTAGCTGTTTGCAATATGTCTGGTTTACACATATTTCCCCTTTGTGTAGGTTGCCTCCCCTCTCTGTTAATTGTGTATAATTAACTTTGCTGTGTATAAGCTTTGTAGTTTGCTGTTTTGACTATTCTAGATTCTTTGTGTTTCCAGATAAATTTTAGAATCAACTAACCAGCTTTACTAAAGAAAAAACTTCACAGACTTTATGCCTTTTCTTTCATTTTTATGATGATATCTTTTGATGAGCAAAAATTTTGAATTTGATGGAGTCTAATTTATAGTATTCTTTTATGGATCATGCTTTTGATGTAGTATACTAAAGAAAAAACTTTACTTAAAAAAATTTGAATTTCTAGAGCAATTTGGTGAGACTGTCTGAACATATCACCTGCAAACAAAGACAGTTTTGATTTTTGCTTTCCTATTTTCATCATATATTTCTTTGCTTGTCTAATTTTAGCCAGCTTTTCTGAAATATTATACATATGTCAGACAATGCACCCTTTCTTTAAAGTGCATAATTAAATGATTTATAACATATTTTCAGTTGTGCAAATATCACCAACATCTATCTAACCTCAGAATATTTTAGTCATCTCATTAAAAATAACTCCTTATTTATAACAATCACTTCCTGTTGCATTTCTTTTTGGATTGGCTAAAATCTCTAATAACGTGGTAAATAAGAGAGAGCAGATATCTTTGTCTTGTAGAACAAATAAGTAACAATCCTTTAGTGTTAAGTATGGTGCTAAATGTAGAGTTTTTTTCAAATGCCCTTTATCAGTTGAAAAAGTTGCCTTCTATCTCCAGATTTTCAAGGATTTTGAGTCATGATCATTGTTAGATTTCATCCTTCTGCTTTTATCCTTGCCCTATTTCAATTTATTCTCTACACAGATGCCAGAATAATCCTAAAATATTAGTCAAATCAAGTTATACTTCCACTGAAAATATTGCAATACCTCTGTATTTCATTCACAGTGAAAGCCAAAATATCCTAGAAGACCTTACACTATATACTCCATGCCCCACAGAACTTGATCTGTCCTGTACAACCACAGTAGCCTACTTCTTTTTTTAAAAATCTTTATTTTATTTATTTATGTATTTTGTATGTGGTGCTGAGGGTTGAACCCACTGCCTCATGTGTGCAAGGCAAGCGCTCCATCACTGAGCCACAACCCCAGCCCACACAGTAGCCTACTTCTTATTTCTTCAATACACTAGGCTTACCTACCTCTGGGCCTTTGCATTTGTTACTCTACTTTTAATACATTTTCTGTTGTTTCCCACATGGATTATTCTCTGGTTTGCTTCATCATTGCTAAAATGATATCTATTCAATGAGGTACTTTCTGAATGGCCTACTGGAAATTTCAATCCCTTCTCAATATTCTGTACCCATACTTATTTTTCTCCCTGGTGCATATTACCTTTTAATATACTATATAATTTACTTATTTATATTGTTTATTTTGTTTTGCCACACTCAAATTTATGCCCTAAGTGAACAATCTTTGTAAGTTTCCTGATATAATTACATTGTTTAGAACAATACCTTGGTATATAGTAGGTGATCAGTAAATATTTGTTGATACCAGTGAGTCAGGAAATTTTCAACCAGCTCTTTCGCAGACATGTTGGGTTATTCTTCTGTTTTCTCATACATAAAATATATGAGGGGATAAAACTATATGCTTTATATAAAGCTCTTCTAGTTTCTGAAATTCTAAAAAAGAAGCTATATGCCCAGATGTTATGCTGTTAATTAATCATATTAAGATACTGGTTTTTTTTTGGAACCCCAAGAATACCAATACTCTTGCCCAATGCACACCTACTCTCTGCAAGCTTCCAGTACAAATATGTCTCTAGGAAAGAAGTTATCCAGTAATTCATTCATTCAGGAGGTGTTCTTTGAATACCTATAATGTGCTAGGCTCTTGGCACATGTCAAAAAAAACAAGATAAAAAATACCTAACCTTTTAGTAAGGAAATAAAGAAAATAAATGAGAAATACAAAAAACCTAGAGTATGTCGTATGTTAGGTGCTTTTAAAATAAAGAGCATTGACAATGTTTACTATCCACAGGTTGGGTAGGAAACTGAAAAGAGGACAGGGGAGGCCTCATTTAGAAGATGTAATTAGGAATAGACTTGAAATAATTGTGTGGCTTAGTCATCCAGGCATTTGCAAGAAGAACATTCTGGGCGGAGACCATAGTGAATGCAAAAGTCATGACTTGGCATGTTGAAAGAGCTTGAGCTAAGTGATTTATGCCTCCTGATATCCCGGACATCCATGAAGTTGTTGAATAGTGAATCGTTAATGGGTTGGGTTGGGGCAGGGGTTTATTGTCTTTTTTTTTTTTTTTTTTACAGTTGAGGAAACTAAATTTGAGAATAGTCCAATACCTAAAAACAAAGTCTTTCTTATTTTTCCTCCTAAGTGTTTTAGTGTCTGTTTCTATATCTACTGGTACTCTCTTTGTTCACATCCCTTTCATCTTTTGATGGGTCTGCAGTAATAATGCACCTCCCTGATCCATCACCCTGTGTCACCCTCCTCCCATAATCCCATAAATTATATGGTGATTTCCATTTATTGTGAATGTCATTGTTCTGAATGTCTAAGTTTTGTAGCATTGACTTTTTAAAATATTTTTACTTGTCAATGGACATTTATTTATTTATATGCAGTGCTGAGAATCAAACTCAGTGCCTCACACATGCTAGGCAAGTGCTTTACCACTGAGCCACCACCCCAGCCCCCTGTGTCATTGACTTGATCAGGCTAGGAAAGAAAATTCCTTTACATAGATTATGGAATGGATTATTTGGAAGAAAAACCTAAATATTGTCAGTTTTTTTGGATAAACAACAAAACGGAGGCTAACAAACATACCTCCGGGAAGAAGTAGCAGGAAAATCAAACTCAATTGCTTTCCAATCAGCCATCTTCTACATAGCTAACTGGTCAGCAACTCTAATCATAGCTGACAGGTGTCACAATGGTCAGAACAATATTAGGTATTGCTCAAAGCAGGATAACTAAAGCATATGTACTCAGGTGTGCATTAGCAATAGCTCCAAGCTGGAAGGCAAAGTGTGTACACTTCAGTAAATGCTTACCCATCTCTTATATTCAGTATGTTCATCTCTAAGCAACAAAAGGTTGGAGCTAAAGTGTCCTTTCAGCTCTAACTAATCTCTTGGATATTTACAAAATTTCCAATGTGTCTTGGACAAAAGCTCAATTCTCCATCCAGTCTACAATATCCCACCAATCTGACCTTTATTCTTTAGGTGTAAAGATGATTTCATGACTCAAAGAATCAGACATAAGAGAAATGTATTTCACTGAGAAACCTGTTCCTTGTGTTGGACACTGAAAAGATTCCATGAGGGTTTAATAAAGAAAATTGTGTTCTCACTCTCCACTTATTATCTCCAAGATACTGCCTCTTATGAGTAATGTCAAGGGGAAATTACTTTATGTCTACCAGCAGTCTTTGGGATGTGGAGAATAAGACCACAATAAATAGATTATAAGGACAGGATGCAAAGGTAGTGATTTCTGATTAGGAACAGAACTGATTTGTAATAACTTTCCTGTCTACCTTGCCATCCACTTCTCTCCCATCCCACGTAAGCGCAGAGCAGAGAAAAAAAAGTAGATGTTTGTGGGGGCAGGGAACTTCACAAGCCAAATCATGCTGTGTTCTTTACATTGATTCTAAGATCCTAAGGCTCTCTGACCTCTGGTTTTATACTGTGTTCCTTTCTTGCCCTCCCTCTCTTCTTCCATGTTGCTATTTACTTTACTTTTAAGATCCCTTCTAGCTTTATCTGCACCAAGAAGTATTCTGACTATACCCAGGCTACTGCACCAACTCCTGCTCTTTGTTAATGAGTTAACTGTGTATGTAATTATTAATGTTCTCCTCTTATACTGTAATCACTGTGCAGCAGTGGTTATTGCTTGTGGCCTGTGATTCTTCCTTGTTTTCTTGGCATTTTCATGTAATTACTTTAAAAGCAGGAAATGTTTACTTAAAGGTAACTATAGATAATTACAGTACCTCTCATGCAACTGAAAGATTCTCAAGGAGGGATTTGCCTTCAGATGAATAGAAGATAACTAATATAGAACAATCTCTGCATTGGCACTCCAGTTCTCCAGTTGTATGATTCTGAATAAATCCCTTTAATTCTGTGGATTCCTGTCTCTGAAATAGGGATGATAATAATACCTCCAATATGTCCTTTACAGAGTCACCAAAGGGAACAAATGGAACAAATAGCATCCTTCTTCCAGGCAACTAGGATAACTATGTCACAAATTTTAGGGGCAGGCCTGAATAGGATTACTGAATGTGAATGTGCATTAGAAGTTGTAACATTCTGTGAACATCTCATGGGTTGTTAGCAATGATCATTACAATGATAATAATTATACATTAAATCTCCTCGCCTTCCTAGACATATGAATATCTATAATTTGACAATAAATATCTTCTGGAATATCACTGTCATCAACCAAAGATAAACATTGTCAGGTAGCTATGATCTGGGGGATAACCTCCTGCTGGGATCTTGCTACCTTACACTGTTACTATACATTGGGATTGAGAGTGAGAAATGGCAATTCTGCACATAGGATTACTTATAGTCCTTCTTAAATTTATTGCCTCAACATTACACTTCCCCAATTGGCAACTTAGTTAATTCCTAAAAGTGAAACCTATCCCTCTCAGTTTGATACACTGATGTCTCATTAGGCAAGGATTCTCACCCCAAGGTTTATTTGGGTCCTGAAAAAATACAAGCAGGATGCCTAAGGGAAGAAGCTACTGGGAGAATGAATAACACCAAAATTGACAACTAATTTCTCAGCTTATTAGAACTTCAAGGGTATGGCAGCAATTGGGTTCAATATAACCAGGCTTTAGATAGAAATACCTCTTAAGAGTAGGATCCCAAGAACTCTGAATGTTTACTGTGCAGGTCTCATTTCTACCTAAAAGACTACTATCTAGGCCAAAGGAAGTTGAGCCTCAAAAATGAGAAATAATTCATAAGTAAACTGAATTATTGGCATAGATTATTTAGACAGACTAATATATGAGAGAGAGTATAATGGACATGGCAAATCATACCACATCCAGGTTTCCATTGAGGAATCGATACATAATCTCTCTTACATGTTGCTTCTGTTGAAAAAAGATGAACTCTTCAGACTTAACCCCTGAGGATTTGAGGATCTGAGGATCTGAGGATTCTGATGCCCTCCATTACCTTTGTGGGTTTTTTTATGAAGTGTGTGTGTATGTGTGTGTTCCCAAGAGTCATCTCTTTCAATAAAGCCATAGCAGTTCCTGTGATCAGCAGAATCTTCTTTTGGGTCTTTCTGTTCATTATCAGGGTAAATATATTCTTTCCACACATTCTCCTCTCCAGTGGAATTTTGGCTAACTCACATAATGGCCTGCTGAGAATTATTTCAGAAACGAACTGTGGTCAGGAGTGAACGAATCAAGACCTGGTACTTCCAGGCTTCTTGGAGGTTGGCTAAGGAAGTACTGTTTGGCCAGATAAATTTTATTTGTTTTTCAAAGGTGGGGTTAAGATCTGATTTAAAGATATGAATACTGATTATTGCTTTGAGAGCTATCTAGTTCATTTAATTCATCTTATGTGTTCGTAAAGATTCAGTGCACCTAAATAAGCAAAATTCCCTCTTGTTCTTAGGACTGCTCCATTACTGTCAAAGTGGGAGCTGAGCTTCATGGCTAATAACATTTACTTTACCTTTATTTCACTTTATGTCTTTCTTTTAGGTTAACAATTCATGCTGAGTGTCCTATGCATTTGGAGGATTTTCCCATGGATGTGCATGCCTGTCCACTGAAGTTTGGAAGCTGTATGTATTTTCTCAGTTGTTTACCTGATCTTCCAAAAGAAACTTAATATATCACATTTTTCCCCTAGAAGTTTCTAAAGCTGGGGCTTTTTATTTTGGATCAGGAGAGTGAAGTCAAGTAGTACTAACTAATCAGCAGGAGGAGACAGCCTTTAACAGAGTTTTCTTTCCTAGCAACAAACCTTATTTCACCATTTTAGACTAATTTCACTGTCATATTTAAACATCAACATCTATTTTCTAAATTGCCCAGAGCGCAGAGCACAATGTAGCTGATATACAGAACAAGAGCAGCTTCCTAAGGATAAGGTCTCTCAGAGAACATGATTATATTTTTGAAGTGTCCATTCTACCTGTGTCTTTATATACCTCTGTACAGTTCTCAAAAGTAAATGGAAGACAGGAAGAAACTCTGGAGACTTTCTTATTTTTAGAGTACTGCTTTTCTCAGTAGCTGCAAATTTTACAGAGAAGAGAGTAGACACTTCATTTTCAAATTAATTAGAAAAATAAAAATTGAATAAAAATTGAGAAAGTTTCTGAATCTAAGAACTGCAGAGTAAGTTATGTAGGGAGTCATCAGAATAATATATCAAGATCTGTGGCTCAATGGTAGAGTGCTTGCCTGGCATGCATGAGGCACTAGGTTCGATGTTCAGCACCACATAAAATAAATAAATAAAATAAAGATATTGTGTCCATTTACAACTAAAAAAATATTTAGAAAAAGATCTGTGTTGATCACATCTAAATTAGATTTAGCAAAATGTTTTGAAATAGAAAGTGCTATTCAAATGACTCAGATAATTATGTATGACATATCTTTTCAATCATTAGTTTGTCAAATATTTACAGATTGTTTCCTGTATGTCAGCTTCTATTCTAGGAGCTTGGAATGCATCCATGAATAAAACAAAAACCTCTGCCCTTGTGGAGTTTATAGGATAGGAGAGTGATGGTAGAAGATAAAATCAACAAATGAATAAAAAGTAAAGTATAAAATAGGTTGTAAAGTGAGAAGAATTGTAGGGAAACATAGAAGCACTGTAGAATAAGGAGAATCAGTCATGCCTAGGTGAAGAACAGGTTTTGCTATTGAAATTGAAAATAGAGTGATCAGGATTACCCTATTTTATTAGAAAAAAATTTGGAGTTGAGGAGGCATAACAGGTATCAAAATGCAGTTAGGTAGGAGAAATAAGTTCTATTGTTCTATAGCA
Source organism: Xerus rutilus (assembly GCA_028644305.1). Lineage (NCBI taxonomy): Eukaryota > Metazoa > Chordata > Mammalia > Rodentia > Sciuridae > Xerus > Xerus rutilus. Next base: position 2,764,278 of record CM053417.1, read on the forward strand.
TAGTAGGGTGACTATATATATATTTGACAATAGCTAGAAGGCAAAGTTTTGGAATGTTCCCAGCACAAAGAAATGATGAATGTTTGAACTGATTGCATATGCTAATTACTCTAATTATCCTGATTTGATCTTCACAAGATCATAATCATAATTCTTACAACTGTATACATGTAATGAAATATCACACTGCACTTCATAAATGTCAGTTATTATGTTGTCAATTAAATTTTTTCAAAAAGTGACATTTAAGCAGAAATTTTTTATGAAGTAGTGGGGTTAACAATGCAGATATCTGAGGGAATAATGCTCCAAGAAGTAGGAACTTCCCAGGGAAAAGATCAGAAAATATCTGGCCTGTTCAATAAATATCAGAGCAACCAATGTGGCTTCTCAGAGTAAGTGGAAAACACTGGAAAATGATGATACTAAAGAGGGAGCCAGGTCATCTGAGTCTTGTAGGGCATTAAAGGGAATTATATGCTAAGGGAAAATGAGGAGTGATTGGAATATTTTAAACAAAATAATGGCATTGTCTACTTATTTTTTAAAATATACCTAGGGAGTTTTAAAATAAGTATAGATAAGATATAAACAGAAAGTCCACATAAATGATAATTGCAATATTTCAGGTTGGATGTGATGATGGAGAGATGATGGAAATCATTGAAATCTCACATCAAAGATGCTGATGGATCAGCTCATGGTGATAGTGATAAAAGTGATGAGAAGTGTCCTGATTCTGGATATGTTCTGAAGGGAGATACAACAGGACCCTGTGATGCATTACATGTGTAGCATTATGACAGAGAGAACTCACTGGTGATTTGTAGATTTTTGTGCTAATGGATCTGCTATTGGATGAGATGAATAATACTTCCATTTTGGGTAGGACAGAGTTGATTGTGACCATTGATCCCATAATAAACAACTAGAAAACCTAAAAGTATAGAATGAATAAGTATAGAAGAGACTAAAACTCTAGAGAAAGTAGGAGAACCTCTCAGAGATCAAATTATGACATATAGTTTCTATATCCCTGGGAGTATTTGCTAATTCTGGCGTTGGTTTGCAGCTTTGATTCAGTTTGGCTCCATTAACAGACCATGAGGCCAAAGATTAATGTGAAAAACATTGAAAAGCAGAGTTGCCTTTCCCATAGTTTCTCAATGCTGAGAAGAAAATATATGGTAGGTTGTCAGTTTAAAACTTGAGGAGCTATGTCCTAGTTACGAGGGAACAACAGGGACACACTGTATTTAACCAAAACTATATCCAGCTCAGTCCCTTATGAGATTAAGGTAAAATCTCACACATAGGAAGGAAATAATGAAGCCTCAGAAGAGAGGCTTCTCTCTGAGTAGTCTACAGTTTTACATGCAATGTTTAGAATTTAATTTAAAAATTCATGAGGCATATGAATAAGCAGGGCCATATGACCTAAAACCAAGATTTATAAGCAAGAACACAAAATATAGAAAAACAAACATGCAGATGATCTCAATATCAGAGTTTATAGAGAAGGACTTTAAAACATTGGCTAATATGTTCAAGAAAAAAAGAGGGAAAAAATGAATAGAGAAGAAAAAAGATAAACCATTTCAACTGAAAATTGAGATCTATAAGGAAGAATACGTGGGAAATTACTTACAGAAAAGTACAATATTTAAAATTCAGATTTCATGGATAGATTGGCAAATGGAAGACAATGTTTGATACCCAGAAATTGAGTAAATGGAAAAATAGCACAACTGAAGCACAGAAAAACAAAATAAAGAAAACAGTCTAAGAAGCTTGTGGAACATAGCAAAATAAATTGAAATGTGTAATTTTGTAGAAGGAAAACAGGCAGAGAAAGAAGAAAAACAATCATTAACTATTTAAAGTGAATCATTTTAAAACTGATGAAAATTATTAATTGAAAGACAAAGCATGATAAACAAAGAAAACAATGCAAGAATACAGTCAGAGAATTTGCAGGAAAATATAATCCAGTATCAGTTATCTACAACTATTTTAAACCTATAGTAATTTAGATAAGGTATTGTTGCAAAGAGAGACAAATACACTGATGGGACAAAATAGAAAAGAGACATTTGATTTATATTTCACACCACACACAAAAATAAATTCCAGATGGATTTGCAGATCTAAATGTAAAAGGGTGAAAGGGGAATAGTAAAGATTTTAGAAGTAAACATAAGAAAATATCTTTATGATCTTTAAAGTGGTAGAGATTGTACCTTACACAAAAATTTCTCAATCTCTCTTTCCCTGCCCCCTATCTCTCTCTCTCTCTCTCTCTCTCTCTCTCTCTCTCTCTCTCTCTCTCACACACACACACACACACACACACGTGTGCACACAGAGTAGCCAATTACATTAGCAGAAAATGCAAATTAAAATCCAAAATGTATCAATACTCACTCACTGAAATAATCAAAATGAAAAAGACAGAAAACACCACATTGGTGAGGATGTGGAACAAATCTTTGCTGTCATGATTTGCTGATTGGAGTATAACTACAGCTGGGTGTGGTGGTGTACGCCTGTAATTCCAGCAGAGTTAGGAGCATTATGAGTTCAAAGCCAGCCTCAGCAAAAGTGAGGTGCTAAGCAACTCAGTAAGACCCTGTCTCTAAATAAAATACCAATACCAGTAGGGCTGGGGATGTGACTCAGTGGTTGAGTATCCCTGAGTTCAATCACCACTATCCTCCTCCCATAAAAAAGTCTAACTTCATAAAGTTTTTGGAAAATTATTTGGTGGAATCTAATAGAGCTGAATATATACATTATCATATAAACTTGCATCTGTAGTCCAAATTTTGTTTCTAAATTAAGTCAGTGTTTATGTTAACCAAAATGCACATAAATGATGTCTATATCTGAGCTAATTGTAATAGACCCACATTGGACATTATCATAATGTCTATTAGAATGAATTAAAAATTTGTGGCAGGGCTGGGGTTGTGGCTCAGTGGTAGAGTGCTCATCTGGCATGTGGGAGGCACTGGGTTCAATTCTCAGCACCACATAAAAAATAAATAAATAAAATAAAGACACTGTGTCCATAAAAAAAATCTGTGGCATATTTATACAAATAAATACTATAGAGCTCTGACAATTGCATTATACTCAACAACATGAATGAGGTCACAGATGCAATGCTGAGAGAATGCCAAACACAAAAGTATATAGAGAATGTGGTTCAATTTCTGTCATATACAAAAACATGCAAAAATAATCTGTAGCTGTTAGAAGTCTTTAATAATTTAGCTGTCATTGTTTTTAGTAGTATTTCTAAATTCCCGTTATATTAAACTACAGGATTCATAAGCAAGAAGTTGAAATTCTAAGGAATTTTACTTCATTTAAAATGTATTTTTATGAGTGTATTATAGTTATGCATAATATTAGGGTTAATTTTGACATAATCATACATGCATGGAATATAATCTCTTCCAATATCATTCCCCAGTACTTCCCCTTTCTCCTCCTCCCTTTCTCCGTTCCCTTTCCTCTACTCTATTGATCTTTTGGCTATTTATATGTGTTTTTTAATTAGCACCTTGTGAATACACATAAAGATGAGGTTCACTGTAGCATATTCATATATGTACATAGGGAAGTTTGGTCAGATTCATTCCCCCATTCTTCCCTTTCCCCACATGACCTCCCTTCCCTTCAGTCCCCTTCCTCTACTCCACCACTGAGCCTTCTTCTATTTTTATGGGTCACCCCTTTTTCTTTATTTCCTTATTTTGCTCTAGCTTGTGTATATAAGAGAAAACATTGGACCCTTGACTTTCTGACTCTGGCTTATTTCACTTAGCATTATTTTCTACATTTCCATCCATTAACCAGCAAATGTCATAGTTTCATTCTTCTTTATGACTGAGTAATATTCCATTGTGTATATATACCATATTTTCCTTATCCATTCATCTGTCGACAGGTACCAAGGTAAGCTCCATATCTTGGCCATTGTGAATTTTGCTGCTATAAACATTGATTTGCCTGCATTCCTATAGTATATTGATTTTAGATCTATTGAATGTATACTGAGTAATGGGTCACAGTATGACCCCAGCTGGGTCATATTGTGGTTCCCTTCCTAGATTTTGAGGAATCTTCATACTGCTTTCCAGAGTGGTTGCACTAATTTGCAGTTCTACCAACAATGTATGAATGTACCTTTTTCCCCATATCCTCATCAACATTTATTATTATTTGTATACCTCCATGTTTTTAATGTTCTTTAATGATTATTATTGAAAAAGTTGGAAAATGTGAGTAAACCTCCTTGAATGGTATCTGAATAACCACATTTGTATCTCTTAGCAAGTTAAATAGAACTACTGAGAGTCACAAATGGTAACTATCAGTTTAAGGATTCATTTTACTTCCCAAACATGTTATATATATATGGTATGTATGTATATAGCACACTATGCATATGATTTTGTTTATATTTAATTTTCAAGAATGATTTACCATGAGCAGCATGTAGGTATACTAGCACACACTACTAAAGCCAAGTCAACTGATAAGATTGTGACGGCTTACATACAATGTACTTCTATCCTGATACTTGAAAAATTCAAAACCTTTGACTCAATGTATCAGCATTTTCTGCTGTTGCTTTGACTCTGCATAAATAGATTCTTTCAGGGGCTGGATTGTGGCTCAGTGGTAGAGCGCTTGCCTCACATGCGTGGAGCCCTGGGTTTCATCCTCAGCACTACGTAAAAATAAATAAAATAAAGATATTGTATCCATCTGCAACAAAAAATATTAAAAAATAGATTCTTTCAAATTAGACATGCCTCTTTATACATATTATACTTTGCAAGAATTAAAGCTTAATGGTCATATGGTTTTAAATATCATCATTATCTATATATCTATATCAATATCTATATCTACATATCCATCCCAATATATTTCCAGGAAGGAATTTGTACCACTAGTCAGAATAGTGGTTACCATTGTTGGAGTTTAGAAACCTTAGAAAGGGACACGAATGATGCATCTGGGGTTCAGACAGAGATTTGGACTTGAGATTTAATTTAGGTGTCATCCATATAGATGATATTTAAAACCATATGACTGGATGAGACTAGAAAGTAAATGACTACATATAGGGAAAAGGATAAAAGACTGTTTTTCAGTCATGATAATGTAGAGAGGCTAGAGAAAGGATAATAATTCGATAAACATGAAGGATAGATCAGATGAACTCAAGGGAACATTGTCCTGGAAGCCAATAAAAGCATATTAAGTGAGAATGTGTTTTAAATTCTTCAATTCTTATGTGGATAGTTAAAATTAAACTAAAAATTCCCTAGTGAAGAAGCAATTCTGGAGTGATGGAGTGAGGACTTCTGGAAATTTCACTCCTGCAGAAAAGAAATGAGATGATTGTCAAAACTTGCCAGAATTAACTTTCTTCAAAGTCTAGAAATCAACCAAAAGCTCACAACAATCTGAGGAGTTTCACTCAAGAAAATGACTGATTCTCAATAAGACCAGGGAGGCTTATTCCGATCTTCTTACCAACTCTGGTAGAAGCTTTGGAGGCTTTGCAGTGGTTAAAGGGTCAATCCATCAGCAATGTGTAACAACTGTAAATATACATGCACCTAACAACCAGCCTCCTGAATGCATGAAGCAAAATGGATAGAACTAAGGGTAAAATGGACAATTCAATAATAATAATGGGAATATTAACAGGAATTTCCAATATCCACCTTTCAATAAAGCATAGAATACTCAGGTTGAAGACCAACACAGAACTAGAAGACTTAAAGACCACTATAAAGTAGCAAGATCTAACAGACACTTAAATCACTCCACCCAACAACATTAGAATGCACAGTATTCTCAAATATATATGGAAATTTTTCTAGGGTAGGTGATATTTTAGCCTCAAATGTTTTACCTTATCTTTATAACATAATGTCTTAATATTTCTTGAATGAATGACTGAATGAATTGATCAGTAAATAATCAGTCTCTGACAATGTGAGATCAAAAGGAGTTCTTTCCCATTGGAAAAATAAAGATATTGTATCCATCTGTAACTAAAAAAATATTAGATTCTTTCAAATTATACATGCTTCTTTATACATATTATACTTTGCAAGAATTAAAGCTTAATGGTCATATGGTTTTAAATATCACCATTATCTATATATAATGTCCCCACAGTCTATTGAGGGGACAAGAGTACAATAGTTGTAGTGGAAATTTGAGCATAAGAAGTGTGTGCACTAGTGAAACAAAAGCAAGTGTTAAGTGAAACTAGAGATAAGCACTATTGTTCCTACTCACAGTTGAATGTGTACCATAAGCACATGTTCTACCACTGAGCTACAGCATCAGCTCTCAATTGTTTGTTTAAAAATTGTATGTCTTTCCCTTACTTCTCTCCCTTCTTTAGTTCATGCCTTTCCTGCTTTGATCTTCACATTATGAAAAGATAATACTTTTTATACACAAAATGACTCTGTTCCCATATATTATTGACAAAGAAACTGATATTTTCTTCTGCATAAAGCAATTTGCCACTCTGGGCCCAGTGGAGCTTCTGAGACACTGTTAGCTGCACAATATATTTTCACATCTGCAGTACAGTCTGCTAGGATTCTGAGGGTTAATATTCAGGAGTGTCTGCTCCAGGCACTAAGACTAAGTTAAGAAATCCAGTAACAAATTTCTTTTCTTAAGAGTAAGAAAAAAATCTTCCTCACTTACTCTTTCCTTGAACAAACTTGCCACAGTTTTCACATTGTCAAAAAATGTGTAGCCACATATGGTGATGCATAACTATAATTCCAGCTGCTCAGGAGACTGAGGCAGGAGGATTGCATGTTTGAAGCCAGCCTCTGCAACTTAGCGAGGCCTAAGCTACTCAGGGAGACCCTGTCTCTCAATAAAATATAAAAAGGACTGGGGATGTGGCTCAGGGGTTAATTGTCCCTGGGTTCAATCCCTAGTAACAACCAACCAACAAACAAAACTCTTGGGTAGATTAGTTGGAACACTGTATTGCCCTTTAAATAGAGAGTGTGGCAAACACCAGAATAGCAAAGGTAAGAAGATATATACAGCTGGTTCTTTGCTTAGGGGTACAGGGCATTTCATGCATAGGTCCAAGATGAAAAGCACTAGGGAAAAAATTATAAGACAGCATCTTATGAATTCACATTTCACTAATAGCACTGTGACAGTATACACATAGTATCAGAAAATATTTTAGATAATAGTATGGAAACATTCCTGAGATTTTCCTTTCTTACTGGTGATAATAGTTTAAAGAGCTACAGTTCCAAGTGGGATTCCTAGATACATCATGGACCTCAACGGATGCTTTGTTGTTAAGGTTGAATCACAAGAGACTATATCTATGTATAGGAGGAAGTTTCTTGGCCAGATATTACAAATTGTGAGTGCAGATGTAATGTGTTTGATCTATACAGTGTTAATTACTTGTTAATTATTTGCCAAGATTTGAAATTTGAGATATTGTGTCTTAAAATTCAGATATGTTTATCATTTTATGAAATCAGAAGATCTGACAACACTGGGCTCATATCTTATGTGGCTGCAATTGACTAAGGCTGGTTAGTGCTGTCCCTTGTGGATGTGCGCATGCTTGCCCAGGCCATATAATCCCCATCATTTTTCCTTTCTCCCTGAGAACAGGCTGAAATATCAGTTGCTATTAATAAACTCACTTGCATTCTTATTTTACTTATAATTAAAATCTCCCAGTAAATTTAAGAGGAAATAGTTCTTGGATCTATATTTATCATTTAAAAAAATAAAAGACACACTGAGGTGGCTATGTTTCAAAACAGATGGGAGGGTTTGCATTTCCTTATAGGAATGAAAAATATTTCTACATCTTTACCATGCATACAAAGTATGCTTTGCTGAAAGGATAAAACTTCAAATATTAGAATTATTCAATCCATTATAGGACACTACACTTGATATAGAGAAACCTCTTCTTATCTAGGGGGATATGTTCCAAGACTTCCAGTAGATCCCTTAATCTGTGCATAGTACCAAACTCTATCTAGGTATAGAATTTTTTTCCTATACATACATATCTATGATAAAGTTTGATTTATAAATGAAGCATAGTAACCAATTAGCACTAATAAATAATAATAAAATAGAACAATGCTGCCAGTATTCTTACTGAATAAAAATTATGTAAATGTGCTTTCTCTGTCTCTCTCAAAATGTCTTATTGCACTGTACTCACCCTTCTACTTCTTATGGTAATGTGAAATGATGCAGTGCCTGCATGATGAGATGATGTGAGATGAGTGGTAGGCTACTATGTAAGAGTTATCTGAGCACAAGTGCTGCAATATCACAGTAGTTGATACAATAATCAAGATGGTTACCAAGTGCCTAATGAGCGGGTAGCATATACAGCCTGCACACACTAGACAAAGGGATGATTCATGTCCCAGGCAGGAAGAAGTGGAATAGCATGAGATGGTATTCAGAACAATAGGTAGATTAAAACTTATGAATTGTTTATTTCTGGAATTTTTCTTTAATACTTTTGGACTATACTAATTGTGGATAACTGAAACCTTAGAAAGCAAAAGAACAGGTAGGGGTGGAACCACTGCACTTAAAAGTATACATTAATATTAATTTAAAGAACAGACTGAAAGTTCCACAGGTTTTGTGTTTGAATGTATACTCAGTGTTGCTGCTGGGAAATGCAGTCATGTCATCAGCAATAAGTTTTCTCAGGCATCAAAATATTTTGCAGATGAAAAAATATAAAAATATCTATATATCACAACAGAAATTATGTATAAAAGTAGAAGTATTGTTGGTATATTGGAGAAATGACTGAGACCATATACAGAGTAAGTTATTTTGAAAACTTAAATTTCTTGTGACATTTTATTTTGCAGCTTATGAGAGCACAGATATAACAAAAAAAATGCCATAGGGGGCTGGGATTGTGGCTCAGTGGTAGAGCACCTGCCTCGCATGCATGAGGCACTGGGTTCGATCCTCAGCACCACATAAAAATAAATAAAATAAAGATACTGTGTCCATCTACAACTAAAAAAATATTTTAAAAAATGCCATAGAATTATAAATATGTTTTTCATGATGTCAATGAGAATTTTGAAGTGAATGAAGAATTTTCTGCATGGTGTTCATTATAAGCAAATCAGGAAAAGTGGGGGTTTTTTAGCTATATTGAAAAAATACTCCTAAAAAGTATAATGTACATGTGTACCCATGTTTATAGCAGCACAATTCACAATAGCCAAACTATGGAACCAGCCTAGGTGTCCATCAAAGATGAATGTATCAAGAAAATGTATGGTGGTACAAGCCTGTAATCCCAGTTTAGGGATTACTTAGGGAGGCTGAGACAGGAGAATCGTGAGTTCAAAGCCATCCTCAGCAATGGTGAGGTGCTAAGCAACTCAGTGAGACTCTGTCTCTACATAAAACACAAAATAGGGCTGGGGATGTGGCTCAGTGGTCGAGTGCCCCTGAGTTCAATCCCCAGTACCAAAAAAAAAAAGAAAGAAAGAAAATGTGGTATGTACACACAATGGAGTTTTATTCAGCCATAAAGAAGAATGGAATTATGGCATTTGCAGGAAAATGGATGGAACTAGAGACCATTTGGTTAAGCGAAATAATCAAACTCAGAAGGTTAAGGGTTGTATGTTTTCTCTCATATGTGAAAGCTAGAGAGGATAAAGGAGAACAAAAGTGGGGGTAGATCTCATGAAAATCAAAAGGAAATCAGTAGAGAAAAGAGAACAAGAGGTGGGAGATAAGGAGGCAGCGGGGGATGCTGGGGACTGATATTGACCAAATTATATTGTTATATTATGTGCATGTACAAATATGTAACAACAAATCCCTTCAAAATGTACAATTATAATGCACCAATTAAAACTGTGGGGAAAAAAGCCTAAGTGACAAAAAAGTATAATATAAACAAATCACAGACTTGTTATGAAATATGTATTCAGTGTTGCTGAGTTTTTCAGAGACCCAGAATTTATGTTTGTTCACTGTTAGATTGACCTTTGGTTTGTGGCAAAATGTTTAAATAGAGCACATTATGAACATAGCAGTTGCCACCATAAACTGCAGACGCCCCCCTCACTGACTTGAACAACACACCACTAAAAACTTAGAGGAAAAGGTTGAACAATGTGGTGAATACTCTTTATGAACCTAGGTGCCTGAATTAGGTAGGGAAAAGAAATCCACTGATTAAAAGGTCAATTGTGTCTGGAAAGGAATCAAGTCAGTCCTTTAAGATACTGACATTTCCCTTACCTACACACCTGTTAAGGTTAATCTGTATAAAATCCTGTACTTGACATTGGAATTTCAGATACAACATTAACACCCTTGTGCAGAAGAAAAGGTGTCAGGTTTCTAATTTGCACATCAAAATGGTAATAAATAAGTCATGAAAGAAAATTGTGATCATTAATTATTGCTATTTTTAATTTGGATTTTTATTCTTAATTTAAAATATCACTAGTATGATTTTTTTTGCTTCATCTCATATTCTCAACCATAATTAACTAAAGAAAATTTTATTACTTTTCTGGCAGTGTATTTTTCTAAGAACTAGCATGATTCACTCATTTGGTACCTTTTCTGGTTCCCATAGGCATTTGAGTTTGTGACATCTGCATGAGATAACATTTTAGTCATTCCTCTCCCTGCCCCTACATTCTACCCTAAAAAAGAAGGAAAATTGTTGTCTGTCTGGAAGACTGTGAGTCATTGAAGGAAGAGACTATTTTGCGTTCATTTCTATGAACATGGCATCTACTATAGTAATCATTCAATCAGTGTTGGATGGATGGATGAATTACTTCAGTTAAGGACAGAACACATACCCAGAACTCTTTAGGGGTGCAAGTTATATTTAAATCTTTTATAATATCAGTATCAGTATCATAAGTGATCATTTTGCTTTCCCTTCAACTTCATCTTGACTCTGCTCTGTCTTAGATGCCTATACAACAGCTGAAGTCGTTTATTCTTGGACTCTTGGGAAGAATAAATCTGTGGAAGTGGCACAGGATGGTTCTCGCCTGAATCAGTATGACCTGCTGGGCCATGTTGTTGGGACAGAAATAATTCGGTCAAGTACAGGTATTTACTTATTTTACAAACATTTGCATAATATGTACCACATGCCAGTCACTGTTCTAAGTGCTTGTAACATTTATTCTTCAAAACAATGTCATGACAAAGGAAACTGAGACATACAAAGGTTTAGTGATTTGCCCTATGTCAGAGCTCTATAATGGTAGAGCCAAAATCTAAACCCAGGCTAACTGTTTCTTCAGTCCCTCTTTTTAAAATGTTTTTGTTTTTAGTTGTAGATGGACACAATAACTTTATTTTATTTATTTTTATGTGATGCTGAAGATTGAACCCATTGCTTCACACATGTTAGGCAAGAGCTCTACCACTGAGCTACAAACCCAACCTCTCTTAAGTTTCTTTTAACCACAGTGTCCTGCTGCCTCTTGCGGAAAAGGGGGTCAAGGGAGTATGGTAGAAGAGACAACAAAGGAAGGCCATAGGTTGGAAGAGCTGAGCTTTGATCTCAAAGGTTCCATGAAGGCATTTTCTGAACTCAGCCAAAACTGAGGTAGCAAGTTAATAACCCCAGTATAGGTCAGGCACACAGCCAAGAGGTCCAGGGAGTAGCCATGGAATTATTTTCCGAAGGGATCACCCACTTCAAAAAAATGTTGTTTGGAGCTGGGTGCGGTGGCTCACGCTTATAATCCCAGCACTTTGGGAGGCTGAGACAGGAGAATCGCGAGTTCAAAGCCAGCCTCAGCAACAGCAAGGTGCTAAGCAACTCAATGAGACCCCATCTCTACATAAAGCACAATATAGGGCTGGGGATGTGGCTCAGTGGTCGAGTGTTGCTGAGTTCAATCCCTGGTACCAAAAAAAAATTAAAAAAATAATAAATAAATAAATGTTGTTTGGAAAAATCCACCAGGTCTTCTCAATAGCTAGTTCTTGCATTTTAACAAATGAAACTGGGGACTTGTTCTGTAGCCTTAAGTTTTGTCCATTTGTAAACTGGCCAGTTCTAGTTACCCAGGGAAGGAAGTACCATGAAATCCCAATTAATGTTAAAGTGTTTGGAAAAATGGAATATATTCTGAGGCCCACTTATCCCATAATATTTTTGCTGTGAAAAGATGGAATCTTTCAACATTAATTTTTCAAGCAACACTTGTCTCTGTGAATCCCCATTTATAACTAAAGTAGTATACTTCTGTGCTTTTGTTTCATTATCTGACCATAAGCTGTGATCTCATGATGTCATAGCATGTCATCTTGTCTGCTCCTCATTCTCGTTCCACCCCAGGACCAGGGGAGAGTACCTGAAAAAGGTACCATTTCAAATGGATTTGAGGGACAAAATGGATTTAGAAATCTAGAATTAGGTATGGGAAAGACTATTCTTGACAAAGGCTAGAGGTAAGAGAAAGAATGTCCTAATGTGGCATGGCACAACACAAAACAACTGGATGAAGCCCAGCCAACAAGGCCTTTGGTGAGGGCCTGCCCCTGGCTGCTGAGATTCTACCCCCAGGCAGAGTACTTGGTTCATCAGTCCACTCTCCTCACTTCCCAGTCCCTCCTCTGTACTACCCAAATGACATCGACTTTTAAGTTCAGTTATTTGCTATCCAAACAGTCTCAGATGCCATTTCGTTTATTAAAACCACTGTTCCATTTTTATCACATGGACAGTACACATTCATGATAGGAAAATTAAAATTAAAACTACAGAGAGGAGCCAATATTGGAAACTAAAATACAGTCAATCTGCTGTATCCCTGGTGTTTATATCTGCTATATTGAACCACGTACAGATAAAAAAAAATTGAAAAAAATTACATCTCTCCTGAACATGTACAGACATTTTACTTATCATTATTCGCTAAACAATACAGAATAAGAATTATTAACATAACATTTACATTATATCATATAAGGAAGCTAGAGATGAGTTAAAGCACACGGGAAGACATACACAAGTTCTATGCAAATAATATGCAATTTTATACGAGGAACTTGAGTACCCAGAGATATAGAGGGATAGCTGCACTCTTTAATTCCACTTGCTAGAAAAAAGTCTTCTTAGAAGATTTTAGTACATTAACTGATTATTGTACATTTTGATATTTAAGAAGATCCCCTTTGCATTTTTTACAAATATGCTTTATATAAGTGGATCCATACCATTAATACTCTTTTATATGCTGTTTGTAAATTACTTTTATATTTTAAACATGTGTTCATGTTGCTAGATATAATGACCAAAATGTACACAAAATTTAGTAATAGTATATTGACAATTAGAATGAACACATGTTCTTTATGAGCAGTTTTGGTTATTTCATATACAAAATAAAATGCCCTCTTCCAAGGCCAGAGAATTCTTGATAATGTAATATGTGTTGTTCTCAATGGAAAGTGTAGTGTTTCATTTTGAAACTCAGCAAAATAACATCTTCACTGTTAGTAGCCTCATGTATATGGATCATAATCTAACCAATTATCTACTATTACATTCTGTCTTTTAATGGTATGAACAATACTGCAAAGATCCTCTTTTTTCATATCATTTTGCTCCTGTGTAATTATCTGCCTAGGATACAGACAGAAAATTGAGATTGCTATTTCAGAAAGTAGACACATTTTTTAAAATTTAATACATATTGACAAACTCCAGGTCTGAAAGGTTAAACAATTCACACTCCCATTATCAGTGTATGAGCATGCCAGTTTCCCCTTAGCTTGGCAATATAGGTATTATGGATTGAATTGTATCTTCCAAAAGACATGTTGAGGTTTTAACCCCAATACCTCAAAATGTGACCTTATTTGGAAACAGCATCATTGCTGTTAAGATGAGATCATTCTGTAGTGAGGTGGCTTGCTAAGCCAATATGACTGGTGTCCTTACGAAAATGGGAAATCTGGATGCAGACACACACAAAACACTATGTAAACATGAAGGCAGTAATAGGGTAGATGTTTCTCCAAGTTGAGAAATGTCAGACATTGCTAGCAAGCAACATGAAACCAGCAAGAACCAACAAAGGATTCCCCTTTGGGTTTTAGATGGATCCTGGCCCTGCTGACACCTTGATTTCAGTTTTCTAGACTCTAGAACTATTGGTCATTAAGTTGTTTTGTTTTAACCTATGGACATGGTGGTGAAATTAATAAAATTTTGAGCATATAGTATGTACCAAGCACTTTTACTCGTTTATACCTTTAATAACACTCTGAGGTGGCAGTATTATTAAAAAGATGATGATATCATGGCTCTAATTAAATGATTTAACCAATTATGCTTTACTTTTAGTGGCTCCTTTCATAGTTATAGTGTGTGATTCTTTAACTTTATCCCTTTAGAGATTAAACATAGATTCCCTACTCTGAAGTATGTGAGTGTGTAACTCACTTCAATTACTCCTTACCTTTCCTCTCCTCCACCACTTTCACTCTAAGTCTTGGTAGCTGGATATGATAGTTGCATATATTTCCAGTTCTCTCAAAGCTTCTGTTATATCCTCATCTCTTTCTTGTTTCTTACACCCACCAGATAAAATTTTGCTTTTCACTGTCAAAACCTATTAAAATATACATTTAGTTCTTGCAGTAGGCAGAATAATGACCCTCCAAATATGTGCACACTCTCATTCCAGAACCTGTGAACATGTGAATTTACAAGGTGAGGGGGATTAAGGTTGCAGATGGAATTAAAATCCCTTATCAACTGCTTTTGAAATCAAGATTATCCCAGATTATGTAGGTAGGCCCAATTACAATCGCAAAAGATCCTTATCAAGAGGAGACAGGAAGGGCTGGGGTTGTGGCTCAGTGGTAGCGTGCTCGCCTAGCATGCGTAAGGCACTGGGTTCGATCCTCAGCACCACAAAAAAACAAAATAAAGATATTTTAAAAAAAAAAGAGGAGATAGGAAGACTAAAGGCAGAGAGCAAATGACTTAAAAGATCCTTTGCTGCTGGCTTTTAAGATGAAAAATGGGGCCACAAGCAAGGAAAGGGTAACCTCTTCCCTAGAACCACCAGAAAAGAATGCAGCTCTGCCAACAGTGTATAAAAAAAGCGTATGTGACCCCATTAATATATGAAATTTTTATATTGTATCTATCATTTTAAAATTTTAATTGAAAACTGATTTTCACAGAATCCCATTTTAAACTTCTGATCTCTAGAGGTGTAAGAACATAAATTTGTTGAAATACCAATGGTAAACTAATACAATTGTATACCCATAATTAATCCTTTTACACTTACTCTATAGATTACTTTTTAAAATTTGAAAACCAGCAAGGGGACTTTGTATCATCAGTATGACTGTAAACATTATCTTTTGGGGGGATTGTATTTCTTTGGGGGCTACCATCCACTTTAATTTTCCTATTTCTCTATACAACAACAGTTTCTTTTGGCTAGGAATAAAAATTTTATTATAGTCATTGTGATTGTGGAGGTAGGGACAGTATGGTATCATGAACAGGAAGTTCTATTTTTTTAAATTTATACTTTTAGTGCTTTGTTTCAATTTTTAAAAATTCACACAGCAAAAACATTTGGAATTCCTTTTGGTTTACACTGAGGTAAATTACTCTATTGTGACAATATCCTCTAGCAAATAATCTCATTTTTCCTCATTGATTTAAGATGCTGCATTGAAAGCTGGGTGCAGTGGTGCATGCTGGTAATCCCAGGAGCTTGGAAGGTTGAGACAGGAGGATTGTGAGTTCAAGGCCAGCCTCAGCAATTTAGGGAAGCCTTAACAACTTAGTGAGAACCCATCTCAAAATAAAAAGGGCCTAAGATATAGCTTGGTGCTAGAGTACCTCTGGATTCAATCCTTATACCAACAAAAGAGATGATGGATTATCAATCTACATATATGCACATGTGTGCAAAAATACACATATGTACATATAGGTCCATGTCTGGATTTATTTTCCATCTCTTCTTCTCCTCCTCCTCTTCCTCCTCCTCCTTCTCCCTCTCCTCTGAGGAACCATTCCAGAATGTAGTATGCTATGCAAGCAGTCTACTGCTTAGTTATATTCCCAGCGCATATTTAATATTTTTATTGCTGTCTATTCTGTGTCTGTATCACATTATTATAATTAATATAGATAAATACTTTCATACTGATTTTGAAACTAGTATGTGTGTATGTCTATACACATGTGCAAACTACATAGATAACATTTCCAGGAGGATGAACAAGCACCTGTTAACCATAATAACATAGAGGAAGAAGAAAAAAGATGAGTAGTTTGGGGACAGATGTAGGTGGGAGTCTTTTGCTGCACATTCAAAAGTTTTACTACAGGAACCATATCAGTATTATCACTTTACCATATATGAATATTGTTTTCATTGTCACTACAAATTGTGGCCATTCCCTTCTGAATCCCCAATATGTTCCTCCAGGTAAAGTCTAGCATATGAATGAGAAGCTCTGCCAAAGAAAGGACCTATAATATATAGATATTCTGTTTGGTATGATTGGCTTTCTCTCTAAATGCTCGGTATGAGGTAGCTATAAGCAGAGAGCTTCTGCCTTTTGCTCCAGAATCAAATATGTGCTAAATAAATGAATGAAATTCCTCAAAATCTGCCATTAGTTGCTGACACCATTCCCTATTTTCAGCAATAATTCTATTTGCCATCATTTAGTAAATTATTGCATAAATTTTACAGGAGGATAGTTTGGATGCATGATCTTGTTTTTCCATCTTTTCTAGAAATTGCATCATTTCTTAGAGTAATGATTTGATTGTTATTGTCCTTGTGTATGTCATGTCCAGATGTATAGTATAGGAGAGACTGAAAAAGACACAAAGATAAAACAGAGAGATAGAAATAAAATGAATACAGAAGACAAAATAAAGACCAAGGAACAGAGAAAGACAGAGAAATACCAAACATGGATTGAAGAAAATATATTCACTTAAGTTGTATAATGAGTTAATCCTCTTGTGTATTTTGCAACCTTAAAAATTAGCCAAATTGAGAATATGTTTTACACTGTATCTTAAAATATTTCACATTTAACACAGATGGAGCTTAATAGGCTGGAGTACAAAGGCAGGGGAAAAATTCCCCAGACCACTTAAAGGGTCATCCTTCATAATAACAAACACAGAGAGGCCGCAATAGAGACAAGGAAGGAGCGAATATGACAACCCAGTTCACAAAAATGTATTCAGTTATGTAAATCATTACTTTACTCAACTATTTTGCATTTCTGATCCATAGATAATAACTAATTTGTGAATACATATGCATTATGTTTTATATTGTACCCTTGAATATTTCACACACAACACAGATGGCACTAAATCAGCTTAATAAGCTGGGGCACAGTGCAAAAACAGGATGAGTGAAGTGAGAAAAAAGATCTTCCAATCGGATTAATGCTTCAGTTCGCACTTTGGCAGAGAAGAAGATGTGGACAGAAACAAAATATCAGAGTTGGATTTTTAAAAACCGATCCAGTTAACTGATATAATGGATTAATTTGCTAAGTTTTATAAAAGTTCACTTGTAATTTTCATCCATAGAAACTATCTCAACTGTGAATACCTATGAATATGCAAAAATGTCTTTTCACTGTCCTGGTCACTGTTTCTGGACCCAGATAGTCTGCCATAAAAGGGAGAAACAGAGGAATCTCTGCAACCTGGTGTCTCCTCTAAGGAGACAACAGGACAGAGAGAAAGAAAAGATACAAAAGGAGAGCACTGCAGAAAAACATATCAGTCACTCTAAACAAATTGTTAAAATTTGACAAGCCTTTGAGAAGTGCATTTGCTTTGCCTTTCAGATCCATAGAATGTAATTTATGAATGTTACTTTTTAAAATATTATGTATTAAATATTTCACATTATCAGAGATAAGGTTAATAAGTCCAACTTTCAGGAAAATAAATTTTCAATTCCCTTTCAGTGGCAAGAGAGAGTGAAGAAAAAGAGAAAGGGAGACAGAAAAAAAGAAGTAAAGATAGACACACACAGGACAGACAAGTTGAAAAAGAAGCAGGGGAAAGAAAAGGACAGCCTCTAAATTATAATGAGGAAAACATGCTGTAGTGTTGTATGCAACTCATTGCTAAATTAAAAATAAGCCTATGTTTTTTTCATGTCCATATAA
The DNA here is from genome assembly GCA_028644305.1 of Xerus rutilus. Classification (NCBI taxonomy): domain Eukaryota; kingdom Metazoa; phylum Chordata; class Mammalia; order Rodentia; family Sciuridae; genus Xerus; species Xerus rutilus. The sequence goes on from CM053417.1 coordinate 2,782,560, forward strand.
ACAAGCTAAGATGTGAATACACACAATGTAGATTATATACTGAGTTTTGGATGACCAGATGATGCTTCCTAGGCTTTGATAAAATGGAGTGGGCAGGGTAGAAAAGTGGGAAATTGCCTGATTCGTGAATAGTGCCAAAATGAAATGTGGCTGGAGTGATAGAGCTAAAAAGTATGAAACTCAGATAGGAGAGGTATTACTGTGGCGAGATTTCAAGGGTCTTTGCAGCTAATTGGGAGAATTTGGCTTTTGCTGTTTGGGAGATGGTAAACAATCAGAGGGTCTCTACTAGAAGAGGGATAAGATCTGAGTTTCTTTCTGGAGACTCAGGGATGATCTGTTCCATGCCTCTTCCTACCTTCTAGTGATGGACAGGAATCGTTAGCCCTCCTTGGCTTGTGGATGAACCACCCCCAATCCCTCCTTCTGTCATTCTGTGTATCTTTCTCTTCTTACTTGGTATGGCCTTGTTTTTACAAATTATATCTGCAGAAATCCTAATTTCAAATAAGGTTAAGAGTTCACCATGTCTTCTTAGGAGACACAATTCAATTCATAACAAGTAAAACACTACTGACAAATTCAAAAAAGTGAGAACTGATTACTGGATTTGATCGAGTAATAATTAGTACATACTTTGGCACATACTAAAAACTCAATCAGTACTCACTTTTTTTCCACAGAGCAAATTCAGTTTATTTCTATGTATCAGCAATGAATAAGAAATGCAATTTATAAAACATTTTAACATAGTTTAGAAAATATCAAGTACATAGGGATAAATCTAAAGAACTAGGCAGAAATCTTGTTATTGGTTATTTTTAGTTCTACTTGACAGTGGAGTACATTTTGATATATACTTTGGGTGTGAAACACTTCCCTGCCCATCAGCTCACATTCTGCTATGTACAGTTTTGGCTTCAACCAAATAAATAAATCAGAACATATGTCTCTTTTTGACTCAGTGTCTTGATCTATGGAATTAGGATAAAATAGCACCTATGCCATAGCATTGTTACAAAGATTAAATATCTTACTAAAGTGCTAGGTGAGTGCCTGTCACAAAGCAAGCACTAGAGAAGAGATCATTGTTTCTTAATATTATCTGAGTGAGAACATGCATGTATTTGGGTGAACTGGTGCCAAAATTTCTCTGAGCATACTGTATTGGCACACAAAAAACATACTATTTCATGATTATTAAAGAGCTCCAGCTACATGCTTGGGAGGTGCCAGGATGTCTTACCTTGAATATAATAAGGAGCTTTGTGAACTGAACTAGGGCCCAACTTGCTTTAACAATGTTTATATGACTACATACTGCCTAATTTTACTCTCTCTCCAGGAGAATATGTTGTCATGACAACCCACTTTCATCTCAAGCGAAAAATTGGCTACTTTGTGATCCAGACCTACTTGCCATGTATCATGACTGTGATTCTGTCACAAGTGTCTTTTTGGCTTAACAGAGAATCTGTCCCTGCCCGTACAGTCTTTGGTAAGTGTGATTTGTTGGAGAATGAGGGAGAGATATTTGAAAAGACTACTATGGGGAGTCACAGTAGAGATGAGAAAGGTTGAAGAATCATTGCTAGACGTACAAGAGCAAGCCCAGCAGCAGTAACTAAGTCATCGGGTTCTAAGATTTCAGGCAACTGAATTCTTAAAAAGGGAGCAGGAATAACAGGAGTATTGAAATAAGATTACTGAAATTCTGCCTGCCTCAGTCAGGTTTGCCCCAGGACTTGGGAAAGGAACTGGACCTTGAGTGGAAAAAGAGAGGTATTCAGTGCAGACTGAAGAAGGTAAAGGATAGGAAATCAAATTGACAGCAGATAAGTAATTTGGGGGTTTTTAGAGAACCTTTATTTTTTTTGGTGTGAGCATCTGACTATGCTGCTTTTCCTTTAGCCTTTTTGAAAATATGAATTAGCTGATATTCAGTAAATGCTGCAAACAATTTAAAGAGTTCCTTAAAAATACCTATAATCAGAAAATTTACTCAGTATGAACTTTCTAATATCTAGGAAGAGATATGCATATCATTAGCACTTTTTCCCCAGAGACTTAAAGCGTACAAAATATTCTCTGCCTGTTCCTCCTGCTGAAAGATTTTTGGGAGATAAATATTAATTCTTTTAGGCTACTAAACCACCTCCATGGTCCTACAAAGAAGGCATTTGCACCAATATCCTGAAGCTCTAACGTGTCATTAAATAAATAGTAAATGATGTTTCAGAAATTAGTAACACTTTACATAAGGTCTAGGAGGAGATGACAGTCAAGAAAGAGAAAGAGTAATCTTACAGGAAAAATTTAAAAAATTCAAAGGGTATAACATCATGGAAGTCAAGAGAGGAAAGTATTTAGGAAGCAGGAAAATATCATCTGCGAGTTGATGTAGGATGCATACACAGACTGCTAGGTACTGTCATATACTTGCATGTTAGTGATCTTGGAAAGAACAGTTCTAGTGAAATGGAGTTAGCAGAAGCTGTGTGAGAGTGGGTTAAAGGTGGCCATTTTTGGAAATATAACAAAGTAGAGATCCTGAAAATTCCTGCTCTACAAATTCCTAAAAAACTAGATAATAAAGCATTCTTTTAAGTTAACATCTAATCTCAAAAACATTAAAGGAAATACTTAGAGTCCTCATCGAAGAAGGCATTGAAAATTGCAGTGTCAGTCACATGAACTGATACTCTGTAGCATGAAGATGAGTGAAAAGATTACTGGTTTGGGTAAAAAAAACAAAGAGTTTTAGTTTTAAGCTTATTCAAATAAGGCATGAGCCTGAGTAAAGCTGGGAGTTACAACTAGGGTTGTGGTACACTAAATAGTGGCCCCCAAAGATATTCATGTCAAGTGGAACTTGTGAATATAACCTTACATGACAAAAGTAACTTTGAAGAGGTGATTAAGTGGAAGATCTCGAGCTGGGAAGGTTATCCTATGTTATCTGGATGGGCCCTAAATGCAATCACAAATGTTCTGTGTGAGAAGGATATTTGACTACAGAGAAAAAAAGCAGTGTGATGATAGAAACAGGACAGATTGGAATATGCTCTGTTGTTGGCAATGAAGAAGGAGGAAGGGATCCACAAGACAAGGAATCCAAATAGTGCAGTTCTGGAAGATGGAAAAGTCAATGGATTGTTCTTTATAGAGACTCCAGAGGCTGCATATTTCTGCAGACACCTTGACCTTAACCCAAAGAAACCGACTTCAGACTTCTGGTGTATGAATAGATTTGTGTTGTTTTGCAACTAAATTTGTGGTATTTGTTCCGTAAACTATAGGACATGAATACAAAAATGCTTGCCATAAATTCAATACCATTGAAGGGTCATATGCTCAATGTAAGAGAGTACTAGAAAAATACACGTATCAGTGCAAGAGACAATAAGAAAGCATTTTTATTTTTGCCTGGGCTCTGTGTGAAATATGGGATTCCTTGAGAATTTATTTTTTAATTTAATCTTAGCCTCATACTAATTTAGAATTCGTATTTACAGTAACTGCATTGATGTGAAAGCCTCCAAGTTGAAATGTTAATTTAAAAAGTGATTGCAGAATTTTTATGTAAGAATTCAGAGCCAGGAATAGCCAGTGTTCTCCTAAAGAAGAACAAAGCAGAGAGACTATCCCTACAAAATGTCAAAAATGATTAAAAAGCTGTAGTAATTAAGACAGTGTGTTATTGGCATAAGGAAAAGACAAATAAATAAATGAAATACTATAGAGAGCTGAAAAATGGATCCCTTCCCATGTGTCGGGAAACCTGATTTATCACAAAGATGGCATTATAGAGAATTAAATTAAAGTTGGTCATAGACTTGAAAATAAAAGCTAAAATTATGATGTTCTTATGAGAAAATAGAAAGATATAAAGCAATATCTTTGCATCATTTGGTAGGCCAAAATTGCAAAAAAGTTATTATTTTATTGCAAAAAATTAATAACACCAAAGGAAAAGAAATAATACATTCAACTTCATCAAATTTAACAATTTCTGTTTATCAAAGGGTAACAGTAAGAAGATGAAATGGCAAGCATAGACTGGGATAAAGCATTGTGTGTATGTATAAGACTTACAAAGTATGTGTATTCCAAAAATATAAAAAGCTCCTATAATTCAATGATTAAGAGGCAAAGAATCCAATTTTTTAAACAGGCAAAAGACATGAACAACCATTTCACCAAAGAATATGTATATATATATAAATGCCATAAGTGTATGAAAAAATTATTATCATTTTTATTAGGGAAACTAAGTAAAAATTCATAGAGACATCATTTTAAACATATGCATGGTCATATTTTTAAAAGATTGACATTGTCAGATACAGGAGAGCTTCAGAAAAATTGGAACTGTAAGACACTGCTGGTGGAGATGTAAAATGAAAAAAACAGTTTGAAAAAACAGTTTGATTCTTACAAAGTTTAAAATATATTTACCCTATAATCTAGATATTCTTCTCCAACATATGCATTTGCATTATTAGACACAAACTTTCAAATAGCCATAATGAATATGTTTAAATAGATTAAAGAAATGTAAGAATTCTGGCAGATGCATGGAAATTAAATGATAAAATGACAGAAGGATAGTTGGAGAGATAGAGAGATATGCACACAGAGAGAATATTGGAAATTGTAGTACTGAAAAATACGGATTAAATCTCAGTAGTTTAGACATGGTGGAATGATAATTCATGAACTGGAAGATAGGGCAGAAGAAAATAACTGAAAAGTGAGGAAATGTAAAATACATACGAGAGAAAAAACATAAGATTTTTTTTTTAAATTTTTAATTTTTTTATTTTTTTCCCCAAAAGTTGCATTTTAATACATGTTGGCAAACATAACAGAAAAAAACAAATTATCAGAAGCTGTACACACTGTTCACTGAAAATATTTGTTGAGGCAAATAGAAAAAAATTGTTACAATCATAATTTTTCTAACTTTGCACAAAATTATAAGCAGATTACATTCTTCATATTAAACATCTTTATATGCACTTTCAATGAACAG
>CM053417.1:2787694-2828033 GCA_028644305.1 Xerus rutilus
ACTATACCCATTCCCCTTTCCTGCCCCCCACCTCCCCCATGTCGCGTCTAGTGTTTCTCTATTTCTCTTATGTTTCCCATTCCCACCTCCCTTATTCATCAGCATCCATTAATCAGAGAGACCATTCGGCATTTGGTTTTTTGGGATTGACTTACTTCACTTAGCATAATGCTTTCCAGTTCCATCCATTTGCCTGCAAGATTTTTTTTGAGATGACCTAATGCAGGTGTAATTACAATCCTACAAGAAGAGAAGTGAGAGAATGGTACTGATGAAAATTTTAAGAGGTATCTGCTGACTACTGTCCAACCTGAAGAAAGATAAAAAGTAGGGACAGGATAAGGGAAGAACAGTGGAATGAATCTGACCAGCTTTCCGATGTATGTATTGAATATACCACAGTGAATCTCAACATTAGTGTATTCACAAAATGCTGTTTTACTAAAGAAAACCTGTAAGTAAGTAGCAGAAAGATCAGTAGAGTAGAGGGAAGGGAACACGTGGAGGGAAGAGGGAAAAGAAAGTGGAATACTGGGGACTGAATTAGAACAAATTGTATCCCACACTTTCATAATTATGTCAAAATGAATCCAATTATTATGTATAACTAAAAAGAAGCAATAAAATGAAAAACTATAAAATCAAATATGAAAATAAGGACACATCATGGTGAAATCACTGGAAACAAAAAGCAAATTGAATAAAATAGTCTTTAAAATAACCTAGAAAAAAACACATTGCCTTTAAAGTGATAACAAATACACTGACACCTGACCTCAACAGAAACAAAAATAGGACATTTTAGACAAAAAATAAAATGCTAAACATTCGTCATTACCATTAGACCCTCACTCAAGGAAATACTAAAGTTTATTCTTCAAACAAAAGGAGAACCATCTTTGAAAGAAGGTTGAAGATGTATATAAAAACACGAATGAAAATAAAACAAAATATGAGTAATAGTAATGTATATTGAATGTATAAAATAATAAGTGACTTATTGGGTCAATAACATATTTAGAATAAAATACTAGACTAAAACATAATCTATGTAAGTTGAGTTAGTAGAACATGAAGATAAAAATGCTCTGTGGGCTTTCACTATCAGGGATAAGTGTGCCAATTAATATTTAATTTTCATAAATCAAAGATGCATGCTGACTAAAACTATCCTATATCTTCTGGGAATTTTAAATGTTACAACTACTTAAAAAGCAGTTTGTGTCATATGAAGTTAAACATATGGTCACCATATGATCTTGCAATTCCATCCCTAGGTATTTACCAAGAAAAATGAAAGCATACACTTTTACAAATACTGACATGTAATCATCCAAGCACTTTTGTCTATAATTGTCAAATACTGAAAACAATCCAGATGTCTATTAATAGATGTCTCTGAATACATGAACAAATTATATTCTTTCAATACATTTCCTCTGAAATTAAGAGGAACAACTAAAGATAAATGAAAAACACGAATGAACCTAAAATATTATGCTGTGCGAAGGAATTGAGTTCATACTATATAATTTTATTTTCATTCCACTTATCACACATGCAGTTTGGTTACCACATGTAATCAAGTAAATGAACTAGAAGTGCTGAAAGGAAGTGAAGGGTCAGTCAGTTCTCCCTGAGCCTTTTAAGAAAAGCTTTTGAGAAGATTCTTGAAAGAAAAGCACTGGTTAACAGGCTGGAACTCCTTTTTTAAATGCTGAGATTCTCTTTGCCTATCTGCAAAGTGTTCTGAATGCTTGATTGAGAGTCTACTAGGTCTGACCAGCTAAGAGCTCTTCATAAGATGACAGTTCTAATTAAGCCCTAAAAATCTCTACTGAGATATAGGAAAGAAATGCATTTTGCAGTACTGTTCTCTCCAGCATTCACATGCATAGTGCTATGCATGTGCCAGGGTGGAAAATTGTGTTTGCTGATAACCATAAATGAAGCAGCTTCTTTTTCCTTAAGTTACTCCTACCTTGGTATGATATGAAGGTTACTGAGTCTTGGGGTCATTCTCAGAGTTTACCAGATCATGCATTCAAATTATTTTAAATAGGTACTAGTTATATGGCTGATTCCTAACATGGCTTGAAATGTGTTTTTTTTCTAATCTGCTTTGATGACTCCCTACCTAGTTCATGCAAAGTATTCCTTTAGCATCTCTATTTAAATTGCACTGAGTCTTTTCCAATCTGGATTGTTATGTATATAGCAAATATATAAGTAAGGTTCACAATGGAGCAAGATGGGAATGGAAACCCCAAGGTTACAGCACATATGGTAGACTCTCTGGATGGCATTATGACTTTATTCCATGCCCTACTTGACCCAGGCTCACAAGGCTCATATTTCCCATCCTCTTCAGCCTGTCAGCACTTAGAAAGAAGTTGTGATCATTCCTTCTTCTTTTTTTTTTAAATATTTTTTAGTTGTAGATGGACACAAATATCTTTATTTATTTTTATGTGGTGCTGAGGATTGAACCCAGTGCCTCATGCATGCAAGGCAAGCACTCTACCACTGAGCTACAATCCCAGCCCTCATTCCTTCTTCATCAAGTTGGGATTATTTAGATCAATTGATCTAAAAGAAAGCTCTGGTTTTACAGAAAATCAGAAGACACAGATTTAGTAATAGAGACCTAAAATGTGGTATGGCTACAGGACCATTTTCCACAATAGTTGTTTCATTATTAGAAGAAAGTCTAGAATTAAAGAAGTGAAAACACTACAGAACTCAGACGATTTAAAAAAAATGGTTGTAGATGGACACAATACCTTCATTTTAATTTATTTTTTAATGTGGCATTGAAGATCAAACCTAGTGCCTCACACATAGCCAGGCAAGTTCTTTACCACTGAGCCACAACCTCAGCCCCTCAGACCATGTTCTGAATCTTGGACTCAGTTTTGGGTTGTTCAGAATAGAACCACCAAGATGAGGAAGGCAGTGAGCAAGAGAAGTTCATAAGGGGAACATGGATCTCTATATTTATTGTGGAGATGAGTAGATTCACAGGAAATCATAGGTCCCATTTTCAGGTCTCTGAAGGCTTGTTCTGGAAAGGAGGGAGTGGAATTTTTCTTCTTGTCACAAAGGAACTTTAAGATTAGTCAGTGGGCTGGTAGTTAAGAGAATACAGATTTCAGCTCAAAAGTAGATTTCTCTAATTTAAAAACTCCCTTACAATCAAATAAACTACTTACTCTTCAATAGACATGTTTAAGTAGAGGTTAAGGACAACTGTTAGAAGTGCCACACTGAATATTCCTATCTCTGTGCCAATTGAGATAGAGTGACTATGAGGTGGACCCATCCACCTAGCTTTGACATCTCTGTATTGTACTTTAAATGGACCATTTCAAGTGCCGTAAAGCTCCTTTCAAGTAGGAATCTGGTGAGCTCATCAAATAGGATTTAATGTATTCCAGTTGCAACTTGCTCTCATATTCTCTCTCTCCAGGTGTCACCACTGTTCTCACCATGACCACCTTGAGTATCAGTGCCAGAAACTCCTTACCTAAAGTGGCATATGCGACGGCCATGGACTGGTTCATAGCCGTCTGTTATGCCTTTGTATTTTCTGCACTGATTGAATTTGCCACTGTCAACTACTTCACCAAACGGAGTTGGGCTTGGGAAGGCAAGAAGGTGCCAGAAGCCCTGGAAATGAAGGTGAGATATGGCAAAGGAGGGGCTGGGAAGCATCCCCGAGAGAACTGTATTGGGACCAGGAGTGAGCAGCCCATAGCCTGCAGGAACTGGGCAGGGCTGTGTGCTATTCACTGGGGCCATCAATCCAATTCTCAACTGGAGTGCTTCTTGGCAATGAAAAGAGAGCAGGTGCCATGGAGGCTTTACATTGTGACCAAATGCTAGACTCAAGGGAAACCCATCAGTATTTACAGAGTCTCCTGGAAGCTCCACTCTATCTTAAATCCAGTGAAAAATCTCTAGAGCCACCTCTTTCCAATACATTTAGCTTATAGTCAAACAAAAATGATTACCATTCCTTCTATCTTTGCTTATTTTTCTTTGTTTATTTTGTTGTTATTGATTGGAGGGTACCAGAGACTGAACTTAGAGGCACTCAACCACTGAGCCACATCCCCAGCCCTGTTTTGTGTTTTATTTAAAGGCAAGGTCTCACTGAGTTGCTTAGTGCCTCACTTTTGCTGAGGCTGGCTTTGAACTCACCATCCTCCTGCCTCAGCCTCCCGAACCACTGGGATTATAGGCATGTGCCACTGTACCCAGTGTCTTTCCTTATTTTTTATTCTCCACTGAAATGCTCTTCCCCTCCCATGCTTGGTGAGAGCCAAGTGAAATAGTACTTTCTCCATACAGCCTTTCTGGAATTATCCAGAGAGATTTAACTTTTCTGTGGGCAGATACTCCTCATATTTAAATGATTTATTTATATTAAAAGTATTTGGCTCCTTGTTAGACTGTGAATAACTTGAGGGCAGGGACTTATCTGTATTCTTGCACAGCTGACTCATTGTAAATGCTGAATAAATGTTGATTGGATTGGTGGGTAAATGGTAAAGAAAGGAGAAAAAATAAACCAACTGGTTGGTAGAAATTAATTATGAATGTGGAATCCAGATTTTTCTTCTCTTGATCCTTTAAATGAGTTAAGGTATCTAAATCTAGATGAAGATTATCAAATATGACAGAACTTGCAGATGTGATCCCAGAACTGTCTTAGTACTTTTCAAAGAATCACAGAGAATAGAAATGGTAATGAAGATTTTTTTGAACTGGAGAAAAAGACATTTTCCATAGAGTACAGAATAATGAGTCGGCAAAATTTTGAAATAGACTACTTATTTAAACAGAACTTATTACCACTTTCCTATTCTATCTATTTGATCATAGAAATTTTTGGTTAGTTTTATTAATATACTTAGTCAAGTTATTTCTTCTGTATGCTTAAATGTTTGTCTCTCTATGTCTGGATTTATCAGCTATGAGAAAGATCTGTTGGCTCCCCACCTACTACCATATAAAGAAACCAAGATACTTATCCTACCTCTTGCCATCTTTCTCTATCAGTTCCTTTCATCTCCCAAACTTGTTATATTACTATTATAAGGCCATAATTCATATTTGTTTCATCATAGTTCTACATTTAAATGGGTTCTTTCATTTAAGTAGGTTCCCCCTCCATTTTTCCATTTATTGCTTGGTTACCTCAAGGTTATCTTCTAGAAGTTTCTTTAGGAAGGTCCCATGGGAACTATATTTTGTACTTCCTTACATGTGTAAAACACCTGTCTATTGTGTTTATACTTGAATTATAAGTGGGCTATTGTGCACTTGGTGGGATGAATTTTCTTTGATGACTATAGACTTTGATTACTATAACCAATTCTGACATTTAATGTTTTTTTTCCAGAAATCTAGAGTCAGCCTGAGAATTTCTCACAGTATAGGAGACTTGACTTTATGGTCTAAAAGCCCATATAAATATATCTCTTATTTGTGAAGTCCAGTTACTTGACAAGGATATATCATAATCTGTATAAAATTTTCCTAGGATACCACATTGGCCTTTAAACCTATATATTCATGACCTTATGTTTCACGAAAGCTTACTTAAAATATATATGCTTAGCCAGGAGCAGTGGTGCATACCTGTAATTCCAGTGGCTTGGGAGTCTGAGGCAGGAGAATCTCAAGTTCAAAGGCAACCTCAGCAACTTAGTGAGGCTCTAAACAACTCCGTAAGACCCTGACTCTAAATAAAATATTAAAAAGGGCTGGGGATGTGGCTCAGTGGTTAAGTGCCCCTGGGTTCAATTTCTAGTACCAAAAATCAACACCACACACACACACACACAAAAATCATATATTTGCTATGTTTTCTTCCTAGAAGGACAAGTTATGCATATCATAGAGCTTTTTTTGATCTTTCATATCTATCATTTCTTTTCTAATAATTTTAGTTATTTTCCATTTCATTTTCACTCAGTTTTCTCAAGCCTATTTTTCATGTCCCTGACCATTTTCAACATAGTAATTTGTCTTCAGTTATCACTGGAAATTGCATTAGAGGTGTTCTTTACTAGCCCTACTGTGTGTGGAAATATCACTTTAGTGAGTGACTGAGAATAAGCAGGATAATAGTGAATTGTCGAAAATGAGTAGTATCAAATTCATAATTTGATTAGCATTAGTTGTCTATATAAACTCTTGTGAGTTTTGCTCCCTGTCATGATTCTGCTTCTACTTTCAAGAAGTTTCCCTTGCTCATAGGAAAGCACTCTATATACGGTACAGATCTATGTATGGGTGTATGCATGTACCCAACAGCATACATTTCGTTTTATATCTTTTAATTTTCCAGTCCCTACCTCCTCTGACAATTTTTGGTGGTCAAAAAGAATTCCAGGATATTTTAACTACCAGCATGACACTGATTTTATTTTAAAAAAAAGATTATTTTTCCTCCCTCAAGCCATGCTAGCCACTTTGTGAGATCAAGGTTATAAAGTTATTTAAGTTTCATCAAAAAATAAAGTTTTAGGACTCAAGATATAGCTGAGGTAGAGTGCTTGTCTAGCATGTGCAAAGCCCTGCAATTGGTCCTTAGCACTTTAGAAAACAAAACAAAAGCAAGATAAGGTTTTAGTTTCTTTTATTTGCCTTATTGTTTTTGTTTGATTCCAGAGAGGAGAAGGGAGCAAAGATGTACTAACTCTGATGTAGTAAACTTAAATATTCATAGAATATATTATTAAACATATATTTTAAGAGCAATTAATAGAGTAAGGAATATACAACCTGAGTTTGCTAAGAGAAAATTATGACAAACTAACCTTATGTGCTTTTATAGAAAGTTTAATGAGCTCATAGATCAGGAAATGCCATAGATTTTATCAAGTGATTTAAGTAACTTCGCATTATGCCCCCATGGTGAATGGAAAGTACTTAAATAGTTATCATTAGGCTGGTTGACCAATTGAAGTCAAACAGAATTCACTGATGGATTGACATTAACCTGAATAGAGGTCCCTGAGAATAATTCATACATTTTTTAACCCTTCAAATGTTGTCATCAATGACTCAGATAGACATATAAGGTATAAAATTCACATTATAAGGGAGTGTTAGTGAATTTTAATTACTTGGGAGAGGACTATTTCTGAATTAAAAATCAAAAAGAATTTCTGACGTTTAAGTAGACAGTCTAAAGTTAAAAATCAACATTTCTTAAATCAAAAATTCTGTGATGTAAAATCTTAAAAACAATTGCACATTAGAAATGTAATGTTGGGACATGGGGGAAAGTCAAATCTAATGTAAACCTACCATGTGGCACAACCTTTAAAAATTGCAATTTGTTTTGGTTTTGATTTAAAATGTATAACAAATGAGATGATAAGCCCACTTTATTCCGTATAAGTTGATCCATGTGGCGTTTACTGTTTCAGTTTGACTGATATACTCAAGGAGGGGCAAATGCCTCAAGAGGGTGGTTATTTCTATTTATAGATATCTGAAAGGCTACCATGGATATCTTGTGAAAAATGAGATTAATTTGTTTGTTTGATTTTGTGGCCAGGAAGAGGTACTGAGGTGGTTAGAAGATAGAGAACTGGAATAGACTGTTAGAAAGTATTGAGGTACATGTCAAAAAGATGACCATTTCTCCACTCAAACAGTATTGAAAATGAAAAATTTTAAAATGGAACAAAAAGAATGGTCTAAAACTTTTCTGAAAAGATGATCATCTCAGTCTTCCTTCTTAGCCTCTCCCCATGGTCAAAATATTTACGTTCTCTACAAGAAGCAGATTGTAACATTTTAAAAATAAATATGGAATGCATAAAATGGATCTATAATATGAAGATCCTATACTTTACACAGTGATGATGTGTAAGAACTAGCAGTGAGACTCATAGAAAAACGTGTAAAGTGCATTTGAAGTGAACATACTAGAATTTAATCATAGTTTAGCTTATTTTTTCTTCCTTTGGAGAGACTTATTAAACCTTATTTGCTTTATAAAGTTAGAATGAGTGAGCATGAAACTTTTAAAATAATATAGCTGATTTTAAACTTTATTTCTGATCTGTATTATGGTCAGAGATTAGATAAAACGTAGGAGGAAAGATTATAGAGGAAAAATGGAACAGATGGAAATAAAAACTCATTTTCAAATGAAGACAAATGACTACCCTATAATTATACTCTGAATAATAGATGAACTGTGGGCTTCTGAGGATCAACTATATGTGTTTTATAACTGCTTATTTTGACATTATCTCTAAAATGACAGTAAATTAATAAAATAGGTATAAAGCCACAAATACCAGGAGAGCTGGAAAATGTTTGTCAGTCAAACAAAACATTTTAACACATCTTTAGAAAACTGAATGTGAGTGGAAGGAATGATAAATTATTTATCAAACTGAAATAAGACAGAACCCAGGAGAAACTCAATAGAGAACAAAGGTACAACTAAGTAGATTGGTTTAAAAGCATGTGTACAAATTTTTAAAACTCCAGAATCTGTCCAACATATGAAATTATTCATCTAGATATGTGCTCTACAGAATGAAAAGCAAGATTTCCCTTCTGTATTAGTCAGCTTTTCATCACTGTGACAAATACTTGAGTGAAACAACTTATTGGAGGAAAAAAATTTTTTTGACTCATGGTTTCAGAGGTTTCAGTCCATGGATAGCTGTCTCCATTGCTCTGTTCCTGTGGTGAGGCAGAGCATCATAGTGGGAGGGCATGGCAGAGGAAAGCATTTAACCACATGGTAGCCAGTAAGTGGGGGTGTGGGGGAGAGAAAGAGAAAGGAGCTAGAGACAAGGAGTACTCTTCCAGGGCATGCATACACCCAATGACCCACTTTGGATCACAAAGCCAAATTACAATGTAAGAGAGGAAGATTTAAAAAACAAAAGACAATGACATCAATAAAGGAACACCTTGTCTTGGAAGGAGGGAACAGAGATAATATCAAAAATTAAAGAGAAGGGGCTAAGGATATAGCTCAGTGATAGAGTGCTTGCCTAGCATACACAAGGCCGTGGGATCAATCCCCAGCATCACACACATACACACACACACACACACACACACACACTCAAAACAATTAAAGAGAAATTAAGAAAAACAAATCCAACTTATATCTTAGGTTTTACCATAAATTGCATATATTTTCCATAAAAAAGAACATGATGCTATACAAGATAAAATCAAAGAATAAAGAAGAGTTCTTGAAATTAAAAAAATAATACTTGGCAAAATAAAAATTTTAAAAGTGAGGTAGAAAAATAAAAGAAAGAATATTGCCTCATTAGGTTGGGGACAGGGGAAGGAGTTAAAATAAAGGTAAGAGACTTAGGGATGAAAAGTAAGAGTAAAAGACTTTGGGAATCTAAGAAGTTCATATAACTCAGAAATCATAGAATGAATCAACAGCAAAAAAGAGAAGGAAGGAAATTAAGAAAGAACTAACAGAAATTTTTACAAATGAAAAGTCATGAGGCTCCAGACTCAAAGTGTTCTTATGAGACTACATAAAGGCACATCATCATGGAATTTCAGAAATCTAGGAACAAAAATGATAATCTAAACATAATCGAGAAAGAAAACAAATGTTATTTACAAATAAATAATAAAGAGAATGGCATCAGATTTCTCAACTGTATTAGATATTGGAAGACAGCGAAGCAGTAAATCTCATGAACCTGAGGAACAACTGATTTTCAACCTGTGCATAACCAAAGTATCACTTAAGTGAAGAGATAAAGTAGTCATTTTCAGGCCTGCAAGTATACAAAAATGCCATCTCCTATGTATCCTTCTTTAGGAAAATATTGGAAGACATATTCTACAACAATAAAATAGAACATAAAAGAAATACATAGAAATCTCTCAAAGTAGTGGAAATGTGTGAAGTGCCTGACAAATAATTCAAAATTATTGGTTTAAGAAAGCTCAGTATACTTCAAGAAACTACAGTGGAACAATTCAGTGGTATCAGGAAAATGATCAATGATCAAAACTATCAGATTAGCAGATATTTAAAGTATTGTCTTAAAAAATCAAATTCTGAAACTGAAAATGTAATGAATAAAATGAAAAATTAAATAAAGAACATCAACAACAGAATTCAACAAGCACAAAAAGAATCTGTGAACCTGAAGATAGGTTATCTGAAAATATGCATTCAGAAGAGAAAAAGTATTAAGTATGAAAAGCAACAAAGAAAGCTTATAAGATTTATGTGATAGCATCAAAAGAGCAAATCCTACATTCATAGGAATTCAAGAATAAAAAGAAGAACAATGGGGTATAAAGTTTATTTTAAATAAAAATGATAGCAGAATACATTTCAAATCTGGGGAGAGAAATAAATATACAGGTACAAGAGCATAGGCCTCCAATCAGATTCACTGCAAACAAGATTCCATTGAAACATATCATAGTCAAATGATTGCAAATCAAAGACAGAGAATATCTTGAAAGAGGAAAAAAACCAGCAAATTACATGTAAAGGAGTTCTACTAGGTTGCAGTGGATTTCTCAGTATAGATTTTATAGGCTAGGATAGAGTGTGATGATATATTCCAAGTGCTAAGGGGAAAAAATGACAACCAGGAATAATGTATCCTGCAAAGCTGTCCTTCAGAGATGAAGAAATAAGACTTTCTCAGACAAACAAAAGCTGAAGTAGTTCATCATCACCTGACCTATCTTATAAGAAATGCAAAAAGAAGTTCTTCAAGCTGAAAGGAGAAGTTGCTAATTAGTAACACAAAAACATATGAAAGTATAAAACACAGTGGTAAAAGTTAAATTTTGAATATTCTCATTCTAATACTGTAATGGTGATGTGTAAGACACTTACATCTTTAGTATGAAAGTTAAAAGATGAAACTTAAAAATAACAGCTATGAGAATTTGTTAAAATATAACTTTTGTAGAACTATATCAAAATGGATTCTACTGTCATGTATAATTAAAAGAATCAATAAAAAATCTAAAACAGAAAAAGATAATATAAAAAGACACTAATTGTGAAATCAAAAACAATCTATTAGTGGAGGCTGGAGCACAAAATATACATTTAAGTTTTTATTAGTCTAAAATAGCATGTTATAACTTTAGGATGTTTAATGTAAGTCTCATGGTAACTCCAAGGGAAAAAAATCAACACAGTGAAAAAACAACCTACAGGATGGGAAACAATATTTGCAAACTCTGAATCTGATAAGAGGTTAATATCTAAAACATATAAGGAACCAAGACAACTCAATAGCAAGAAAATAAGCAACTCCTTCTCAATACTAAAATTTTTGCTTTAATTTCCTTCCTTGACAATGCCAGTAAAATTACAGTGACTGATTAATATATGTTTTGTTGGAAATGGTGAGGGAAATTAAAAGGTAATTTTCCTTCCTTAAAAATATTTGTGATTGAATTGATTACTGCTTCTCCCCATCTATAGAACACAAAATGCCTATGGAGCTAAAGAAAGTGTGTGTTGTTCTACATGATTATTTTAGAAACCTGGTCATAACCAGCTTATAACATGAAAGCTTCTAGCAAAATCAGGGCAGTGGTTTTGTTTTTGTTTCTTGGTATCCCTATGAAAAAAGGGATTGCTAAACAAATTAATAAGTAAGCAGGCAAACAAGTAAAGCACTATTCTATTTAATAGCAAAAGCATTTAACAGCAGGACTCTATTCACAAAATGACTTTGCTAATTATAAATGAGTCTCATGTAGTATTTAAAGCATTTACAAGGTTCTCAGAAGCCTTAGAGTTCTGTCCCCACCTCCACTTATAGCAATGTGATGCAATCCTCAAAGAGAAAAAAACATTGCTTTTAAAATGTCCTGTTAGTCAGACTATTCATTTACCTAAATCAACACCCCCTCATCTTTGATGCTTGCCCTCCCTGATTGAAAACAATAAAACCAGCATAGGCAGGCAGAGAAAAATCTTTTGGGATTTGACCTCTGCCTGTCTGCACACCCTTAGTTCCTACAACTCTTTGCCATGCACACTGTGATCCAGCCTCTACAAACCGTTTGCCATCCCTCAGACAGTGCCCTTGGCCTATGTACTGGCCTTTGCTGCATCTTCGTTTGATGAGTTCCTGCTCATCTGTGAACCACACCACAAACTCCATTGCTTTCTCTGAGCGACCTTTTGCTATACCTCCTGGTTTTTGCCTCCTGCCCTTTATTGAATTCCCATAACGCTTTGCTCAAAACTGTTAGAACTCTGATTACATTCTATGACAATGTTCACAAGGCTCTCTCCCACACTGGACTGTGCACTCCTAGAAAATAGGTACTGAAACTGTCTTGTCTTTTAACCTTTCCACTTAACTCTTCTTGGCCTAGTAGACACTTAGTAAATATTGAGCAAAAGTTATTACTGGGATCAAGAAGGTAAATGGCAGTGAGGTTGAAAGAAGAAAAGATAAAATCATGGGAACTCTGAAGCAGAGGAAAAGAAATAAAAGAGATTAGGAGAAAGGGACAATAAGGGAGGGTAGGAATAGAAAGAGCTTGGATGGAAACAAGTAGGAAATGGAGGAGTAGAGGAAGGCAACATGAGGTGTCTGATATTGGAGCATTTCTGAGCCAAAGAGGGATGGAGGGAAAAAAAGGTCAGAGTGAAGAATAAGGCAGCACCTAGCCTATAGCCCATGAGCCAGGCCTCTGCCTTTGGCTAGAGATGAGGGCTGTCCTGTTCCCTTGGTTCCTCTGCTTCTAAGCTTTGCTTTTGTGATTCAGGTCTAAATATTATCTCCTCTTTTTTCTTTAGCAACAGGGAGCCCCAGTAAGGTTCCATATGTACATGAATGCATATATGTGAGGACAAATGGACGTGTGTTAGCTTGCTTCCCACTGCCTGTTTGGACATTTTTACTCTGAAACATAAGCCCAAAGGGCAATGCCATAGCAAGCCCTCAGCCATTTCTGCCTTTGCTGTCTCAGGAGGGGTCATTTTCATATCCCTTTGCGGGAGCTATATCTCCTGCCTGAAGTCTGGCCAGAGTGGAAAACCTTGGTGTGCTCCCAACCTTGCCGAATACATCACAGTGCATGAAGGCCAGGATGTTTGTCACAACAATGCATGTATACATACCATAGTATTTATTGTGCCTTTAGGATGAAATGACTTTTCAGACTCACTGAGCTCTTTTTCTCACAGAGGATATACTACTTGATGATCATGTTCTTTTGGAGCTATTTCTCAGGTAACCCAAAATGTCTAATGTCTATAGAAAGCAGCACAGTGCAGCCATAGATAAAAATCAAGAGTCCAGGTTGCTCGTATGAGCTCAGCCATTCAGTGTGAGGCTAAGTGTTCTCATCTGCCAAACTATATAATATATAAGGCCCTACATATGACTAACAGTCTGTAATTTACCTGTGGTTGCAACCACCAGTCTATCATGTGATCCTCTCAACAACTTCCTAATTATTTTGATCCTCATTTTACAGATGAAGAAACTGGAGCTCTGAGAGGAAAAGTGACTCAGCTGAAGCCACATAGCTAGTGAGCCAGAATGATGCGAGTTTTCTGTTTTTAAACTCATCTTCAATCATTCCTAGACAAAAACCTGGCTACTTATTGGCTTTATGGCCCCTGTTTCTTAATTTCCCTCATAGCTCCTCCTTCCTGCAAGACACTGAAGGTACTGTGCATAATGAATTAATTAGCTTGTGTTTTATTTTCCCCTCCTCCCCTCTTCTCCCCTTCCAAACCTCTAGAAGAAAACACCAGCAGCACCAACAAAGAAAACAAGCACCACCTTCAACATTGTGGGGACCACCTATCCCATCAACCTGGCCAAGGACACTGAGTTCTCCACCATCTCCAAGGGCGCTACTCCCAGTGCATCCTCAACTCCAACAATCATTGCTTCGCCCAAGGCCACCTATGTGCAGGACAGCCCCACTGAGACCAAGACTTACAACAGTGTCAGCAAGGTTGACAAAATTTCCCGCATCATCTTTCCTGTGCTCTTTGCCATATTCAATCTGGTCTATTGGGCCACATATGTGAACCGGGAGTCAGCTATCAAGGGCATGATCCGCAAACAGTAGATAGTAGTGGGGGCCCGGCAACCAGAGCACTGTATACCCCATGAAGCATCCAGGCATCTAAACCCCGGGGCTCCCCTCCATGTGTTTCAGGATTTTTCTTTTTAACCCCCTTCCAAGATGTGACTCTCAATTCATATTTATGAATCTCAATGAAAGTTTAGCAACAGAAAAATTACTCACCCCTCTAACATTGCTTAGTTCTCCCAGCAGAGCCAAACACTGCCATTGGTCCAGTTGCTCATCTTACTCTGCCAGTCTCCCCCAGCTGAGGGCACTGCATGGATCTTATTGCATTCTGCCCACTGCAGAAAGAACTGGAGACTCTGCTCCCTAAAGTGGGAGACTTGGCTGTTGGAGAGGCACAGACTGAGGAGATTTGTTGACTGGTTTAGACCAGATGATCCTGACTCAATTGGGAGCCAGGCTGGGCTGTCGTCACATATAGTCCTGTCTGCCACCTCTTCTGCCTACAGCATAAGAACTGATAACAAAGGCAGAAGCCAGTACTAACCTGTGTTCACTATCCCCAACCCCTTTCTTGGCTTGAAGGTTAGTGCGGACAATTAAGGCTCAAAACTATCAAACATGTATGGTTAAAGCAAATAAAAGCAGCTGAGCCAGACTGGCCCCAAGATGGCTGTGGCCCTGCCAGGTTCAGCCCTTCAGGAATATCTCTCCTCCAAGGAGTTTCTCTTCAATGCCCTTGACCACTTTGTAGCCAGCTGGGCACAGCTTAGTTCGTATTCATTACTGACTGCAAAAGAGATTTTTTAAAGTTAAACCAAAAGATGTTAATAGAAAGAAAAACATCTAGAGCAAATGCTTGTATGAGAATTTTTAAAAGTTGGGAGAGATAAGAAACTTACCTCCTTTGCTAACAGAATAGTCAAATACTGGATGGGACAAGAGGGGTTAGTGGTAGTTCAGGATTGAAGACTGGTACAAATGAAAGGGTCACTGGTAGGAGCAAGTCAAGTTCTTCCTTCCATATCCTCCAAAATCCAAACCCTTGCCCAATCTCAGGAACTTTGCTCCCACCATGTCAGGCACCTCTGGTCATCTGTGAATGGCAATTCTTCTTATGAGGAGTGAATTGGTAATTCATACAAACATGTCTAGTTAACTTTTGAGTCAACTAAATCATTAACTTTATTACCAGTTTTATAATGAATTACAGGCCATTTAATCTCATTCATTCTTCATTTTAATGTGAGTAAAAGGGATAGGCATAAATACAAAATTTTTTATAAGATAGATAAACTGAGTCCCAGAAGTTTGAATATTTGTCTAGAATCCCTACAAGTATCTTTAATAAAGAACTATCATATATGCCCCTCTCCAAAGGCCAAAATGGAGAAAGAACTGAGAAGTCCACTTTGACTCAGAATCAGCACAATTTCAGTGGGCTTTCTGGGTCATGAGAGCAGATTGTTTGGACACCAAAAAGGTCTTTAGAAAGTTATAATGCATCACCCAAGAAGACCACTGTAATAGTCATAGCTCAAAGAAATGAGACTGTTTAAGTCCACAGCTGTAGCCACTTTGGATCTGAACACTGAACTAGTGCAGAGTATCATAGGAGCTCAAGGTGAAGTCACAGATGGCACCACAAGCAGATTCTCCCTGCCCGCCCCCTGAACAAAGCCCCTAATGGGTGTATCATTAGCTGCTGGTTGCCCTTTCATCCATCCTTCCCCCATCCCCTGCTTCCTTGCCATTGCTGGGATAACGCATGCCAGTCCCATTATTCCTAAGACTGTGTCTGTAGGTAAATTCATGACTAGAAGAGTGTAGTTTTGTGGATATGTGGGGATGGGGGGTGGGGTGGGTGGGGCCATTACTGATTGTCAAGGATTTAGAATGGAAGCCTGACCTTTGCCTCTCTGTAGAAATTGTGTTTCCAAATGCTTTGGTGCAATGTTTAGCGGCTGTTTATTAAACCCTTTATGAATTGTACTTGGGCTGGAGAATTTTTATTGGTCACTCTTCACCTAATGCAGACAGTAGTACTATGCTCTTTCACCTCTGTTCTTGTGCCATCCTTACTTACATTTCTTAACACCATTAGAATAAGATGGAAGAAAGTTATCCCAAAATAAGAGCTCCATTACAGTGGTGGAGCCCATGTGAAAACATAGCTTGCATCCATTCAGTGGTCTTATTACCCACTATAAAAGAGAAGGAAACAGCTGTGTTGCTTCCCGGAAATAAAGAAAGATGTTCTTATCGCAATTCTAAAGGCTTTCTCTTTTCCATTATTATTTCCCTTCAGCAATAGTTCTCTTAAGGGGCTGGGGTTGTGGCTCAATGGTAGAGTACTTGCCTAGCATACGAGAGGCACTGGGTTTGATCCTCAGCACCACGTAAAAAAATAAATGTATTGTGTCCACTACAACTAAAAAAATAAATATTAAAAAAAATATTTCTCGGGGCTGGGATTGTGGCTCAGTGGTAGAGTGCTTGCCTCGCATGCATGAGGCACTGGGTTCGATCCTCAGCACCACATAAAAATAAATAAAGATATTGTGTCCATCTACAACTAAAAAAATATTTAAAAAAATAGTTCTCTTAGGCAGTATTATTAGGCAGAATGAGAGTGAATGTTGAGAAATGGAGGATGACCCTTTATTTACAGAGTTAGGAAAAATCTGGGAAATAATCTCAAAAGATTTACTTGAGAAAATTACCTGGCCTGTAAAGGATGGGGGGAATCTCCTTGGGAGCGAATTTCTTGTCTTTTAAAAAATTTTTTGAATTTGTTTTAGTTATCCATGACAGTAGAAATGCATTTATGCACTATGATATATCATACATAGATGAGGTATAATTTCTCATTTTTCTGATTGTGCATGTTGTAGAATCACATTGGTTATGCATTCATATATATACATAAAGTAATAATGTCTGTTTCATTCTACTATCCTTTCTATCTCCATATCCCCTCCCCTTCCTTCACTGCCCTCTACCTAATCTAAGTTAACTCTATTATTTCCTAGTGCCCTCCCTTATTGTGAACTAGCATCCAAATATTAGAGAAAACATTCAGTCTCTGTTTTTTTGGGATTGGCTTATTTTGCTTAGCATGATATTCTCTAGCTTCATCCATTTACCAGCAAATACCATAATTTCATTCTTTTTTAAAGCTGAGTAATATTCCATTGAATATATATTTACCACATTTTCTTTATACATTCATCTATTGAAGGACACCTAGGTTGGTTCCATAGTTTAGCTATTGTGAATTCAGGTACTATAAACACTGACATGGTTGTGTCAGTGTATGCCGATTTAAAAAAAAAAAAAAAAGTGAAAACCAGCAAAGGGAGGAACTATACTAGAGAAATATTCAACCAAAGGAGAAACTAAGTCAAATTAAAAACCACAAATAAATCAAAATGACAGGGAATACAAATCATATCTCAATAATAATAACCTTGAATGTTAACAGCCTAAACTCATCAATCAAAAGGCATAGACCAGCAGATTGGATTAAAAAGCAAGGCCCAACAATACGCTGTCTCCAAGAGACTCACCTCATGGGCAAAAGACATCCACAGACTGAAGGTGAAAAGATGAGAAAAAACATATCACTCATGTGGGTTGCATAAACAAGCACGGGTTTCCATCCTCATTTCAGATAAAGTGGACTTAAGCCAAAGTTAATCAGAAGAGACAAAGAAGGACATTTCATACTACTTAATGGAAGTATATATCAACGAGACATAACAATTGTAAATATTTATGTCCCAAACACTGGAACATCTCTGTACATTAAACAAACCCTTCTCAATTTCAAGAATCAAATAGACGACAACGCAATAATACTGGCTGATTTTAACACACCTCTCTCACTACTGGACAAATCTTCCAAAAAAAAAAAAAACTAAATAAAGAAACTATAGAACTAAATAATGCAATCAGTAATTTAGACTTAACAAACATATAGAATATTTCATCCACCACAGAGAATTTTATATCCTAAAAAGGAGTTTTCTCTTTTAAAATAAAGGAAGGGACTTGGATAATCTGATCCTTGATGCGTGTTCTAGCCCCGTGATGATCCAATGAGTGTGCTATTACTACAGTAATTCCAGTCCCTGACAAGTTCAGTCACGTCCCCAAAACAACTACAAGACACAGATGGCAACCTCTTATATAAAATTGCCAAATTACCAAGATCTTAGTATTGTTTTCTTGAGAACCTTCTGAAACCATATTGCCTCTAAAAATTATGTCCCTGGTGTTAGGGCAAAGCTCAAACTGTTCCAATCAGCACTTCTGTTGCTGAGCTCCACTAGAGTTTAAATACTTGCTCTAGGGTTACCAGTACCGCTGGGTTGGGGTATTTTATGTTATTAAGAACATGAGAGAGAGATCCCAGCAGATTATTGAAGGTACCAGTCTAGAGGCTGCTAGAGGACTGTGTAGCACACAAAAAACTAAGTATTTACTGAATAACTGAATGCTTACCGCATGAAGGAGGATTTCTTCTGTGATGTTTGAGAAGAGACTAGCCAAACCATGATCAATGGAGACTAATGGAAATAAACAAACACAATGTGCAGTCTTCTAAGGCGGCCCAGGGAGCATCCCAGTACCAATAAATGTGCTCTATTTTAAGCCACTTAAAATAGCTTTATCTTAATTAAATAATTGTTTGCTTCTATGGGCTTTTAAATCTGGGGGTTCATTAAAGATCTATTAGTGCCTCTTACTAAATTACCGAAGGCAGGAGAAGGCATGGCTGAGCACTAGACCCACCTAATTCCTCAGACATACCCACTGGCCCATCCAGTAAGCATCTCTGTTATGGCACCCTTCTGAGGGCTCCCCAGGATGGGCTTGGGAAAGAGACACTCTGAAAACTCTGAATCATTGCAAAAGGTCAAGCAGGAAAGAACAGGAAGGAGAGTGAAAGAGGAAAGGACACACAATTGGGGAAAATGCTGTTAAACGGATCCAAGAACTGGAGATAGCCCTTTATCCCAAAAGCATTCATCAGTGACCATCTGCTGGAGGGAGGCCAAAAGTACCTTGCCCTTGTTGACGGAAAAGCTGCCTCTGGAACCTCCTACCTTTTCTTATACTTTTGTTTCTTTAAATATCTTTTATTTAAGGTATACAGAATGATGTTTTGATAAACACACATAGTGAAATGATTATTAAAAATAAGTCTATGTACTTGAGTTTTGGGGATTTGTTCATTTGTTTTTCCTTTTTTTAGATGTCATATATGAGTGAGATCATGTGGTACTTATCTTTCTGTGTATGGCTAATTTTGCTTAATATAATGATCTTCAGTTTTATCTATGTTGTCACAAATGATGGGGCAACCTACCTGTTCCACCTCCCTTCTGCCTCAGCTCTAATAATTTAGTACCAAGGAAAAACCACTGAGAAAAATGGGTATATGGATGTCATGCCAGGTTTAATTTCATTACAGTTGCTGTGTAATGATGGGCAAGTCCTTCCCCAGAGCTGAGACTAAGTTTCCCCATTAGTAAAATCAGATCATGATCAGAGCCAAATCAGAATCTCCTTTCCAGCAGCTTCCTGGTGGGATGCTCTGCCCCTAAATATCACCACATCCTGGAACCCACCCTGATTCTACTGTGACCCTCACACCAGCCTGCCCTAGCTGCATAAATCTCATCCTTTAGATTCTTGTGATACAATTCAGATGTGTAGGCAGTTTCCAAAGAATTTGACTAAATACTAAGTAAGGATACTTGGAGGCTAAACCAAGGAATACGTGGTTATAGTCATACCTCTATCAGTGAACTCCTCACCTCCCCAGCTCCACCCTCATATAAGCAGGGTCTCATGTGTGTGATGAGATGCAAGATTATTAGTTGCCCAATTCTAGTCCATGCATGGGAAGAGTTGGGTCTTAAATTGAGGAGATTATAGGTATCCTGGTGCCAAGCAGGGGGATCCCAGCTAAGAGCAGAGTGGAAACAAACACCTTTCATTTTTTTTCCTTCCAAACATTTTTTTTTGGCACCAGGGATTGAACTCAGGGGCACTCGACCACTGAGCCACATCCCCAGCCCTCTTTTGTGTTTTATGTAGAGACAGGGTCTCACTGAGTTGCTTAATGCCTCGCTGTTGCTGAGGCTGGCTTTGAACTCGCGATTCTCCTGTCTCACCTTCCAAACATTTAACTCAGGAGAGAACAGAAATTCCCAGAAGGGGACTCTCTAACTTCTATGACAAAATAGACAGACTTAATGGGATCTGCAGTTTTCCCTTCTCTTCCATCATGGAAAAACAGTAGCATCCCTTCAGTCTAAGGCCAGCCCCTTTTCTTTTTGTTCATCTCTACTCTCTCCTCAAAGAATACTAATTGTGTTTTCTGCTCTCAGTGAAGCTGCTCTTGCTGAGTCACCACTGTCCTTGTTACTAAAACCAAAAGGCATTTTCAGTTATCTTACTTGACCTGTCAGCAGCATTTGATACTGTTAATAACTATTTCATCCTTGAAACATACTCATTCGTCTCTAAGACACCACAGTCTACTGGTAGTCCCACTTTTTCCCCATGCCACCTTTCTAGTTCAAATATTTTCCTATTAAATTTCTTCCCTCCCCTCCCTTAAAAGTTTGGGGCTCCCTACAGTGTTTTCCCTGTTTTTGTTTCCCTTTCCACATTCTCCCTGAGTTCTCTCTCCTGATGGCTTAGTTACCACATATTCCAGTTATCTTTCATTGTGTAACAAATAACCCCAAAGTGAAATAACCCCTTATTATCTTGCCCATAGATAGGTCAAAAACGTGGACAGAAGACAGCAAGGATGACTTGTCTTTTTTTCATGATGTGTAGGACTACAGATAGAATGACTAAAACAAGGGGAGAGTGACTTCATTGACTAGAACATCTTGGAATGAAGGGTTCACTTCCCTGCTTCATATGGCAGGGGATTCTAGAGCAAGATGCAAGAATGTTAATTGCCCAGTTCCAGTTCTGTTCAGAAAGGCAAAAGTTGGGTCCTAAGCTGAGAAGATGAATGAGGGAGCTGGAGGCTGACTAGGGAATGGGAAGCCTTGCTCACATGTCTGCCAGATGGGCTATTAAGGTTGAAGGACAAGTTCATCTGGGACTTTGACTTGAGAATCTCTACATGGTTTTTCCTTGTGGTCCTCACAGCATGTATTCTGGGTTTTGAAAGAGAACATATCCAGGAGTCTCTGAAGAACAAATGTTCCAAAAGAACCAGGTGGAAGTTGCATGGCCTTTACTCTTATAGCCTGGGAAATCACACAGCCATACCTAAGGTCAGGGTAGAGTCAAAATGAGGGACACAGAGAGCCAAAGACATTGCAGGTGTGTATGAAAGTCACCACGCTTTCTTTGTGCTGGTGATTGCCAAATTGATGTCTTTAGCCTCTTTTCAAACCAATTCTTTTGTCATATTAACAGCAGAAATCTTCTTTCCTCAATCTTCAAAATTCGTCCCTTGATCATTCTTTTATTAGTCAATAGAAGCACCATTCACCCAGATGCTCAGGCCAAAAACATAGGAGGTATTCTTGATACCTCTCTCTCATCTCCACATCCAGTACAAGTGAAAATCTTGTAAGCTCAGCCTCCAACTTAAGTCCCATTTTTCATTCTCTCCTTTGCACTTCCACTACTAAAAAACCAGCCCAAGCTTCCATCATGAGGTTTACCTGGATTACTAGACCATCCTTTTAAATTATAAGCCAGGTCATGTCACTTACCTGTTTAATACCATATCAGCCACACATCAAGCGCCCCATATGCTTCTCTGGGATGGTTTTTCAGTTTGTCACATTACTTTCTTCCCTGCTTCCACCTGGCTAACTCTTGCTAGTCCCTCAGTTCTCACCTGATATGTCACATATCTCATACCCTTGTCCCTCCAGACTAGATGCTTTGTCATGCTGTGTGCTTCCACTCCACTTTTTTGCTCATACTAACCCAATATTTACCTTGTTTCATTGAAGTCTTTCCACAGACTAAGCACTGAAACAGAGAGCTGTCCTTGTGTACCATAGTATAGGGCCAAAGTCATAGTTCAGACTCAGCAAACACTTATTGAATAAAATAATTTCTGGGCTAGACTTTAGAAGACAATTCAGAATTTGCCAGGCAGAGAAAGAAGGGCATCCATGACATGATGCATAAAGGACCATGTGTGTGAGAGACCACAATGAGGTATATGGCCAGAATTATTTGTCTTAATAATTCAGACATTCTATCCAATAGGATGGGTGGTAACTGTATCAACTCTGGACCTAAAAGATGGTATAAGAGACACAACATGTCATCTACCTGAGAAGCTGATCTCATGCCATAATCTTACTGACTTGTGATCCTGGGAGGCTGGCTTAGAAAGTTGATATCAACGTACATGATGTGCTTTGAGGAAACTCACTTCCTGGTCTCTGAGATTGGTGTCTCCATTTCAAACCAACTTCCTTCAGACCTATCCTTGTAGTTTCCTTTTAGCCTTTCTGTTCAACAAATACATTCTTTCTTGCTCTCCTAAAGCCCATGAATCCATTATCAGGACACTGAAGGGCCAAATAAATGAACAGAACTTCATGAAATATACTAATAACAATTTTGACTCCCATTGCAGGCTGATCAATATTCTCATAGTCTCAGGATGACCCTAAAAGATGTACCAGGCTGGGAGTTTAGGACTTTGAATCCCAGCAAATGAAATTTTATATCGTTAGGTGTCATGCCGGTAAAAGCTCCAGGATCTTCATACATTTCAAGCTGGTACCACTCTCTGAAATACAAGGCTATATCCTGCCTCTTGATGGAAGGAGATCTGGGGATGTTTATTGAGTGTGATTGGCAAAGTAGAGACCTAATGAAATCCTAGCATGACTAGTTTTATTCTGTAAAACCAAGATCCCAGTCTGTAAAACCAAGATCCCAGTCACTACATTTCCTTCATGCTGATGTCAGGAGCATCTCTTTCTGATTCTGAAGCTGTCTGGTCACTGCAAGCCACTCTCATGCTGAGCTGATGTATATGATGAGTTACAGCCAACTTTTCTAGTCTTCTGTGATGCTAACAGGTATTCTCAGGTTAAATTAAGTAGGACATGGTATCCTGGGCTGTTGATTTTGTCAGTGGTTGCCTCTTTTGGGAATCAGTTCTCTTTGATTTGGGGTAATGCCATGATGACAGATGCAGCATGGTCTGAACCATGGGCAAACAGCCATCCTCCTCTTATATGTATTAATTTGTGACCATTGAAAAACTTTTCAGTAGTACTGACCTCTGCATAACCCCTTGAGAAGAATGTGCTACTAACATGGACTTAGGGGAAAGCTGGTGGTGGTTGGAGCAATGGAAAAAGACACAGGTACTGGGAGTCAAGAATACTGAATTCACTCTGGGTTGTACAATTGTACCAGTTGTGTGACCTTGAACAATTCATTTAATCTTTACATAACATACATATAATAAGAAAACTTTCCCAAGGATGGCTGAAAACACTAAATGAGCTGCTACACAGGGCATATTATTGAAATCATTAATTGCTGTTGCAAGACAGGGGATATAAATCTTCTATCAACACTGTTCTTGACTTAGAATAG
The DNA here is from genome assembly GCA_028644305.1 of Xerus rutilus. Lineage (NCBI taxonomy): Eukaryota > Metazoa > Chordata > Mammalia > Rodentia > Sciuridae > Xerus > Xerus rutilus. Next base: position 2,811,380 of record CM053417.1, read on the forward strand.
GCCCTTCACAGCTCTAGGTCTCAAATATTCATCAGTATAATGAAGATATTGAGCTCTGTGATCTTTAAAGGCCCTTCTGAGTTTGATATTCCAGGATTCTAGCCAATTCTACCAAAGCTGAAATCAACTGTGTTTTCAATACAAAACAGTCTAGAATAGTTTTTACTGTTTGCATGAGGAAATGTGCAGCATGCATGTTGGGTGCAAATGGCAGCAAAGTAGACACTGGGTGGAGGGAAAGCCAATACTCTTTAAGTCCCAGAGTCCCTGTGCCTGGCAGGGTAAATACTGACTGCCATGCTTCTGCTTATCCCTTGAGCTGTAATCAGATAAGAGTGAAGTGTAAGGTATTATCAAAATTCTTAACATAATCATATGCTTCCTAATATGAGTTGGTAATTTATGGCTTTCTTTATTTTGATTTTTTAAATATCTTGATTGTTCTCTGGGAACAAAATCTCTTCTTAGGGAAAAAAGTCTACTCTGTGGGAAGGAAGGATACTGGTGTTATAACAGAGTAAAAAATATGTACTAAACATGTAGTAGGTACTTGAATCTTCTTCTTTTCACCCCTTTCTTCATCTCTCCATATCCACAGACACCAGTACAGTACCTAGAACAAAGTAAACGGCTCAGGGAATGACTGTTTGGTGAACAAATGAACATAATGGGGACAATTTTCCTAAAATACTAACCCAGAACAATTTGGGAGAAGATTAGAGTTACAGAGGGACATGGAGTCAAATTAAGGATTGGGCTATAATGGGCAGAGATAATAGCAATAATACGTACTGAGTGGGGCTGGGGTTGTAGCTCAGTGGCAGAGCACTTGCCTAGCATATGTAAGGTACTGGGTTTGATCTTCAGCACCACATTTTAATCAAATCAAATAAAGACATTGTGTCCATCAAGAACTAAAAAAAGACTGTCTGAGTGCTACTAGATGCCAGTCACTATGTATTGATAAGAACTCTTTGGAGTGGATATCATTATTATCTCTATTTTACAGATTATGAAACTGAAGTTTAGGGAAGTCATGTGGTCCCTTTAAATCCCCACAGATTGGACAAAGTTCCATCCCATTTATCTAGTAATTATAGTTAGGAAAAGCTTTGGGAATTACCCCAACTCGGAGACATTTTGAGCCAGGCTTATTAAATCAAGGAAGAGGGAGGCCATTCCAGTGCCTGTCTATGAGTGTATGTTTGAATGAGTATCTTCTGGAATCTAGATGTTGTGATGACTGTAGAGTAAGTTAGAGTAGTGTCAATGCATTGTCCTCTGCAGAATTCTATTTTAGTTGAGGTTAGTTTTTTGCCAGAGGCCAGCCTCTGTTGTGCTAAGTGTAATAAGTAGAAGGGAATAAATTCATTCAGCAGATATTTAATGAAAGCCCTGTTGGCATGAGTGCCAGCTCTATGGCAAGTGCTAGAGGCTCTACAGCAAAGATAGCCACGAGCTATAGTCTAAGCAGGGCATAATCTGGTGGCAGAGAGACTGGAATAAAAGCTGAACATTAGGGACCAAGGGGCATGAATGGGAACTCTTGACTAGCCTGAGATTTTCAGGGAAGAGATTCCGTCAAATACTTACGTGTAAACTCTGATTTGGGTGGATTAGTTAGCCTGTCCTTGGATGGATGGAACAGTTAGCCTATCTTTTCCTCAAATGGCATGAGGATAAAGGAGAAAGGCAGATGAAAAAGAAAGAGGGAAGGAGAGAGAGAGAGGGAGGGAGAGAGAGAGAGAGAGAGAGAGAGAGAGAGAGAGAGAGAGCACTAGCGAGCAAACACATGAGCACAGTGGGTATGATCAAACAGAAAGAATATCGTATTCCAATATTAAAGTTAAAGACACTGGGAGACTGCAAGGGGAATTAGGGTATTAAATGAGGCTGGTGAGGGACACAAAGAAAAATCGTATGAAAAAGGCTCTGTAAGAGCTGGGAAAGACATTTAGACCTTACCCTCAAAGCAACAGAGAAACAGTAAAAGATACTAAGCAGGAGCATGTAGGAGTGATGACAGTGGTGGAATAGTGAGGAAATTCTGTAGTCTGAGCCTTGTATTAGACAAGAAATCTCTAATTTCAATGAAAGTGTAAGAGGGAAGTGTGACTAATTCACCCAGCCTTAAAATAGGGAGACTCTCCTGGCTTATCTAAGTGGGCCCAAAGTCATCACAAATGCCATTGTACTAGAAGAGGGAAGCGGAAGGGAAAACCAGAGAGATTTCAGGCTGAGAAGAATTCACTTTGATATTCTTGGCTTTGATGATGGAGGACAACGAGGCAAAAGAGACAAGGAATTCAGGAGCATGCAAGAAGCTAAACAAAAGAAATAATGGATTCTTCCATAGGGTCTCCAGAACTAATATCCCAGTGGGACTCATTTCAGACTTTTGATTTCAATAACTGTAAGATACTAAATTTACATTATTTAACTAAATGCACAGTTACTTGTTATAGTGGCCATAGGAAACCAATATGCCTTCTTCATTCCTTTGCAGGGTCCTAACCATTGTAAAATAACTGAGGCCCACTAATTGAATGTGAGATTTAGTGCTGGATTAATTAGCTTGGGCAAACATTAAAAAATAAAACAGAATATAAGGTTTCTGTTCAAAGTTGTTTAAAATCTGACTTAGGATGGCAGGAAGTTCATTCCACAAATATCTATTGCATATGTAGCCCTGTGCAAGAACAAAACAGATAGGGCTGAATAGCACAGACACAGGGAGTTTTCTAGTAACATGCAACAAGATTATTATCTGCAGCACAGGTATCCAATCTTTAGCTTTGTATCTTTAGAAAAACCCTGTTCTAGTTTAATGATTTTGTCAGCAGTGATGTTGTATTCATGCGTGAACAAACAGCAAATTTAACACAGAATAGGCAAGGATTTAATTGCCTGGGAAAGCCATGTAGCGACAGGAATAAGTCACAAAACTTGGAGTCTCAATAAATGACAGAGCCAAGGATGATGAGCCAAAGAATTTAAAAAAGAATCCAAAGTCACAAGGACATCTATGGACCTGGAGGGTAATGCTACCTGGAAGGCAGTGGCACACTGTGAGGAAGTAGAAAGATTGGTGGGGCTGAATATCTGAGGATCTGCCTGACCCCTCAGCATGCTGTGCATATGTCCTAGCTCCCACACACAGTACTAGGATGGCCATGTTTTAAATGTTGTTTATCTGGCTGTCTCTCATAAGACCACGAGTTCTTGTGCAGAGAGATTGTTTATTTCTGCATTTGGCAGGTCCTTGCAAGTGCCAGGTACAGATTAGTCAATGTCTCTCTGTTTCTGGGAGGAGTGGGGGCACAGATACACACAGAAATCATAAATCACAGTGTAAGATACAGAGAACTTTGCAGGAGGATGAGGAGCAAAGAATGGAGGCAAGGGTCATCCTTTTTGATCTTTTGCTCTGTTTTTGCCAGACTTCCAAGCCTTCTCACTGTCCTCCTTGAAGATTGACAACTAAATGAAACTCATTTGAAAGATGTCTTCAGTGATTAGTCAGGGAGAGGAATCTTAGCAGCTAAGGGTGTGGGAGCAGTGTTTAAGGTCCTGTTGGTGAGCCTGTGAGGTAAACATTTTAAAACCTCAAAATACAAGGTTTCTGGCTTTGGGGAAGAATTCTCACTTAAGTAGTCTCTTAGGGCCTCAGATTCCTACTTTACAGCAGACCCAGGGATCAAGAAGAGATGGACCTGAGAACAAAATCCCAGCAAATTTCCCTCTGATGTAAACATATAAATATAATTTTTAGATAGAACGAATTTTTAAATTGTCTTATAGGGTGATTAAATCAGCAGATCAGGCAAAAGCTACTACATTAATGATTCTTTGTCATCACTTGGAAAATAAAGACAGGAAGACTCCCCGCCTTCCACACACACACATTTAGTCACTGCCCCTTCCCTTGGCAGATCTCATGTTTCAAGAGAGCAGGAGTTTCACATGTTTTTTCTTGGAAATTCAAGACAGGAAGAATATCTGCACTCAAATTGAGGAGAAAAGATGTAATGAAACCAAGAACGAAGACTTGGGCAGCCTTGTCCAGGAACTATGTAGAAATATCTTCATTTTGTAGCAATACCCCAGTCACTGGCATGTCAGGAATTTGATGCTTTCTCTCAATCTGCTCACTGAAGCCATCTATCAAGTGGACTTCATTTAGTTGTCAATCATCCAAGGGCATGGTAGAAATGAAAACGGAAGAGGAAGATTTGAGGCTGGTAGCAGTGAAGAGAAAGATCAAGGAAGATGACACTTTCTTCCCTCTCCTCTTTCAATGCTGTTTAGATATTTCCTGTTTCTTCCAGCAAAGCTGGATACTCAAGATAAAACTTGAACTCAATTTATTAAACTGTGACTCATTGTCGCTTGTGTCCCTACTGTATAAGATTAATAGGAAAAAATAGTATTCTGGGTTTAGGAAATGACACGCATAACATGAGGCTCAGGAAATCTTGAGGAACTGTGAAGAGTCAACGGTGACTCGAAAGGAGTCTTCTGGTAGAGGACAGAGAACAGAGTATAGGGGCATATGGTGGACATGTGGGTGCAAAGAACAAGTGTTTCAGGAGTGTAAGAAAAGGTTTTAGACAGCCAGAGTAGACTCTAAGCATTCAAAGAGCCTGTTGAATTTAGAGACTATGAATTTGCATTGAATGCCTACTGATTGGATAAATGGGGCATGAAGATATTAGGTAAGAGTAGGTGGGAGTATCAACAAGAGAATAGAAGAGAGAATCAATGCTCTTTAAGAATTTGAAAATCAGGTGATTTTGGAATAGATAACTATAACAATAAAAGTAATGGATAGAATATTGAATGCTTGAATTTAATATAATAAAGTAGATTGATTTTAAGTATAATCAATGGACTGCACAACTGATGTCTAGTGAAAGAAAAAAAACCAATGATAGTGGAGAGGTCAAGAGTGTTTGTTGGATGGAGTTTCCACATGGATATTGTAGCTACCCAGAAGAAGAGCAGATCTTGGAGCAGACAGGATGACTGTGTTTCACGATTTTCAACAAAAAGTTTAAAGGCATCAATATTGAGGTGGGGATAATACTACCAAATAATTCAAGCCATTATTGTATCATCAGGTCTTAGTTCTTGGCCTGCTAGAGTAAGATAATGAGTATATGAATGAATGAATAAACTAATGATGAATCTGTGGGATTCTATGTGTACATCTCGAAAAATGTGAGATCCAATCAGAGAAATTCTTGTTTGAGAATCATATGGAGGCTCAATATGACGGAGAGAGGGGCTTTTAGAAATTCCCCAAGATATCTTAAAAGAAGGAGGTGGAGTGCCCAGGGATTTCCCACACTACCTTTGGAACTAGTCATTTTCCTGAACCTTATTCTAAGAACTTGGCTTATGAACCCTCCAAGGGGAAGCTTGCCATGGGAGCACAGATGAGCTTGTCTTTTCCCTGGATCCCAGGAAATGAAGGAGACACTTCCTAGAAAACTCTCCCCCAACCCAGACACATCAGTTGCTATAGCCAGTGCTTAGGGGATGGTACCATTAGTCTCTGAGGATGAAACTGCCTCTTTACAGGTCTCATTCTTCAGGAAGGTAGAGTGTCCTGCTCTGAGTTGGCCTTTGACACACGCCGAATCTTTGCTACAGAGGCCCAGAGCACTATAAATCTGGGATATGAAGATTATTTCACAGAAGGACACCTTTCTGTTTACCAACTTCCTATTATTCTGACATTATTTTTTGTAAGGGTTATAGACATAAATGATTGGAACAGAATTATCAAGAGTAAATGTTATTACTGTGGATTAAAAACAGAAAACAAACAAAATAATTCCATTAGTGGGTGGAAATGATAATACTAGGCAATATATTTTTTTTTCTACTATGGTAATTGTAGGATGCAAAGATAATAAATACAGTAGTTAAGGTGGGCATGAGGGTTGGATAAAACAAAAACTGAGTCATAATTGTGAAAACCTCACTTCCTACTCAAATTGCTTTTGCCTCCACACAGACTGAAAGCAAGTATCAGAAGTCAGTGTATTCCACTGTTATGGTTTGGATATGAGATGTACCTTGAAAAGTTCCTGTTTTAATGCAGCAACATTCAGAGTTGAAATGATTAGATTTTGAGAGCTATAACTTGATGAGTCGATTAGTCAATTGATGGATTAATAATTGGAAAGGACCACTGTACTGGGTTGTAACTATAGGCGTGGCTGAAAAAAAGGGGCATGCCAGGGATTCTGTTTGTCCCTGGCTTCTGTCTCTTGCTCTCTGTCTCTCTGTAACTTTCTTTCTTTTTCAATTTATGTTTTGTGCTTGCCATGAACTGAGAAGCTTTTTGCCAACACAGCATTATGCCATGATATTCTACCTCACTTCAGGCCTAGAGTGACAGAGGTCTTAGATTATGAACTGAGCCTCTGAAACCATGAGCCCAAATTAAATTTTTCCTCCTCTACATTGTTCTTGTCAAGTATGTTGGTCACCGTGATCAAAATCTAACACACACATTGGAAAGTGTCTGTGAATACCTTAGGATTTTGCTAACGTGCTGATTCTGACTCACAGGGTTTGGGGCTAGTCCTTGGACTGCAACCAGAGTAGCGAGGGACTGAACAAGGCTCAAGCCAAGTCCTAAATGGGCCAGGCCAGGGTGGTAGCCAGATTCTTAATGGGAAACACCCCAGCCCTGGGCCCCAGGGAAATGACATTCATAGTCATGGTTATGGCTCAGAGTGGGGATTCCAGGCGGCATTTCTATAGCACCTCTCTTCCCTTAGAGAGTTCTGGACCAGAGGGTCCTGAGTTGGGCAGATGAAGATGGAAGTCTCAGCTCCATACTGACAAACCCTGATGGGAGGAGTCTGGCCTGGTCCAGCACCACAGTGGGCTTGCCAGACTGGCTCTTACCCTCTCCTCTCCTGATTTCAGAGGGTAAGCCCAGCCAGGCATTAGTGCAGCTGGCCAGTCTCCAGTGGCTTTGGGGTTTCTCCTGAGGGTCAGGCTTCTTTCTGCTTGGACAACAGCAGTCATACGTGTCCCTGCATCCTGTGGTCAGACAAGGAGGCCCTCAGAACACAGAGAGAAGAGGGTCTGTACCAGAGAGGAGTGGGCTCAGCTCCTTCTCTGAAGCCCTGTCTTTTTGGGGAAGACAATGGAGGGCAGAGGAGCACGGCCATGAGTATCACCTCTCAAGTCCCTTGACTGGCCCGAGTGGTCTTGCCAATCACAGTCAGATCCGGTCAGAGCTCTGCTCAAGAGCTTCCAGTGGCTTCCCACCACAGGTGCAGTGACCACTGCATCCCTCACACTGGTGTGTAAAGCATGTGTGGTCTGGTCTGTGCTCACTGCACTCCAGCTACCTGGGCCTACTCACCTAGGCTCAGGCCTCAGCTCAAGTGTCAAACCCTCAAACTGCCATGTGCAGACTCCCTAATATACCACTTTCCTTCAATATCTTTATTTTCACACTCCCTTGTTGATGGAATTTATTATTTTCAGAAATTATATTTTTTAGGATTTTCCCTATAATTATCTCTCTTGCCCACTGTACATATTCATACACCTATACACACACTTAAAGACAAACTTTCTTAGCAAAAGGACTTAACTACCTTGGGGAACATGTTCCCAATCCACAGAAAACTTTGAAAAGTATTTGCTGAATGAACAAATCCTCACTCAACTCTATGGAATAGGTATAGTTTTATCTCCACTTTTCACATGAGGAAACAGGCACAGAAAGCTGAAATGATGTCTGCAACAATCTACCCTCTTTCTCCCAAGTTTTTAACTTCCCAATTATATTGCCCTTTTTTATCAATTTCCAACTGCCACCACATTAAGATGTTTGGTCAGTTGCTACCACCCAGCATACATTCCTCCCTCCTCCTTTCTAACAGAACTTCAGATTTGTTTTGAGTCCACTCTTTTCACACTGAGAATAAAATGCTTTGGATGAAACTGAGCCTTTTTGTGCCTGGAACATATTTTATTGTTTAACCTATGCCCTTTTGCACCATACTTAGTTTGGAAATGGAAATAACAAATGAGAAAGTGGCTAAGGGATTCTGGAAAAGTTCTTATTGATTTTTTTGACAGAATTTCCACCAGTTATCCTCTCCTTCCTTCTGAATGCAAGTGAGAAGGCAGATCAGCCCACTAGACAGTATAACCTGCTCTATAATCCAAGAAGAACCAGCCACAACAGAAAGCCTATGAAGAGTAGACAGAATTTGAGTCCCTGATAACATCAGTCATCCATAAAGCCCAACCTACTTTAGAACTTTACACTGTCTATATTATTTAGTTTCCTTATTTTTTTGAGCTAGCTCAAAATGTGTAGTACATGATACATAATAACTTCATCTCTGCTCCTTATTAAGCAAGGCAGTGAGGAGAGGCCAGAATCTAAAATATGATCCTTCAGACTCTGACTCATTCCTGTCTCCTCACTAGGGACTTTCCCCACTGCCTTTTTGTCATTCCAGTTATAGGGTGATCAAACTACTCCCCTAGACTTCTTTTTTTAAAAGGTTGACTTTTTTTTTTCATTTACAACTTTTATTAAAAACAACTAATTGTTTTGTGTTCACAGATCATTATAAGATGTACGTAGTATTATAGATTTAATTGTTTCCCCCAAATTCATATATTGAATTCCTGACCCTCAGGACCTCACAATGTGTACTTACTTAGAAATAGGGTAATTACATATGTATCAGTTGACATTAGGTTGAGGTTATACTAAGGGAAGTTATGGAAGGAATCCAGTATGATTGATACTTCTGTAAAATAGGGAAATCAGAAAAAATACCAATGATCAGCAAATATATGAAAATATGTTTAACATCTTTTTTTAGGCAATTATGCTAATATTTTACTTATATCATAACATGATAGGATCTATAATTATATTATATATAATATTTAAGTTTTTTTTGTGGATACAGACAAATTCTTTTTTTTTTTAACAGAAAAAAACAAATTTTCAGAAGCTGTACACACTATTCACTGAAAACATTTGTTGAGGCAAATAGAAAGAAAATTGTTACAATCATAATTTTTCTAACTTTGCACAAAATTATAAGCAGATTACTTTCTTCATATTAAACATCTTTATATGCACTTTCAATGAACAGTATATATATATATATATATTTATATATATTTTTTATCAACCATCTTTACTATACCCATTCCCCTTTCCTGCCCCCCCTCCCCCATGTCGCGTTATGTTTCCCATTCCCACCTCCCTTATTCATCAGCATCCACTAATTAGAGAGACCATTTGGCATTTGGTTTTTTGGGATTGGCTTACTTCACTTAGCATAATGCTTTCCAGTTCCATCCATTTGCATGCAAATGTAAAAGGTTGACTTTTTATTATAACTTTATTTTTATTTTATATTTTATTTTTGGTACTGGAGATTGAACTCAGGGGCACTCGACCACTGAGCCACATCCCCAGCCCTATTTTGTGTTTTATGTAGAGACAGGGTCTCACTGAATTGCTTAGCGCCTCGCCGTTGCTGAGGCTGGCTTTGAACTTACGATCTTTCAGCCTTAGCCTCCCTAAGTGCTGGGATTACTATTTTTATTTATTAATTTGTATGTGGTGCTGAGAATTGAACCCAGTGCCTCACCCTCCCTAGGCGAGCGCTCTACCACTGAGCCACAACCCCAGCCCCTCCTCTAGACTTCTTGAATAACACTGCAGTGACTGAAAAATAAATCTAAATAGGGAAAAGAATGGTCAAAATCTCTCCAGCTTTACAGGTGCATCAATCCCTGCTGTTTTAGGGAACTTGACTTTCAAGATGTCTAATAACTGCTCTCTTCCCTTCCAAAACTCCATTGAAGTATTGTGAAAGGAATGTTTAAAAAGTCTCGTAGCAGTATTAGAAATCCTTGAAGAGTGCCCTCAATATTCAAGAACATAGAGCAAACTTGAGAAGGTAGAATTCAAATACAGTAAAATTAATGGTGAGTCTTAACAGAGACTCGAGTTACTTAAAGCTCCATATAGGTGAGTTAAAAACCTCTGAACTCAGGAAGAATTAAATTAGAGGCAGCTAAAGATGAAAGTGGGCAAAGGCCATGGAGAGGCATAGAGTAATTACAGTGGTAGGAAGCAGCTTTATTGATAATCTCCTCTCAAAGCAGCTGCTTGAGTCATTTTCTTCAGTTAAAGCTGTGAGTTTGCTGTTGGAAACTACCAGAGGGACATTGTGACTAGAGTGAGTCAGAGGGAATAGGGAATTTTATTTATGCTGTGGTCAATACTCACAGCTAATATTGATCATTCTAGATCAGTATGTCAGTGATACTCTACTTGACTGCACATCACAATCACTCAGCTTTCAAATACTGACACCAAATAGTGGTTACATTTGGGAGGATATTAATTGGGAAAGGGCAAGAGGAAGTTTTCTTGGGTGCTAGGAATCATCCATATAATGGCTCATGGTCCAAATTGGACACTCTGCCTGTTTTTGTCAAATTTTACTGGAATGAAGCCATGCTCATTTATTTACTCATATTGCCCATTACTGCTTTTGCACTACAACAGATTTGAGTAGCATTGACAGAGACTGCCTAGATTGCAAATCCAAAACTATTTGGCACATCAGTATTTTAAAAAGCTCGCAAGGTAATTCTAATGAGCAAATAGGTTTGTGAACCAGAGTTAGATCCTCATTTATATCTGTGAACGGACAAATGAAGATCACCAAATATTTAAGGAAAACAAACAGTATGAACTCAACACACCATTGTACAAAAAGAAGAACAAAAACTGGAGGCAACAGTTCATATGTTAAAAAAAGAGAACTCAAATATAGGTGTCATTATTATTCTCTAAAAATATAAGAAGGTACTATATCCACTAAACAAGAGCAGTCAAGTTTGAAAAAGAATTACTCAGAGAAATCAGTTATTTTGAACTCAATAAATTATTATAGAAAATCTCATAATGGCTACATAACAGAAAGATATTATAAATAGCACAAATTAGTGACAGGAGATTAACTGGACTCATTCTCTCCAGAAATAGTGCCCAAAAAGGTTGGGAATAATGGCAGTAAAGTTAGGATACTTAGAGGACAAATCTAAAAGAGCATTTGCTACCTAATATGAGTCAAGGGGGTGGGGGAGGAAACAAGCAAACAAATGGCAAACTAAAATTTCCCCAAGTTAGAAAAAGACTTTAGTTTTAAAATGTAAAGTGCCTTTCTAAATAGACAATATTAACTAGAGGAAAAAAGTATCTATTGAAGGAGAGAAAGGGAAAGTTTTAATTAATAAAACTCGACTATGTCCAATTAGTAGATTCAAGGGAGATTAGGGAGAAATAGATACACTAATAAGTATGCTGCAATATGTCATTACTGTGATCAAGAGAAGCCAAGAACACCATTGGAGTTCAACTAGAACGTCCAAGTAAACATTGCTATAAAAATATGAAAAGGAAAAACTCAAAATGGAGTAGCACTGGTTTAGTGCATGTCTGATGAGCCAGGTGGCAGCTGTCTCTTCTGCTGAAGATTCTCCCTTGAATGTGTATTTTTTGCTTTAACCCAAAAGATTCTCACTTTCCAGATAGACCACATTTTCTCTTGATTGTGTCTCTACTTTCCTAAATCAACTTTTGCCTGTGTCTCTAGGAAAAAAAAAGGCCAATGTTAACCAAATCCCAGACAGATCCACAACTAGACATTTGATCTGGGCTCCATAGGAACCCACCCTAGATGGGAACAGACATGCGGACTGAGCCAAACCCAGGTTCTAGAAACATTGTTACCTTTTGCTGACCTTCCATAGGCACATGACAGCCTCGGTTTCCCAAACTACACTGAAACTGAAACTGTACCCAATCTCTTTCTTATAAAACAGCTTAACTTTTTCTGGTACCAATCATAATTCCCAAATAACAAGTGATGTAATTTCCAACCTCCTTGAGGATTAAGCTATAAATATAACTTCCATTTTGTAAAAATTAGGAGCACATTTTCAAGATTGCTTGAAACTGTTTTCTTGGATTGCAATCCTAGTTAGCACCAAATAAATATAATTTTCTTTGTTCTTGATTAGGTTGATTTTATTCTCAGCTGACAAATACCACTCCCAGGTGTTCCAATGTTCTTTGTGTTATATATACATATATAGAAATGAAAAAAACCCATGTGTAAATAAACTAACCAGTAATTTGGGAAAGAAAGTGAAATGATTTAACTTCCTATTAGAGAAAGTCCAGAGTAAGAGGTTTGGAGGTTTGGACTGTGTAGTGGTGAAAGGATAATATCACATGGGTTTAATCTTGAGCTAAATAGATGGAATTTACTGAGCCTGTGTGAACTTAGAGAGATGGTTTTTCTCTACACAGTTAGGGCTGGCTAAGCAAATTGTACTAAATATTTGGGGGGCCTAGGATAAAAAACCAAACTATAGAAGATAGTTTAAAACTGCAATAAAAGAGAATAAAATTATGGCATTTGCAGGCAAATGGATGAAATTGGAAAGCATTATGCTAAGTAAAATAAGCCAATCCCAAAAAACCAAATGCCGAATGGTCTCTGTGATTAGTGGATGATGAATAAGGGAGGTAGGAATGGGAAACATAAGAGAAATAGAGGAACACTGGACACAACATGGGGGAGGCGGGGGGCAGAAAAGGGGAATGGGTATAGTAAAGATGGTTGATAAAAAAATATATATATATATACTGTTCATTGAAAGTGCATATAAAGGTGTTTAATATGAAGAATTTAATCTGCTTATAATTTTGTGCAAAGTTAGAAAAATTATGATTGTAACAATTTTTTCTATTTGCCTCAACAAATGTTTTCAGTGAACCAGTGTGTACAGCTTCTGAAAATTTGTTTTTTTCTGTTATGTTTGATAACATTTATTAAAATGCAATTTTTGAGAAAAAAAAGTAAAAAAAAAAAACTGCATAGATAATAGAAGAAACCCAGAGAGTTTTATCATCAGAGGTATGTGTTATCCTTCAAGGCCATGAGAGCATTCCTGGGTTATGAGGCTGGAGATAATGTTATACTTTTCTCCATGGAGAAATTATTTACATTCCAAAAAGACAGTAGAAATACCAGATCCTTCCCAAGAAACGAGGTTCCCCTGTTCCAACAGAAACAGCTCTCTTTCCTATATAAATCTCGCTTGCAATACAAATTCTGGTTGTGTAAGGTGACATCCAGCTCTCATCTTGCCATCCCCGGTGCAAGATATTGGGGGCATAGAAGATGCATACAGTTGCTATTTGCTTGAAAGTAAATAATAATTAATTTCTGTTCTAAGAAGCTTGTATATGCATTCACTACAACATTAATAAATAGGAGTACTGCAAACTTATCTGTCTGCAAACCCAGCCTTCTTCATGGTCATAGTGTATATAAGTAGATCAGATATTTGATCATCTATATTATCTTGTAACAGTTGTCCCTTAATCTTCTGAATATAGCCCTCCTTGCTCTAAGACTTATTTTTTAAAAGAATATGTTTTATTCTCTTTTCTCCCCTCATCCTCTCTCTAACAAGATTAGGAAAATAGTGTTATTTTTTTCTTCCCCTAGTTAATTGCCTTTGAACACACCCACTAGGAGATGCCTGCTGAGGATCTGGGAGGTGAATATCTCCCAAATTAACAAGTGAACCCTAACATGCCACGAGGGCCCCTAGGACCCCTACCTGAGCACACTTGAAATGTAACCCTTGAAGAGTTCCTTTAAATGCCCCTGTCTCTCCTGCTGGGGAGAGTCATAGCCTTTGGGATGGGAGTCCCCTGTGTTTCTCCTTTGCTAGCAAAGCAATAAACCTTCTTTTTCCTTTTTTCTCAAAACCATGTCCTCATTATTAAATTGGCATTAATTGGCATTGGTGACACTGAGCTTTTGGTTACTATCTCACATTTTTTATTAGGCATTTATAGTTATATGTAGTACTTGGGTTCATCCTGACCAACTCATACACGCATGGGAATCAGTTTCAGTTCATGATCCCCCCTTTTCCCTCCCATCCTTCCTCCCCTCTCCCATTCTTCTTCTTCCTCTCTACTTGACTTCCTTTCACTCATCTATTAATTTATATTTGATTGGTTCTTCACATTAACTCACATTTTCTACCAGTTGCAACTTCAGAGCTAGAAGATAGGAGCTCTTCTCCTGGGTAATTAATAATAACTGTAGTCCCTTGCTGCCTTGATTGCTCAATGCAATCCTTCCTGCAACTACAGAGAACCATGCTCATCCAGAGAGTTAAATTAAGTAACATGGCCACCAAATGCGCATAGCATAGCTGAAATAAGAATGAGTATTGAAAAGAAGTCAAAAGGCCAAATTGCATCAGTTAGGCTGTGGTAGTAAACAACTGCAAATCACAGAACCTAACCCAACAAAAGACTATTTTCTCTCATACCTATATGTCCATTGCAGGTGAACAGTGGGACTCTACTTATAGTTACTCAGGGATCCATTCTGATGGAGACTTCATCATAAAACCTGCTTCTCCTGATCACAAAACAGGGCAGAAGCATGTGTAAAATTAAACATTGGCTCTTAAAATTTCCATCTCTGGACAAAATATAAATTTTTGGCTTACATTTCTTGGGCAAAATAAGCCACATAGCCTCACCTAACTCTAAAGGCTAGGAAGAACAATCCAACCATGGACTCCACAATACAGCTGAGTCTTCCTTTGTCATCAAATGTTTTGTCTCCTTTTTTTATGAAGAACATATTTACCACTCCCCATGAGGGAAGAAAAGTCCCACTCTGTTGCTCTTTCACTCTCAAAATCTAGGATCTTTGAGTGGTGTTTGGAAATTTGTCCATTCTGGAGATTTTACCTCTTAGTCAAAAAGATTGTGGACTAAATGAGAAAATTGTTTGCCTCCTCATATGCAATATTCAGTGGTATAATAAGGAAATAAAGTGCAATAAAAATCCACTTGAGAGAAGAGTGGGAATCACACCACAGTCACTAGTTAATAGCAATTCTTAATTCCCACCAGGTAGATCCAGATAGTCCTCTGCTCAGTGGGGTGGTAATGTTTCTTGCTTAAGCCCTTATTCTGCTCCCCTGGGAAGGGATTTCAAGCCAATTTTTCCCTATGAACATCTTTGCCCTTAGAGGGTTTCCTTCTTTTCTCCCACCTTGCTTTACCACATTGGATTCAGCATTTCCCAATATTTCCCATATATGCACCTGGGAGATGAAAAACTCTACAACTTGCTCCCTGTTTATGGTTTTGGAACCCAAGGAATAATTTTAAGTCTCAAACAACTATACTTATTTTAGTCCAGGCTTCACATCTATTTAGTTTGACTCAGTTCCAATTGCCAATAACTACACCCACAATCCATTTCTAAATACACTTTGTGTATTTGTTATATTTATTTGCTTTGCTACTCTCATATCCCCTGCAACTAAATTCAGTTCCTTCAGTACCTTCAGTCTGTCAGACTTTTATGGGAGAGCTACACCTTAAGTTTATTTTTCCTAAAACATTTTGTTCAATGGAAAAGATTTACTTGTGATAGCCTTAATTTAGGTGCTCTTTTGAGAACACAGAGTTCATACAGATATTTTATAATGATTAAATGGTCACATCCCTTGCTACAAGGCTGAGTTTAAATCAAGTTTGGTCACCAAAAGACCTTCTTTGTTGTTTTGTCCTTTGCTCGTTGAGGATGAGAAGCTTCACATTTCTGAAGTCTATATTCACTTCCATCAGTGCTTGCGAATCAGCCAATTATTTTCTGATTTAATCTGTTTATTTTAATAACTTGTCAGTGTGGTTAACATTAACAGTGCCACCATTCTCCATTCCAATCTTTTCTTCTAGAGCTGCACATTCATTAGGTACAAATTAATGCAGATAACTGTATAAGCAAATATTTAAACACTATAAAATATAAAGCATGAATTACCATTCTTCCTGCTTCTGATAAAAGGTTACTCAGTACCCTCATCTAACCAATGTTGCATATGTATTATTATTTTTATTATCATAATTATTAATGTTATTGTTGTTATTAGTTTTGCTATGATAACATACCATCTCTAGGTAACAATTCTTGCTTCAGTCTGGATAGACTAGATTATACTGTAATATTAAACAATCTAAAAAAAATCATTAGCTTTAAATAACAAAAGATTTATTTCTTTTTCATACTGCTTATTCAATATTAGTCAGCACAGGGCCCCTTCTAATAAGTAGTTACTCAGCAACCGTACTCACAAAGGTTTAAGATAAATTAGAGCCTCCGCAACACATTTGCAGATGGAAGAGTATGTGGCAAATTGTGTACTCCTCTTAAAGCTTATCATGGAAGTGATGTCATCTCTTACCAAATTGGACTAGCCAATCCAAATCACATGGCTAAATGTAACTTCAAGAGGATGAGAAGTATGTCTGCCATGTGCCAGGAGAAGAACAAGAAACATTTGGGCAACAGCAATAATGATTTCTCAGGAGAAATCTAGATATATCCTAGATTATTTTTAAAATTCAGCTTTAAAAGGAAATATCAGAGGCTGCTGTTGTGGCTCAGTGGTGGAGCACTTGCCTAGTGCATGTGAGGCCCTGGGTTCAATGCTCAGCACCATTATTTAAATAAATAAA